>VZRX01001031.1:159101-257064 GCA_013398075.1 Notiomystis cincta
GGACCGGTCGGGCTGGGCCGGGGAGCGGCGCCGGCGGAGCTCCCCCCGGAGAGGGCCCGGCCGCGGCCCCGGGCCCAGCGCCGGCGGGGGCGAGAAGGGCGAGGGTTGGCGTTCTCCTTGCCGCGTGGGTACAGGTGTGCTAAGAATGTCGCCGGTGCTGTCGCCTGGCCGCTAAGGGCAGGCTTTTTCCGTCCCCGGGTGAAAGGACGCTGAGGTCTCAGGTGTTCAGACGCTCTCTGCAGCTTTAGTGTCCCAGAAGTTCCCTGAGCTCTTCTCTCTGCAGCTGGCGGGGCATAGGTGTGTTTTCAGAGCTCGTGAAAGCCTCATCAGTCATCTCCACTGGCTTTTTTGTGCTCCTGCAGTTGCTATGTTTTTATACATCGGGGTAAAGTCTGCATTTTTTTCCTTTCATTTTTTCTCTGTTTTTTTTACATTTCAAGCAATTGTGAGAGTGCTGAAACAAACTGAAACTCCCCACAGACTGATGCTGTTGGACACATTAGGTCTGTATACTAGGTCTGCCTCAGCCCATGGCCCCTGATTTGCAGCATGCCTAGCCTTTCCCTGAGAGTACCCTCATTCTGCACCAAAATTGTAGCTGTGTATTGCCCATGTCCCTCAGCTGGCTTTAACATGGTTTGTTCGTGCCCTGAGAGCCACAGCAGCCCACCACAGCCCGTTTTGGTGAACCCCATGAAATATTTACCCAGTTTCTACTGCATCCAGCCCCGTGCTGCACTGTCTGCAATGCTATCTGTAGCCAAATTATCTCATTTGAAGCTAGCTTGACTGTGCCCACACAGGAGTGACTGCAATGTCAATGAATCGAAATATAATCGGTGGGTGTAATTGAAAGGAAGGGGGAATTGAAAGAAAGAGCAACATATGATTGCAGATGCCAGCTATGTACCCTGATGCTGCCTTGTGCTGTCAGTCTCTCTCTATGTGTTTCTTTCAGCTGGATAGGACATGGTACGTGTGTCTTTTCAGCAGCAAGACTCTTGGTTGGCCCTCTAATGAAAACTAGCAATAGCAGCTTATACATGTATTTTTCGTGGCAAGCTAATGGGAATTATTTGGGTCCACCGGAAATAAAAAGTTGAATTTATTCAGCTTCTTGGCAAAGGAAAACACGATATGCTGAGGGAGTGCAGAATGCACCGGGCTTTACCAGGCTTTCAGACTGCACGGGGGCACGGGTGCTTTAACACTGGCTCTGGACACTCCGCTGCGCATCACACACTCCCCTTCTGCTCCCCGAGCTAGCAAATGATCCTTATGGGAATGGCACTGGCTGCAGTAGGGCTTGGCTCTCTGCTGGCTGCCGGAGCGCAGAAAGGGCTCGCTGAGGTGATTGAACGCTTCCACGTCTGCCCTGCCGGGGAGCGCTGCAGCAGCAGCGGCCGGGGCAGCAGCAGCCGCGCTGGGCCCATTCCTGCGGGGCTGATACCGGCACAGAGCTGGAAACAATTAACCACTGAAATGAGTATTCTTTGCGAGGCAGCGTTACTGCAGTAATAGCTCCGCAAGCTGTTATCTCAGTGGAGAGCACAGTCTTTTGCTTTCTACAGCAGGCTGTTTTGCATTGATTCAGGCTCATTAACTAAGTTTTGAAGCTGAAAAGCCCCAAAATCCATCTGAGGCGTCATGTACGTTGCAGGCAGCACTAGATTTTCTGTGTTTCAGAAAAAAAAGGCAGGAGCATCTTCAGAAAGAAAGCAGATGTCCCTTTTGTCCAGCACTTTCTATTGAGAGCAACTGCTCAACATTTCTTGAATCTGCAGCACCAAAACAACCTGTGAGACTGGATGCAGCTGGGAAAGCAGAGCTCAGAAGGATGCAACAAGTGTCCTATCAGCTAATCCTGAGTATGACCTCATGCTAATGTGAAATGGGGGGGACAGAATGAGGGGATTATCATTCCATTAGCTCCATACCTGTATTTTTTTGTTGTTGTTGTTGACAGCTACAGGAAGCTTGCTGAGGTCCGACTCAACATTTGGTACATTTCAGGAAAGCACCAGAAGATGTGAAAAGGTACAGGGTTGGTTTAGATCTTGAAAAGTTAACAAAAAATAAACAAAAAAGAAGAGATTAATCAACTGGCCTGACATCAGTGTTAGGCAATCCATTAACGTGAGAAAGATAAAAATAAGGTTCAGTCAGTAAATTGTTGAAAAACAATGGCAAAAGTATTGACAGCTAGTGTAGGCAAGAGAAAATAAATCTTATGAAGTCCAGGTAGATACTAGGTTTTATCTTTGATCCAATCCTGAGCTCAGTGTATGTAAATTTATTCAAGAAGAGATCGATTGATCGTGGTCTCCTGGTGATCACTGGCTGGCAGGTAGCTTCCCTGGTCTGCTTGGCACCTGTCCTGGCAAGGGGCCATGAATCCAGGATTCCTGAATCTCCATCAGCCCCAACAGGTTTAGAGGGCTCTGAGACACCGTGGGTGGCTTATTCCTCAGGATCCACAGCTTGCTGCCTACTGAGCAGCTGGCTGCTGGCCAGGGCTGGCTTAGAAACCTCTCAGTGACAGCAAAATTGAGTTTCACTGCTCCAAGGGTGTGAATCTGCAGAACACCTCACAGGGCCAGGCAGGCTCCAGAAGTGAGAGGTGTGAGGGACACTCTCAAAAGGCCCTGGGAGCAGCCATCACATTTCATGCAGAGTCCTTTTGTGTTTCACTGGACAGTGTTTCAAAGCAAGGAGCTAGAGAACAGTAGTTTTATCATTGCCCAGTGGCCATTTGTTGATCTTGGAATTGCTTTGCCACTGTCTACAGGCCTTCTTGACCGAACATCTCACATCCTGTCCCCCTAAACTGTTAGTGAAAGAGGTTTCTGGACAGCTGAGTGGCACCAGAGCAAGCAGCTGGCCACATGAGAAACACAGGGGAAGGGTTGTGTCACCTGCTTGCCAGCTCTGAAGGTCTCAAACTCCTCTTACCTGCAGGAATTCTTCAAGGAGGAGAGAACAAACCCAAACTTTTTCCATCTGAAGGAAGTTCTGCAGTACTTAAGGCCTATAAATGCGATGTTTAAGGATGATGTGGAAATGCTTGAACTCGATGGAGTGGGAGCAGGTACTGATGAACAATGTCTTTTGGCATAACTGGTGCAAAAAATCAGCCTACAAGCCAATAGATTTTAAAGGCTAACTTCTTAGCATTTAAAGATGGCCTTAAAAGAATCTGTTAATCTATTTTTACACTTTTTAACATCCCTAATCTACAATGCAGAGGCTCTAAACAAATAAACTGTTTTTTAAGATGAGGGAAAGAAGGAGCCAGAAGATGTTACTCAACAGAAAAACACAGTTTTCAGGCAGCAATTGCAGTTCCTACCAGCCCACCATGTGATAGCAGTGCCTTTTCCAGCTCTCACACAGCCTTGGGGGCAATGACACTTTCAGAGCCTGTGTTTTCAGACCTGCTGCACTGGCCCCTTAACGGGCGAGGGCTCGGAAAGGCAGCTGATTAACTGCAGTGCCTATATTCTTATTTAAGGGAGCTATTAAAATAATTGTTTTCTTTCTGCAAGGACATCTTCAGTAACACTTGTAACAGATGCCCGAGGGAGAAGGCAGGCAGTGTTTTTATGAAGACAAGTAATAACAAGTAGGAGTTAGCAATTTCACGAGCAGTGGGACTTACAAAGTCTGATTCCTGGCGGCTCTTTCTTCTTTCAATTTTCTGGTCTTAGTTAATAAAACTGAGTCTCCATTACTCTCTCTGTGGGGTCACTAATCTGGCTATCTCTGTTCTACATGGCCATCAATATTTGTGGCTCTTTTTAGAAACTTTGTATTTTTGAGACATTTAACTTTTATCAAATTTGCTTGAAATTAGCCCACACTCTAATAGAATCCCTGAGGAAGGGATGAGGGGCAGAGCAGCAGAGCACACAATCACATGAGGTTTTTCTTAGGAATCCCATGTCTATGATGTGAGCTCTTTTTCCTGTAAGGTGTTCTATATAGCTGCCAAACTTGTTGCAAAAAAAGTGATGTCACCAGTGCTGTGTTGCCAGGTTACAAGTGTCACATCCTACAGAGAAATACAGTCAGAAGGGTGAGCAGAAGTGACTCATCCTCATACCTTGATTAGGGCTTCACTTGGGTTGGGGTTGAGTCTGAAACCCAGACCTCTCCCTCCCAGAGGAGATCTCAACCAGTGCAGAGTAGGACAGCTCATCCTAGAGGGAAACAAGAGGAACCCAAGCTAGAGAGGACGCTCTCCAGAAGAGCGTGGGGTGCATTTTCCAGTTTCTGTAGACTTGATTCCCATGTCCCACACCTGAGGTGGTATTAAATTATGCAGATACCCCTTGGGTCACAAGGATGAAAAAGAGCTAAAATATCTAGTCCTTCCTTGACCCCAGGCAGACTCATTTAGGCCAGGCTTAGAGAAGCTTGCCTACTGCAGGCCTCCAGTGGTGGCATCTCCTGAACTTCCCAGATGAGAAACACGGGATGTGGTGGAGCTGTGACCCTGTGCTAATGTTTTCTTTGAGGCTTAGTCCATCAAACCTCTAGTAAAAATGCCCACAAATCACTGCTGTGTGAATCTGGCACAGGGAAGAGTCAGAATTGGTGACTTGTGAGCCAGCTGCCTAAGCTCTCACCCGGGGCAAGCTTTCTGTGGTTCCACCCAAAGACAAGCATCAAGTGGATTTTTGTGGAAAAGATACAGGCAATGAGATTTTAGGCACCTTGAGAGCCAAGCAGAAGAGGAAAGGTAAACCAGTATGCTGGAAAGGGTTGTTCAGTATAGCTTTCAGCACTTCACACAGCACTTTGGTCATGACCAGCTGGACCACCAGCCTCTCAACTGAATAAATTTTTGGTTTGCTTTATTTATAATTTTATCCTTTACTTGTAGTTACTAGATTACCCTAATTAAGTTTCTTGCTAAAAAATTCTAGAGAAATGTTAAAAAAATGAAATGTCATGTTTACCTTTTATTTTTCAAAGAGTTTATTACTATTAGTTAATTCATGCACACAGATCAGTGATTCTGCAGTTACTGTAGCAGTATTCTGCCCAGAATTATATATTACTTATAATTTCTGCTGTTTGTGGGGTTTGCATTTGGTTTGATTTTTTGGTTTAGGAGGGTTTTTTTTGTTTCTTTGTTTTGATTTGGCTTTTTATTATAAAAACTTAAGAGATTATTCACTACTTCATGAACACTTGTGCAAGGAGAAGACAGTAAGTATCTCTGGGGTTTACTTGTGCCAAGTTTGTTTCCTGTCTTTGTCCCTTCGTGTATGAACTTCAGTTTGCTAAGAAGAAAATAAACCATGAAATAGAGCCAAACCTTCCCTTAGTCCCAAATTCTCAGAGGAGATCTGCAGAGGAGAGGGCCCTAGTAAAAGGTCAGAGATCTGTTGAGGATCAGATTTGTTTATGAAACAGAAAATATTTTGATTAAGACTTTTCACACAAACTGTAGCACACTGTGTAAATGAGCATCTCTGCAATACCCTCCTGAGAAAATCTCTCACATTTCAAGTCCTGCACCAACAATTAAAATGGGTTAATGGCTTCAACCACTCCCAGCAGACTTTGAACTTCTCTGAGGAGCCTCCCTGACAAGCAGCACAAGTTGCCTAGTTATTACAACACCTTCAGTGAGGGTTTGATCCAATTCCCATGAAGACAAAGGAAAATGCCCAGAAGGATTCAGAAGGCTGCTCTGCTGATTTAGGCGAGCAGCAGGACCTGCACTGTTGCAGGGAAAATTGACTGGTGTGATTCCCTCTCTGAAAGCCAGATTTATTGAAATGAAAGCATGAGGGAGGAAGAACAGCAGGCCAGCATAGAGCTCTTCCTCTAGGAACCTGTCCTGTAGGATGGCTGCTTGGAGGAGACAGGCGAGCTCAGGTCAGAGCATCTGAGCAAAACTGGACCAGTAGAGGACAAGCAAGCCCCTGAGCACCTGGAATTGAACAGCACTGAGCTAATTAAAACCAAAAATGAAGGACCCATTAAACCTAGCTTTGATCCCTGGAAAGACCATGGCACAAATAAGGATTTTAAGTTCTTGGAAGATAATCAGCTGTTCAAAAAACCCCACCAGCATGGCTGTACCAAAGCCACTTTTTTCTTTGAAGGATAGGACAGAGGGTGTGGAAAAGAATATACTTACAAAGCTTGTGGGTGGAGTCAGAAATCCAGCAAGGGCTTGGGTGGGTAGGATCAAAATTCAAAACAGTCTACACAGGCCAGAGGGACATTCCAAAGCTGACAAGATGAATTTTGATAGAGACCTAGGGAAGAGAAATCAACATCATCCATTCAAACTGAGAATACCTGAGCTGCAGATGGGGCAGGAAAAGCTCGAAAATGTAAATAAGACTCAGCAGGGTAGCCCATTAAGTAGAGACCAAAGTCTGTTTCTAGCTTATCTCATGAATCCCACCACCATGATTAGGAAGATAGCTGTGGATTGACATAGCTACAGTCAAGAACATGGTGCTTAGAGCCACCATGCCAAAGTATTGAATTGGCAGGAGCTGCTGCTCCTTCAGCAGGTGAATTGCTGCCAGATGTTATACAAGTTGCAAAAACCAAAGAGTTCTCCCAAAACACAGCCCTCAAGTGCTTACTGTTTTAAGGCTAGATCCTGGTCCTTGCTTATGCCAAGTAATATGTATTCTAATAATTGGAAACACAGAACTGTGAAGTGCTGTTGGACAGGAATAAAGCTTGTATAGCCTGGGGTGAGTTTGCTGCCTAAATAAGGGCTTAAAGTACATAAGATGTTGGAGTGTTCTTTTTACTGTGTGTGAAATTTTGGCTGAGGTCACATCCACAAGCTCCAAACCTTGTTCCAGCCAAATAACATGTGTTTTGGAGAGACTTTTCCGAAGTTTGAAGAGACATGAGGAAAAATAGCTGTCACCATGTTACACAAGCTTTTGGGTTGTGTCAGAGCACGAGCTCCGCACACTCCGCAGGCCGTTCATTCCTGCTCACCTGGTGTGTTCTCCTCACCGTGACTCACCACAAAAACAACACAGCACATGCTGGTTGGCTGCAATTTCTATGCAAACACTGTTCTGGGTGTTGTGGGATGTCTGTTTTTCCTGTGATGGATTCTCAGACTTTGCTGTGGTTGAGGAATGGCTCTAGCACCTCCCGCTTCAAAAGTAATCTCACTAGGTATCCTGAAATCAGGTTTTAATCCTTCTCCCAAGTGTCCTGAAGCATGCAGTTGATTAATTCTAATTTCAGACCGTGTATAGTCATGTCATACACACACACATTCTTGCCAGCCAGTAAACCAGTCACATTCTTCCAGTGTTAGTCATGGAGCATGTCTCCTTTAACCTGTGCACTTGCAATTATGGGACATGGATTGCTCCTCCCATGACTCAGGGGATGTTCTTGTCATCTGACACTGCAAGGTGCTGGGCATCCTCCTGATACCTACCAAGTGACATCAGGGAATGCTGGCAAGCCACCAGCATGACTCCTAAGACAGGACAGAAGGCAGACAGGACACTCAGTGGGGTCAAACTCGGGGAAATGGTTGGATGAACGACTCACTTAAGCTGACTAAGGCCCATCCCAAAGGTGCCTGCTGCTGACTGACTGTTTTTCATACATGCACACATGCAAACTGTGGCCTTCAAACACCTTTGGGAAGACAGCTGCTGCTCCTTCAGTTTATACAGCATACTGCCATCCCAAACTGGATAAGAACTCCCTTAGGATAGGGCTGACTGCATGGTGGTGTTCCACAGGCTGATGTCTTGGGCTTCAGAGTGTCAGGTACCTATTTCAGATATACCAATTCCCTTGGTCTGCCTGACATCCAGCATGCCTTGGCGAAGTCACAAGGCTGCCCACACACAATTCACCTCTTAGACCATTAGATCTGCCAGGTATGACAGCCTAACCAGGCAAGCAGTTGTTGTTACATGCACTGTCACCTCCATGCTGCACAGGGATAGGGAAACTGATTTTCATCAAACAAAGTCATCACTCCTACTATTTATTTTTTTCACCTGCAGCTTTTTATGCTGCTTGCCATTGTTACTCCTCCTAGCATAGGACAGTAGGGTTTTAGAAAGGCAGGTTAAAAGAGAATCAACAGTGGTCTCATGTCTTTTAGAGAAATTCAGTACAGTAATTATCCAGAATACCAATCAGAGTTTGCAGGTTTCTAATGGCTGCTGGTGAAGCTCTGAGAGGTCATTGGATCTGAGCCTGCTGTTGGCATGCTGTGCATGAGGATCTGCCATCTGCACTGCCCACACTGAATGTGACCTCTCTAGTGTGATTATGACTAGCTGGAGAGTAGGGGATTGCCCCCTGTGAGCAAGGCTATCAGCATGTGGCCTTCACAGGGCTGTTTGACACAGGTAGCCATGCACCACGCCAGCAGCTGGCAAGGACACTGAACTGCGTTCACATCAGTCGATCCTGACACCATCTGCTTCTGAAAGAGCTGATTCTTCCAAAGACAAACGCTCCAGGCTTCTCACCACCTTTTCCATAGATTGAAAAGAAGGGGGGAAGGAGTTTAGCTCTGTCTGTATTCTCTTGTTCTCAGTACTTTTAGGTGAGGCGACACAAACAAAGCAGATTCCCTTTGGATTTAAGCTAATCATTGTTTAAGGCACAATGGTAACTCTGTCTTGCAAGAACAAGTAATGAAAGAAACATTGTTAGAGAAGGAATCCTTCTGATCAGGAAGGCACTGTGTTTTGTCCTTCATTGAGCTCTGAATTTCATTTGGGTTTGCGGATGAGGCTGTGGAGGGACAATATCAGGTGCACTGCCCAGCAAAAACATTCCACCAGCTCACTTCAGGATCATAAGTCAAAGCAGATATCAGAGACAAATTCTCTGCAGTCTTTGCAAGTCCCTCAGCAGTGGCAGGGACATTCTTCTCCTTGGATTTCAGGTTAGGGTTAGAGATTCCCAGGAGATCAGGTGGTATATGAAAACAAAAGGACAAGACAAGAATTGGTATTAGCATAAACCAAAGAGGTAAAAACCACAACCTAAAAAAAAAAAAAAAAAAAAAAAAAATCAACCCACCTGACCAGAAAACAATAAAAACCATCTGGTTATGTAAAGGTCAAGACACGTCTCTTTCACATGATTCGGGAATTTCACAATTTCACAGTGCTTTCTCTAACTCACATTTTAAAATTAAAATGTTCAAAAAGATTGCAACAAGTAGTTTCATATTCCAGAGCTGGAGCACACAATAAAAAGTCATCTATAATCTTGGTTTTAAATGTTAAATTAAGCTTTAAAAAAAAATTTAGAAAATTGGAATATCCCAACAAAAATTCCTTGATTAGTGTAGTCGCTCTTACTAAAAGTTTTGGACATTTGTGATGTCAAACAATTGCTCTAAGCTCATTGTTAAAAACAAACAAAAACAATCCCCAAACTTTTAAGGATTTTTTTTCAAAATGCCTTGAAACACCTGTAATATTTGACTGATTTATGCTGATAAAGGAACCCCCTGTAAGGGGCTTCACTCATTATAGTGTGTCACTTTGCATGGTCAGATATTTCATGCTCACGTACTTTAATCTCTGGACAAAGCACAGAGGCTGCTCACAGATAAGATATCCAACACTCTCCATATTATCTTCCCAGTTGCCTGTGACTTCATTTTACAGCTCTTTGACTCATATGATGTCACCACAAGAGACTTATACTCAGGTCCATTTAATATCAAGGGGTAAATTATCCAGGAGAAAGCATTTTCTTTACTTCCCGCCTTCTGTGCCACCAACTCGCCTTTCCCTTGGCAGCCACCCCTGATCCTTGGAGCTGTTCATGACCTGGAGCTAGCAGTGGTGGAGTAACAGCAGCAAAGCCTGAGCTGGATGAGGAAGCATGGGGTGGCAGCAGGGTTTCTCTGGGCACCCCAGCATGCTCCCACTTTTATCTCCTCTTCACAGCTCTGCTCATAAGGCTGTGCCAGCTCACTGCTGTAGGGTTTTTGCTCCCACTGACAAACACTAGACTCTTTCCTATGCCTATGAAGCATTAAAGCTGTGTTAAGATTCAAATTCAGTGCTCAGATTGCTTAGATGGAGGAGAGTCCCTTATGCCTGGATGCAAGAGGAGAAAATCCATTACTCCTAACCATGGCCTGGCTGTTAAGAGTAATAAAACTAATTTTAATAACATTAAACTCTTGAAATTTATTCAATTTCAGCAGAAAATTTTGAGTGCTCTTTCCCCTGCAAATAAGCCCATGACAGTGGTGCAGCCCAAGGGCAGGGGTCCAGAGAAGCTGAGGAATTGCCATCCTTGGAGATGTTTGAAGGACAGCCCTCTGTATTCCCAAGTAACTTTGGCCAGTAGGTCAGACTAGAAGATCTCCCTTTTAACCTAAATTATTCTGCAGCTTTGTAGAAAATGGTGTTCTTGGACTTGTTGCCGTGGTAAATAGGAGCTGGGGGAGGATTTGGTAAGCTGCAGAGAGCACAGATATTTAGGAAGAAAAAAGGGAATAGAGGAGGGGTTGTATGGGATTGGTAGTTTTGTATCTGTTCTTCACAGATCCGTGGGGATAACCATCCCATTTTAAACTATAAAGTAGCTTACAGCTGTACAGTTTGGGGGAGTTTTGATAGTTAAAGAAGATATGTGATCTAAGCTGGATAAAAAAAAAAAAAAAAGGAACAGGCAAAAAATCCTCATCCATCTGCTCTCGATAATTAAGATTTGCCTCTGATTCTGCAGGAATGGATATAGTGGTTTGTTAATACTGTAGGAGTAAAATCCACAAGTCCTGAACCAAAGCTCTGTTGAAATGGTCCAGCAGAGAGACTCCCTGGTCAAGGGAGTCACCTTCTCTGGGAGGAGAGGCACCTTCTCTGGGAAAGGAAAAACAAGGCAGCTTTCAAGCAGCAACATCACAGAGCTTTTATTCTGCTGTCATTCTGCATGTTAGATCAGGTTAATTTTAAGAGAGAAAAAAAACCTGCAGGGCTTCCTCAGCCAAACAGGGAGAAGTTCGATCGCTTCAGAACAATGGAAGCAAAGAGATCTCAAGGGAATTATTCATCTTGTAAATGGAATTTGATTTTCTAATGCAAAGAGCAGGCTTTAATTACAGCAAATTGAAACAATAGAACATTTCCTTACTAAAAAGTTGGAGGGCTTTTTGTTGTTATGATTAGTGTGTGAAGGGGATGTTTGTGCTTAGAAGCCCTAGCAATTATAGGAAGGTTTAACTTCAGCCAAGTACTTTGTAAAAGTTACCATAATTGACAATGAGAATGTTTTCCCGTAAGTTACTTCTCTTAAGGACCAAACACAAATACCATGATGTGTGATGTCCCACATTGGAACAGAAAGGGACAGATACCTCTGTGTCAGAAAAGAAACACTTTCTTCATTGGAGAGCATGGCCCAGAAAAGAAGCGGCACAAAAGGATCTCCATCTGCCACAGCAAATGGAATTTCCCATCCCTCAGAAGAAAGATATCAAACTTGATGTGACTTAAGTCACATTATAGTTCTGTGTGAAACAGTCCTTGCTAGCTCATGGTCATTATATTTGTTAGCATCTAAAAGAAATAATTTTTATTACTGTATTTATTATGACTAGTTGCATTAATAGGATAGCCCAGGGCTCAGTGTACATGATATGATATAACACTCTGGTCAGGTGTTCAGGTTTAAAATGTTTATTTAAGGTTTCTTCCATAGCCACACTCCCATCATCTGCTGGGGCCACATGTACTGGTTCCTAGCATCACTTTTGGAAACAGAGGTTCCAAAACTTGAGGAACTTGGAGGAAAAGAAGAAACTCCCACACTGCTGTAAGACTTTCTGAGCATGACAAAAATGCATGCTGTGTTTCTTAGAGGCTGCAGTCACATTAGCGCTTAATTACATTAACATTTAATGCTTAAAAATGCCAGGAAAGGACTAGAGGGAGGAAAAATAAATCAGAACTCAGAGACAGAGATAGATAAGGTGCACACAAGTTTAAATGCTGGCTTTGGATTCCCGGTGAAGAATTGTTACCATTTTTTTGCCTCATGCCAAACTGTAAACAAAAACTTAGTGTGTTTGATCTTAAGATGCCCCCACCTCCAGCTTGCTAAGCTAGTTGAAGCTAATCAAATTGAACTACCACTTCAAATTAATTTTGTTCCCTGAAATGTTGTTTCATAATGAAAATTGTGATGGGGATAAAACAGATCACGCTCTTCTGAGGTCTCAGGGCTATCAGCCACGCTCCATTTAACCATAGCAGTTGTCTGAGCAGAGCTTCAATCTTTTTGCGGGGAGTAGATGCACTCTGAGTTGGTTTGGCAACTGATGCTGTGCCTGCATAACAAGGAGTGAGTCTGGAGAGCTGCTGTTCGTGTTCAGCACCTTGTTTCTTGAGCCATGTACCTCAGAACCTTGCAACTGTGGGAGATTGGTGACCTGTCAGACTGAGGGAGACAAAACAGTGCATCCATCTGGGAGAATACAGAAGCTCTACACAGGGGCAGTCCCTGCTAATGGAAGAACTTCTGTGGTGTCATTCTTTTAATTATGAGATTTCTCCTATCAGCAGCTCTACAGAAGACTGATCCTGGTTATCCACTTCATAAAAGCCAAGCTCTAATTGAGGAATAACTTGGATTTTTTGTTTGTCGTTGTTTCAGGTTTTTTAATTCTTATCCCCTCAAATATTAGTGAGGATTCCTACAAAGTACAAGTTGTGCAGTCCTAGAAAGTTCAGAAAAAGCCTGTGCTTTTGTGTTATTTGCTGAATGATACTCCAGTGGGATCACATTGCCGGGAACTTGGGATTTCATAGCAAAGTGAAATTACACATTAGTAGAGAATGCTCATAAAATATGTTCATTTTTAATGAAGACGTTAAAAAACCACTCAGAGCTTTGTCTCTTCACTTCTGTGCCCAGCCTACTGCTGCTGTAATGATCCCAAGGCTGAGAACCTTGAAGAAGAGGGATGCCTCGGTGTCTTTCTGTTAATGAGATTTCAGGAGTTTGATCTCTTAATTGAAGAAATTATTTTACAGTAATGGATAATAATGAAAGTAAAGTGCCTGAAAGATTTGAGCATAAATGTTTTTGAGTGGAGCCAAGGACTGTATGGCTCATGAGTCTTCTCACCATACATAAAACCCTCAGAAGGTTCTCTCTCAGACTGTGGCAAGCAGGGCAGTGGCCAGAGAACTGAGGCAAACGAAGCAAGGGATTGTGAATTTCTGAATACAGACAGATGGGTTGTAGAGCATCACACAGAGCTTTCCATCTCTCCTAGCAGCAAGGTTCAGACACAATATGTGGGTATCCTGTATGTCCAGGGTAGCACAAGCAGGAAGAAACTCTTTGGGAAACTACCAGTGAAGCTATTTTCCTGGAGATTTCTGATGATCCCAAGTCACATTAACAAACAGCTCAGAGGCACTTGCTCTGCATGATCCAAAAGAGAGCAGGTCTGAAAAATGAAACACTGACCATGTGGGATTGGAAATCATTTGCTGAGGTCCTTTCCCCAGTCTTTCTAATCTAAGTGCTTCAGGAACATCACAGAAATCTTTCCTCATAGCACTTTTGTTACAATGGAAGTGCCATTAAGCTCTTTTTACAACTGAAAAAATAGAGGATAAAATAAAATGTCTGAAGTCTCAGAGCTTGATCTGTACCAGGCTTTTCCCTTGCTCCTGGAATATGTGCAACATACAGACAATCCTGTAAAGTCATGCTGGGCAGGATAGAAAATTGGGACAGCAATTTGTTTTGAGAAACACCATTCAGGCACTGCATTTATCCTGCATGAGTCAAAGCAAATATTTTCTTCCTTCAGTACCCTCTCCTGCCAGCTCACCAGTTTTTCAAGACAATTTCCACAGAAAGGAACTTCTGTATGCACATGAAATTTAAATGTCACTGTCTTGTAATGGCTTGTGGCATGGACATGTATTGCATTTGAATCCTTGCTCATGATGGCTTTATTTCTGGACTGTGAAATCTTGGCCACCTGACTCTTAGATTAATATATTAACAAGATAAAATTATATACCATAAGGCTTCTTAGATAAAAAGCTTAGCTATGCCAGGGCTTCTTATTATCCTTTTTATCCTTTGCTATGTCAGAATGAATTGTAGCATCTAACTTCAGCTAAACCCCCTATTCAATACTTAATGCTCAACAGCTAGGATAACATTTATTTGGTTTTGAGTTTAACTTTAGATGAGGTGACATACAACAGAATGGAGCACAAACGCTGCAAAACAGTCTCCTGCAGTGTGGCAAATTGCAGAGTGCAAAGGAGTAATGCAGAGGCAATTAAAAATGGAATATACCCCTGGAAGCTGGCATGCTACAACCCCATGACTAAGTAGCCAAGCTGAGTCTTCAGCTGTGTTTGTGCAGTGTTCTGGTCACATCAACCATACTGCAGAGTGTGAGGGGAAGAAGTCCAAACAAAGAGAACTTTGGTCTAGTTCTGTGGCAGTGGCTGTTTTTCTGTACAACAAAAAGAGTCACCCTATACACCACCCTTCCCTTCCTGTGCCATTATTCATGAAGTCATTCAAAGTCATGCAGTACAGCTGAGAATGTGAGAAGACCTTGCCTGTGCTGAGACCTCCCTCTCCATGCAGTCAAGTTTCCAAGCAGCTGCTCATCTTGCAGTGTGTGCATAACCCACTGGCTTTACTGGCCTAATGGTCCTGCATGCACCTTGTGTTTCTTTGGCTGGAACAGGGCCCCTTCAGATGTCCCCTTTGCCTGCCTTCTAAGAGGCTGCTTGACCTCAGCAACATGACCTACAGGAGCTGGGATTGTCAGCAGGGTCCTTTAAGCCAAGCAATGCATTCAGCAGTTGGCCCTGTCCTCTATAAAAGGTGCACTGTGCTGCAGCTACAAAAGGCAGTGGGAGCAGGGAGACAGGTGGATTGAAATATATAAATTAAGACTTTAAAATGGCCATGATAATAGACCAGGAAAAATGTTGTACCTCCTCCTGTCTTAGACTGCAGGGTGGAAAAGACATCTGGCAAAGTCCATTTCAAACACATGCTAAGACAAAGAGTTAAGAGGGGCCTAACTCTGAGTTTCATATCTGTTACCAAGGCACTGTAAAGTCTTAATTGTTACAGCAACTAATTTATCACACTGAGGCACTGAAATTAGTCACACAACAGAACACTATAATTCACACTGTCAAAGCTATTTTTATTCACTTGGAGCTATTTTTACAGACTGACATAACTGGACAACAGGTATGACAAGCCTTTACTGTAATCTTATCTTCACTAAGCCAGAGATTTTGTTGTATCAGAGGCTGAAACACAGGGCTATACAAACAACCCAGCAGAGCAGAAGCCTGCCTCACCCATGGAAATCAGGGGGCCACTTTTTTCTCTCTCTGAAGCTAACACTAGTCCTGCCACAGCTACGTTATTGTAAGACAAGAACTGTAGTGATGTTTCATACTGGACATTTCCTGAAAACCAGTTATAGACAAAAGACATGAGCAATAGGGAAGAAGAAGAAGGAGGAGAAGAAAGAAGTCCACCTGCAGACCTGACCATGCACAGCCACACATCTTCAAAGGACATGTCATGTCAGCACAATGGGATTCATTAGTTCCTTTACCTTGCCACATGTATGAGGTTGCCCAGAGGAATTGTGGTTGCCTCAACCCTGGCACTGTTCAAGGCCAGGTTGGATGGGATTTTGAGCAACCTGATCTAGTGAAAGGTGTCCCTGCCCTTAGCAGGGGATTGGAATTATATGATCCTTTAGGTCCCTTCCAACCCAAACCATTCTGTGATTCTATGGTAGCCCACACAGCTCATCTTTACTGAGCCAAGCAATACCCCAAAGGAGCAAGGACTTGTCTGTACTTCATCATTATTAGTATGCTTAAGTAGCAACTTTTGCACAGTGCTTCTCAGCTTGCAGACAGACTGACTTCTTGAATTGGACTCATCATGGAAATCGTTAAGATTTAGCCTCATCTCGCTCAATGAGCAATTCTAGCAGAGAAATCAAGCTAGAGCTCTGCAGCCACACAAGACTACAAACTCTGCTGCTTGGCACAATAGACTGTGCCTCAGCAAAGCAGCACCTACATGGGCATAAAGTAACCAAAATGAAATGAAATATTTACTTCTATTGATTTCAGCCTGGTCTGAAAAAGCAGAAAAGGAAGCTTTTGCAAACCATTCCCAGCTTTGCCCTGAGAGGCTCTGCTCAAAAGCAGCTGGCAGCTGAGGCTTAAAACCCACATTGATTAGAGCTGACCTGTGCTGAGTTAGAAAACCTGATGCTTAAAAAAAGGCAGCAAGTAGCTGCATCCCATGTCATTAGGAGATGTTTTCCCCATGGAGTGCTAATGAGCTGGCACAGCTTTGGCTTTCAGTGGGAGCTCCTCATCTTCCTGAGATTGCCTGACAAACTTCCCCAGCCACAGGCTACTTCTTTGTCATCCTTCCTGCGGTGTTCAGCCCTGGCTAGAAATAACACAGGCTGCTATAACAGGAATAAGGGAAAGAAAAAAATCCCACTGTGCTGCTGACACTGGGAGAGCTCACTGCCTTGTGGCAAACAAGGCGATAATAATTCTACCAGTCCTGATGGGGATCACCGAAATGTCAAGGCTGATAGCTGCCCTTTCCCTTCTGACATGATCATTAGCCCCTGGGAAGGAAATAAATTACTGAGCCACTTAACACTGTATTCAGCATCTCCAAGTCAAGTTTTAAGCTTGGGTGTTTAACAGCAAGCTGTGAAGTTAGCTCTGATAGTATACAGCACTGTTTCCTTAAGGGAAGCTTTTCCTTCAAATGTTTCCAAATCCCAGGAAAATAATTTTTTCCATTCTCTCTTCTTAGCTGTACTGGTTTGGGATGTATAGTCTGTCTGTATTTATAAATAACTCACTTTGTTTACCAATTATTTTAAGTATTTTCAGGAAAAGGAAGGAAGAAAACTCTAGGAATATTGCAATTGCCTGTCTGCCCTCATTAGCTCAGTAATTATTGCACTGTAATTCAATTATTTTTTGTACTCAGTTCCAGATAAGAAGTCTGCAGAGTCAATAATAGCTTAAGAAGTTTCCTCTTCTCTTTTTTTTTAATATTTTTCCTTTGTTCTGCAAGGCTGTTCTTCCCTGTCTCTGCATCATTCCTCCCTCCTAGTTATGATATACAGGGGGCTTGCTGCTGTGCATTGAATCAGAGCTAAAAATAATTATCTTCCTTTCTTTTTTGTAGCTTTAGATTGTTTCTAAACCCAGATCAGTTGGCATTTGCATGGTGCATACAGTCTGAAAGCTAAATAAGTTTTATCTTATTTTGTCCAAGTTAATAAAATCTGCAAACATGTTGTGGCCTATTACTGGAAACTATGATGCTTTAATACCCAAATCTGTGGAGACTCAAGACTATGTCAAAGCAAATGCTTTGAAGTATAAACCAGCTTTTGATGCTCTTTCCAGCAGCAGTGGAAGTAGGAGGCACAAATCCAGGTCCCTTGTATGGAGCTCTTCCTACCAGAAGTGTGAAGGACGCAAAATAATCATGGTAAGGCTGGAGTTTCTAGATGGGACCAGGTTCCTTCTGCCTGGGGCAGAAATTAACTGTCAGTCTGGGCTGCTCTGAGGAGCTGCAGTGTTTTAGGCTGAACATGACCTGTCATCTTCATGGGTTTGTTGTGACCAGAGGTACAACCACAGTGGCACCTCTGAAGGGGAGGGCACAGAGCTCTTCCTTCCGTGGCTTTGCTGTGGTCTCATCTTTCCTCTCCTGTAACCCCAAGCTTTGGCTTGGTTATGAAAACACAGTTGTCATTCACCACAGGGTGTTTTTCTGTCACCCACAGCTTTCCCTGGCTCAAGAGGGTGTCATTTGCTCTCCATTCAACTTCACATGCAAGTTGGATCATATCCAAAGACTGTCACCCAGTTCATTTGCTAAGGGGGTCATCTTTTGCTGACAGATGCAAGAACAGATTCTAGTTGAAGAAAAGTGATTCTACCCTGCTACTAGAAAGGAGGGTGGGATGTGGTGTTTAAATACAGCTCCTCCTTTTTAACAAAACAAGCCACAGGCAATTTCCTCAGTCAGTTGGACCAAAGTGGTTTAGAATTGTATCTTGAGCCCAGCTGTAATGCAAAAATGATTAATCCTTCCACTGCTTGACCCAGAACTGCATTTCAGAGCTTAAGAGCTTTCCATACTTGGGGAAGAGTGGTATATTCCTCCTCCTGACACACGCACTCCCACAGAGCTCGTCAGAGCAACTGTGTGGAGCTGCTGCACCAGAATCCTGCTTTTTACACCAAATGGCAACCACCATCCTTCCTCTGCTTGGTGTTCAAGTCTGTGTCACTTAGGTTTGTCAAGCTCCAGTGACATCTGTGTGTGCCTGATCCCACCACAACAGTCAGGGGCTGAGATTGGACGTGTGAAGGACCACGCACCAGAGCAGATGGAGCGTCACAGTCCTCAGATCAGCTCCAAAATGGGGAAAATAGTCTGGTCTAGATGAGCTGCTTGTAATGTCCATGTGTTTATCTTGTTCATGAGCACTCCTCAGGGAAGCCAGGATGTTTTGGGACTTGCATTAGAAGGGAGAACTTCCTACCTGATCCCACTGATGTCTCCAGATGGGAACAGCATGTATTTGGATGGCCCATCAGGGCTTTTTGATCAGCCAAATGTCTACTGCCTTACTTCTTGTGAACATTCCAGATCCAAGTGGGTGGAGGAAGAGGAAAAAGATGAAGATATTTAAAATTGCCAAAAAGAAGCCTGAGAGAACTCTCCAGCTCCCAAGAGTGACTAAGAACTGGTTTACAACAACCATTCTCAAAGCCAAATCTTCCATTAGCCTCCCTCTCCCCAGAAGCTTTCCTGGGGGGTTATTTTTGAGTCCCACCACCATTATGCATGCAAAACCCACATCCTCTCAAGCAGCATTACCTGCCCCAGCAAGAGGGCATGGGGGAAGCATAAATCCAGAAGAAGAGGGATGGGGGATTCTGCTGAGCTTGGCTTAAGCAGGCTGAGTCACCAGGAGGGATGACAAAAAACAGATGGAAATGCCTCTTTCAGAAAGTTTTTGGAAACTACCAGAGTCCTCTGAGACAGCCTCACACCTAACTGCGTGTCTGAATCCAACACCAAGGTCTGTTTGAGCCAGTGCACATCTTTGGGCGCAATGTGAAGTTCTCCTCAGTCATGTTTTTTCTTAAGGGAAGCACAGGACCATGTTAGCATACTAGTAAATGTCCTTTGACACCGTGTATCCAGGAGGATTTACCACCCAGCATCAGGAATGGGAATGGTTTATCTTGCAAAGGGACAAGAGGGACAGGTGCCTGCTGCTGCCCTTGGAGCAGGGGGGAGTCAGTGCCCTTCAGCTCCTCACTTTCAGTCCTGCCTTGGCAACAGTGAAGGAAATTATTCTTCATGTTCTGCAACCACAAACAGTGACTGACTTTGCAAATTTTCCTTCATGCTTGGAAGGAAGCACCAAGGCCAGGCGTGAAGAAGAGAAACTGGCTCCACTGGCAGCAGCCTGAGCCTTTGAAGTGGTGAGAGCTGCTTTTCCCAGAAAATCACTGGTGACTTTCTACATGACCTTGGCATGCAGCATTGTGACAACCATTAGGACCAGCTGACTTGATACAGCAATGTCATTTCCAGATTTACTGCAAGGAAAGCAGAGAAGTCCAACACCACACTCTTCCCAGAGAGGGGATGGCCAAACAGGACTCCTGCTGATTTTCCTGTGCATGGACTGTCTCCATTTCATACACTCCCAGTTCCCTTATCAGTCCTGCAAGTGTGTCTGCAGCATTTGCAGTACATCCAGCAATGCTGTAGAGAGGCAGGATTATCCTGTAGGGATGGGTGAATTTCTCTGACCTCATTTCAGGTCTCCTCAGGTATTATGGATTGGAAAATTTGTCTTAGATTCATGCATTTCTAGGTGTGGAATAAAAAGAGGTAAATGGGAAGAAAATAATGAAGGGGGAAATGATAGTCAGCCTATGAAGCCAACAATATAAAAATTACTATGAAATTAGAAGCTGAGAGAGGAAAGTGAAACATTCTAATAAGTCCCTAGGAGCCTGTGCCTTGTAGAAAATATATTTGCTCTCAGAAGGAAGAGGGAAGATTATTTCATCCCTGATCATCATCTGTTCCCTAGATAGAGCACGCTTTCAATCTAGATAATGGACCACCCTAGAAAACCTAATGTAACATTTTGAAAGGTAGGTAGATTTGCAAACCTCTTCAAAAAGCATACTGAGCAGTGGTAAAGCTCTGTGTTCCTCAAGATCTACTTTCAGTACCAGAATTTTGGGAAACTGCAGGAAATGACACCATGCTGTCACCATAGAAGACTCACTCCTTTTTTTTCTTTTTATTAATGTTGTTTTTTAGAGCCCTGCTGAGGCTACTGCCCACCAATATCTGCAGTCCTGGGCCAGCTTGCTTCCCCAAGGTGTGCTGACCCATGGCAGTGCTGGCTGCCTACCTGCTCTGAGGTCACATGTATTTTCTAGGCAGTTCTTCACCCCAACCAGGGAATGCAAAACTCAGGCAGATAGGTTTTTTCAGGTGGAAAACTGAGTTGTGGGGAAGTGAAACATCTTGCTTAAGGATATTCAGCTGGCCAGGGACAGAAGTGGATGTCAGATCCCAGGCTTTTCAAGAGCAGGTCAGTGTTTTGTGCTCCGAAATGGAACCTGCTTCAGGAGAGCCAGCTGTACTCACCCCTCCGCTTGGGACCCTTCAGCAGCACAGCCCTTCCCATCTCACACCAATCCTAGGGCCACACAGGCCACACAGCCATGGAGAGGGACCTCAGACCTGCTTCTTTCTCCCAGTCTCGCCTCTGGTGAGTCCCTGGCATAAAACCCTTCTCATCTACCAAAAAAAAGGCAAAATGCTATTTCATGTTCCTGGATAGCAGGAAATGAGCATGCTGCCAAAATCACAGGTACAGTACAGCACCAGCCCAGGAGGCAGCCAGCTCCTGTCAGGAGAGGTGCTCCACAGACACAGAGGGATGTGCTGCCCAGGATTGCATGTGGCTTTTGGCAAGGCTACAATGACGGGCTTTCCAAAGTGGTTTCCCAAAGCTCTTCCTCTGAGGAGTGAACTGAGAAAAAAAACTCTCATTCTGTTCAAAGACATCCATTAAATTCCCATTAAAAATGTCTTTGGATGTAATTCAACATTAACTGTAAACATGGATTCCTGACTATGTGAATATTTTATTATTTCGATTAGTCATCTATATTTTTAGAAACACAGGGCATAAAAGATTGAAGTAATTTTGCTTCAGCCCTTCCATGCCAGAGATCATTTTCTCCAAAATATATTTTGCTAGAGCCTTGCATTTCTGATGAAAGAAACTGGAGTGAAGTTAAAACTGCTCTCTAACACTTGCCTGAAATATGGGCCTACCTGGGCAGATGGCAGTGCATAAAGTTCCATTTAGGCTGGTAGAAGATTCTCCTCCCCAAGTCTCCCAGCACTGACTGTCCTAAATTTCTCCCTTATCACACAGTTCATTTCCCCAGGGCTTATCCCTTCCTAGATAAAAGTAAACCTTTTAATTTTAAGCCACACAACATTTGTGCTCCATTATATTTAAAGTCCTACTTGCTTTTCTAATGACCCATTGTGCTCTGATGGCTAAATCCTGCAGACAGCTACATCCTTACACATGCCCAAGGGCTCCTGATGCTGCTTCAGCCCCAAGGATCCTACTAAAATACAATTTATCATGTTATAAAAGATTCTCGTTTACAGAGAGTTATAAAATTTGGAGCCTTTTTGCCATTGGTGATTTGCTTGGTGGGATTTTTTAACTCCTTTACCCCCCCCACTCCAGAGCCATTCCTCTGTAACTAGGGTTTGGCAATGTGTGGCTGTACATTTTCAGTAAATCCTGCTGATTTCCAGCTGGTCCCTGGGTTATAGATGAAATTTTGGAGCTGCTGTAATTCATACCATAGCTGTTCAAAAGCATGGTGCCACCACAGGCAGGCTGGAACCCATTAGGCCAGGTTTTTTCCCACATAGCATTATTTCTCACAGCTGCTGGGGGAGCACACATACTGTCACTTCTAAATATAAAGAGCTGGGTATCTTCCACCTCACTCCCATTTTTCCACAGCTTGCTTTATATCTTCCAGACACACATTCTTCTTTGAGCTTTCCATGAGTTTCTGAACCCAGCTGAAAGACCCAAGAGGTCCATGATGGAAAGTCACCACTTCTTGAGCTCAGCACATGCAAGGTAAAGGAAGACTCGAACTTCTGCCAGTTATTCCCCTGGAGTGCTCCTATTCTTTTTGTTTGGCACTGGTAGTCCAGTGAAAGTGGCTGAAAAGGAAAATGTTTAACATAAGGACAAAAGGAAATAAATCTTTGCAGGCTTGCCCGACTTGGCAGATTCTCTCCTTTTTTAAACTCTTTACAGCTTGCACTGTTTTAAAGAGAACCTGATCTACAAGCTGTGGGATCACAGCCTGTAGACCTTAACCTCAGAGTGCAGCATGAGGGGATGAAAGACAGCCCAGAGATATGTGTAAGTGAAGATTTCCAACCATGCATTTCTCCCTCCTGCAACTCCAAGAACCAGACTCAGAAATGTGCCAAAAGGTGGAAACTTCTACACTGCTGGTGTCCTTACAGCCTTTTTCTCTATGAAGCCACATCAAGCAACCTCTCAAGGCAGGTATTAGTCCCTCTGTACTACTATGGTGCCAGACAAGAAAGGGGAAAGTAATTTGGTCATTGATTGTCAACACTGCGGAACAGATACTCTGGGACCAACCTTGCAGCCCTGGGTGCCTATTTCAACTCTCCCTGCTCTCCCATGCACATTTTTGTAGTCACAAGAGATACAGGACAAGAAAGCTACTCTAATTTTTTTATTTTCAATGTCCTGAGTACTTCCTCATGTATCCATGAACTAGATTTTAAAAATTCCCTTACAACTGAGAGAAACTACACAAAAAATATTCCAGTGCTTAATGAGATGCCTGAATGCTGCTTTGACATCAGAACTGAAAAGTATCTGCTGGCTTTGCTGCACAGAAGTTTACTCCCCTAATTGGTGCACAAAGTCTAGTTTCAAGCCATTGAGGTTAGCTGGTCAAAGCCATGGGGTCAGTTCTTAGAGCCTCTGTCACTCTGAATCTCTGCCAAGAAAGGTCAGTTTGATAACAGGGTTTCTCCACATTGTCCTTCTTTTCATCCTAGTTTTGCTGGTGGCCCAAACATTTGTGTGTCAGCTTTGAATTAAAAAACAAAACAAAACAAAAAAACCAAACCAAAAAATCCCAAACCAAAACAGAATGATCATACACACCAAAAAAACACAACTGAGGGGCAGTGTCAGGGAAGAATTACACCAAGGGCTCAGATCTCTGAGTAAGTTTTGACACTTTATTAAATATGCTTAATTTGAATGATTTTACTCCTATTGCTGTGAAAGAACACTTATTCTATGTGTTTCAGAACAGCCAATGGTTCATGGGCTACCCCATTTGGGCTGATGGAGTGATCCTTCTCCCCAGACACTTCACTCCTTGAAACAGGAACCTTTCTAAAGTACCAGAGACTGTTAAAGCCCAAGCCTGTGACACAGCAGACTGCTTCTGTTATGAGGCTGAAAACTCAAAGCTTTTTTCCTCCAAATCTGTCCTTTGGAATATTTTGGTGTATGCTGGATGTGTCCTGTGCCCAGAGCCTCCATGTACTACATGGGATCTTGTGTCCTACTTGGCATGAGGCTCAAGAAGAGCCAGTAAGCCCTGCAACATTTGGCCCAAGGTTGTATTTTCCAGATGCATGTGGGAGTCCTTTTTGTGTCTGTGGGACTGTCCTTATTCTTACCCTTTCTTTCAGTGTCTCAGAAAGCTACACAATGGAATTAAGAAGAACCTAACAGAACTGTGGCTGCTTTGTTGGCCCCACTAAAACCATCTAGAGGGCCTTGGCCAAAATTCATTGCTTTGTCCTGCTTAAAAGGAGAAAGTATCAGTGAGAACACCTGTTCCCAATTCCTACATCTGCTCCATGACCTTAGCAAAGGCATGCACCTTTTACTGCCTCTGTGTCCACATCTGTGAAGATAAATTGTGAAGAAACATGTGGCATATGAACAGGGAGAGCTGTAGGAAACCAAAATATCCCGTCAGGGAAGCACTAGTGGTATCAATCAGCAGATGAAGGCTGAACAAGAACTCACTGTCTCTGCAGGACTGCTCTATTTTGCAATGCTGCTATGTTATTTTTCTTCTCTTTCCCCTGCATTTTCACTCCCAGGCGGTTGCACTTCTGTAAGAGAAGCTTGCAGCCCTTCCCTCTCCTCCCCTTCCCCAGAGAGAAGTTACACGTCTCCCACAGCACCCAGGGCTGCAACAGGCAGGATGCTCATATTTCACTCTGTGCCTGTGTGACCTTTAAAAACACAACCTGCCAGGGAGAGGGAGAAGGTAAAGGAGGAATGTGTTCAGCTTGAAGCACAGGTTTGCATAGCAGCACAGCCCCGTGGGGCACACCTGGTGGGGACCAAGCAGGGACTGGCACCAAGGCAGGTGATAAGAACAGCTGTGCTGAGTGCCCAGAGCTGGAGAGATGCCCTGGCTCTGCCCTGTGGGTGGGGAGTGAAACAGCCTCGCTGTGGTCCCCGTGGTGCAGCTCTCTGGCCAGCTCTGCCGTGACCCACAGCCCGTTATAAAAGAGGATCAGCAGGGCTGGGCTGGCATTAGACAGAAATTACTGAGCAGGAAGAGGGAACACTCAATCATGTACTAAAGTGGAGCCAGCCTGGGGACCAAGATTTACAGTTAATAACACCATGTACTAATAATCCCCTCGTTGCAGGGGAGAGGTTTTAGCAGAGAAATCCACCATGTTGCAGGATTTTCATCTGATGGCTTCTCCTCTGTTTTCAGCAGCAGTGGATAAAAATAGGAAGGAGGTGTAAGAGATAATTAGCACTGTTAACTTCAGCTAAAATCATTTAAGATGAGCAACAACTGCTCCATTCACTTGAAACACAGTTTTTAGAAAAGGAACTTAACTCAGAGACTGCCCACAAAGGAAAAACAGAAGGATAAGCAGACTTCATCTGATGTCCTCCACAAGTCACACTCAGGGATTTGGGATAAACAGCCACATGGCCCAGTGCACAATTCCCAGTGGTATCACCTATTTCAGTTAAAGAAGTTTTGAGAATCTCAGCAGCCACTGAGGTTTTGTGAGAAGTGGAAGATCCTCAAACCTTAGATAAGCTGCCCTGTAATCACGGGCTCCTGATTTTCTATTGTCACCATTGGGTGCCATAGGAATTAATTTGAGGAAGTATGTGCCTGGACAGTGCTCAAGCTGCAATGAGCAGAGCAGTTGGATATGGACCAGCAATTTTATTCCAATGCATCAGAGGAGAAAGAGGTTAAGAAAAATTAATTCCATTTTGCTCTGGCTCAGTATGTACCCATTTACACAGAAATGCTGGAGAAGTTTTATTTCAAGAAGAACAACATTTTCCACATAACACAAAAATCCAATTTCTCACTACATGAAAAATTTTGGAAGAAAACTTAAAACAACTTGAGAATTTTCACAAATTATTTTAAGGGTTTTTGTTTGAAAGGAGACATTTTTAAAAAGTAAGACATCGTATGAAAAATTCAAATCCTCTGTAATTGAATCCAGCAGTGGACTGATATAAAACCCTGGAAAGAACTTGCCAAATATGTGTATCTCTTTTTTTTTTTTTTCCAGTTTATTGCCAGCACATTTTAGAAATGGAAAGCAAGCAATTACAATGGTTGTATTTGACAAACAACACTTGTAAGATGTAAATTAACAATGCCTGTTGCTGGAATTCTGCATCCTTCTCATGCCATTTTATAATGCAGGGGAAGTGCTGCTTGTGCAGCGCTGGCAGTGAAATATTAAGACGCACCCAGCGGAAAATCGACTTGTCTCATCTTTCAGCTTTGGCTCTGGATTAGACACTGCCAGGAAAAGCTAATTTTCCTGACAGAGCCAGTCTGGAGAGCAAAACTTGGTCACTGACAGCAGAAGAAAGCATCACTTTGAAACCTGGTGAGCCACAGGACCCTTGCAGCCCCTTGGCTACCTTTTATTTTCTGGATGTTAAGTGAAGGTGGCAGGTTCAGAATGAAGAGGAAGGAGCTGCCCTTCATGCAAAGCCTCATTGAGCTGTGTCACCTCACGGTACCAACCCCCTCAGTTCACAAGGACTGCAAGGATGGCGAGATAGCCCATAAGACAGAGCACCTGAGAGCCATGAACCACCCAGGAAACACCTGTGAGTAGCCCATCCTTAGACTTGCTCACAGGCACTCACACCAGGGGTAGGGGGGCACACAAATGGGGACCATACTGGTAGCCAGCCACCGGTGTGGGCACAAGGAGAGCAAGGCAAGGCCATCACCAAAATGAGCACAGCAAGATGTAAAGAGTTAAACACGTGCCAAAAGTTGGTGCAGGTCAGCTCTCAGCTTGTCAGGGACAAGGGATGCCAGGCAGCTGTGGCTCCAGGGTCTGTCTGGGCCATGGTGACACTGGCCAAAAAACCATTTGATTGAGTTTTGCCTTGGTGACCTGATTACCTGGCTGCAGCCCAGATTTGGACATCTTATCAGTCTTTCAGGCCAGAAGGGAAATGCTGACCCATGGCCAAAAGCAAAAACAGGGGGACAGATTGACTTGGACACGCATTAAAAACAATTTAAAAAAAATACATTAAAAGTCTTAAAGTACAGGATTACAGAAACTGGAGCCTTTCATATTTATTTGAAACTCTTCTGTATTTGCTCAGTGATAAACAGGCAGCTGCTGGGTCAGGAGTATCCTGTAATTTCCAGTCTTATTTCAGTATTTTACTGCTGCCTTCAGCTGGCAAAGAGATAAAGGCATCAGCCAAGCACTGGGATCCTTCTCAAATGGGTATTGAATCAGAACTCAGGTTTGTAACAAAACAAAACAGAAGATCCTCAATCTGAATGTTTCCTTGCAAAGAACTAAAGCTGACAAAGCAAAACCAAGGCAATTTGTAGTGCAAACCCCACTGCAGATGATACCTCTGTCCCTATATTGGCTTCTCTCTCTGTAGGGCATCTTGATGTGGGGCATGCCCTGAGCTCCAGTCCTTCCTGCAGGCACTGCTGTGAAAAAATTTGGTCAGAACCAAGAGTCCACCAAGTCCCCAAGACACATAATGTCTATACTCCAGAAAGAAGGACTTAAGAAAACCTTATGGGAAAATTTTCCAGTTCCTATAGCATTTACTGTGCACTCACTGGTGTTAAACTTCTCAGGGGGTTCATAGCTCTCTGCAGGTGATATTGCATATACCAATAAATTATTTAAACCCACAGATAAGATCTTGATATAAGGTATAAGCCATCTTTTTTTTTCTGCTTGCTGAGGGCCCTGGCACCGTTCCAACACCCTACTGTGACACACACAATAAATAGTAAACCTTTGAATTTTTAAGGAGTGATCTAGTACTGGCTTGGGAGTGTCCTCAGATCCTTGAGAAGGACTCAAATCCTACTGAATTGGCAGCTGTTTGATGATGAATGGATGTCAGCTGCAGGGTAGTATACCCATCCCATGAGGGATGCCTTTGCCTCTACTTAGGGCCCTCTGCAATGTCTGTGCCCCACACCAGTGTTGGGGCTCCTTGCTTCACCTTTTTCTAACATAACTCCTTGTCAGCAAGCACTAGAGAATATCTGAAAAGTGTGTTCAGCCTGGCTAGCACTTCCTTTTATTGCTATTCCCCCCTTCCCCCAATGATTTTAATTCCTCTGACTCAAGGGTACTAAAGATGCTCAGGTGAACAAGGTGTGCTGCTAGAGAACAGACTTCAGCAGGGAAGACTGAAGTGCCCAGCTAATGTACCAACAGGTCCTTTTCTCACAAAGTGTTCATTGCAAATAGAAACATCATCTTCAGAATGTCCAGAGATAAAAAGAGTTGCAAGTGTCAAGTTTCCTCCAGCACATGCCCTGAAGGACACCATTTATCTCTCTTTCTATGCAATTTGCTTCACTTAACGTACATTAGGTTTTGCCTCCTGATTTTTGCAGACCTTACACAGACTCAGAGTCTGTTTGGAGAACAATGGATCTGTTGTGCTGGATTTATAGATCAGTTCTGATATGAGCACTGAAGAGTACCAAATTCAGAAGTCAATTTTTGTTAGGTGACGTACACACAGAGCTACATTTTGCTCAAATCGTTCATAAACTTTTAAGAGACATTTTTATCTGTGTGCATCTGCAGGTGTGTCTATATGTAGTTCTCTGCATATATTTGTCTACTTGGCACCTCCATTAGCCTCACCTTAAAAACATGGTATGCAGCTCCAATTCCCTACTTGTTTATCCTCCTACACACAGCTCCTTCCCTCTCACTTCACCTGTCTATCCTCATACCTCAGTTTCTCTCATTCCTCTCCTCCCTGCCTAGGCACCTCTCATACCCCTCTGAATACAACTCCCAGGGGTGCTGGTGTGTCCCAAAGCAGCTCTCTACACCTGTGGCACAGGCAGCAGCCCCAAAGGAAAAGGAAAATAAAGATATTGCCTCCTGCCAGCTCGCTGTAGCAGCTAGCCCACTTCTCACTGGTGGGAGCAAAACACAGGCTCTTCCACCTGATTCAGAAACCTTGGGGAAAACTACATTTTGTTATTATTTTTTCTCCCTATGTACAAAGCATATATTCACAGAAAGGCCAACAAAAGCAGACCAGGCAAGCATGCAATTTCTAAGCCAAGCCAAAAATACAGTTAAGCCAAATAAACTCCCAAATATAACAACAACATAAGGAACAGTTTTATTATTTTTTTTTCAATCATTATAAGTTTGAAGTGCCTTCCATAAATTTTAATAAAAAACACAGATCAACCTGCGTGGGTGAAGTAAAGGGAAAGAACATGTCTATTATTGGCAGACAGCTTTGACTTCAACTATAGAAGAGCTTGTATCTTTTAACATCTCCCAGAACAGTCACCGAGAGTGCAGGGAAGGGGGGAGGGCAGTGGAATAGCTCTGGATTTACTTCCATATGACTCACTTGCCACTGAATTTCCCCCTCGCCCTATCCTGCACCAGTGGTGGTGGGAATACATGGTCTCCCCTTCTGCTATCGCTTCCCTGCGATCCTCTTCAGACACCGCAAAAGCCACAAGCCAGGAGGAAGCAGGCTGTGTAGGAGGACACCACAGCTCCAGCCTTCGCTTCTAAAACTAAAACCTGGCAACTAAAACTTTAACTGTAGCAGGCCCTTGCTGGCAGAGAGCAGCCAGAGCCAGCTGTGTGCTAGGATGAAGTCCTGGCGCTCGAGGGTAACAGATAGGGGAGAGCCTTCCCTGCAGCTCCTGGGAGGCCGGCATAGCTCAGCAGGGCAGGGGGAAAGGGCTGCCTCCTGGCTATAATTAGCAAGTAATTCAGCATGCTAGGAATGGATCAGTGGACCAAAGCAGCTGGTGCCCCTGCGCTATAAGCGGTTCAAAGGTTTTATTTCAGAGGAGGCTTGGTCTAGTCCCCCCGACAGTGTCACAAGGACTTAGAATTGGTCTGGGCCACCCCAGATGGGGCCAGAGCGGTTTTGACGTGCACATGAAGGCAGCTTCTGGTTTGGCTTCCTTCCCAGGCACCTGGGTCAAGTGAGCCAAAGTGCCCTGCAGATGCATCCAGCCCTCACATCCCAATGCGCAGCTGGTCCGGGTGAGCGGGCGGCGAGCGGGCACCGACTCAGACTCTCATCTCTGTGCTGCAGGAAAAGCAGGGTCGAGAGCAAAGACAGCAGACCTGCCTCTGTACTGTCTCTAATGTGCAGCTTGGGCAGATAATGGCTCCTGCAGGCTTGGATCTGCCTTCTCCCAAGAGCTGGTCCCTCAGTGCCATCATCTCCCAGATAGAGCAAGGCTTGTTGGGATGGTTCTGCAGCTCCTGGCATGCCTGAGACCAGCTGGTATCACTGGTACAGAGTTGGAGGTTTCTACAGACCATCACAGCCTTTAAATGGAAATGGGAGAAGGAAGAAGGAAAAGCAGGCAAATTGCACACAGTGCTACAAACCCGGGACTTGCTGTTGACTTTTACCAGGGAAACGTCAGAGCTCTGGACAGCCTCACACCCGAGGTGACAAATGGACACATTCATCACAGCTTGTGGCATTGCTTGACCTTCGGGGAGGAATTTTCTTTCCTGTTTTTTTGTTTTCTTCTTGCTTGGGAAGCAAGCTATCTGCACGGGAGAGTTTTAATTAGCTCAAAAATGTCTTTAAGAAATAAAGCAGGCCAAAGTTGTCAAGGGAGCAAGTCTCATGAAGTCGGCCATATTGTACTCAAGGGGTCAATATTCTTCCTGTGTATTTCGTGACCATGTTGTGAAATATTCAGAGCAGCAAATAGATGTTTTGACTGGAGATAGATTTCACCAAAGGAATATTTCCCCATTTTCACACCCATTTCACCAGCAGTAGTTGTGGCTCCCCATCAGCTGCAGAGCAAAGTGGAGCCTGAGCAAATTCTTGTAGCAGTTTGCGTAGCTGAGGCCCCAGATGGCCACTGCCATCCGTGGGCTATTAATAAAGACTGTTTTGGAACAAATTATCATTTCACACGCAACCAGTCTATTTATTAGCCTTATTATTGTTACTGCCAGCTGCAAGGTGTTTCAGCTCTGTCACGTGTTGCAGATGTGGCCTGACTGAGGGACGCGATGGTGACGAGCTGCCCTCCGTGTGCAGCTTTGGTACTTGGAAAGCTGATGGCACCTGTCTGCCTGCTTGGTTCTTTACAGTCATAACCTGCAGCAGCCATTCTTTGTTGCTAGCAGCAAAAGAGATGGTGCTGTTCAAATTATCTGGGTTAGTCCCCTCAGGTGTTGCTCCTTCCCTTCCCAGCACACACTCTGCAAACGGAGCTTGATAACTCAGAGTGGCAGAGCTGCTCCCAGCTGAGTCAAGACTCCAACTTACTTGTTGCTTTTTATAGACCGAGCTCTTCAAAATAATGTATTCTGCATGTTGAAGAATAAAACCACATGAAAAAATAAAAAAGGGAGGGATAGCAGGAAGGTATGATGAGGCAGCATCAGCCCAGTGTAGTACCTCAAGGGGATCCCTGCTTGGAAGCCATCTTGAAACTTAATCTTTCGAATTCCTACCACATGAAAAGGCAGAAATGGATTGGGGAGGGCAGGGGGCAGGTTTGCTATATGATTTTGGTTAAATGCTAATGCTGTCTTTAACTTCTATTCCCAATTAGGTGTTTTCTACAAAAGGCTCTTTTGTCCCACCTGCCTCTTAATCCTCTTCACCAGCATTAGGAGGACAAAGGTAGGACAAAAAGGTTTGGTAGGACAAAGCCCAGCTTTCAGACACGTGTTTCTGCCATCGTGGTTCTGCACAGCGAGGGGTGTAATGAGGGCCAGGTAAAACCCACCCTTTATTAAAGTGACAACAAGCTCTGTCCAAGCCAAGGTGGCCAACAGCAGCTGCTCCCCATTCCAGTGGCTGCCAGGAGAGCACACACCACCATGTGATGCTCCTGATAGAAAGGCTGCTCCAGGCACCCCACTTCAAAATTTGCTGGAGAAAGCAAAGCAACTCCTTTAAATCTACCCCTTCATCCTAAAGGCTTCCTACCTATGGATTTTGCATCTTTTCACAGTTAGGGGGAGAAGCCAAAAAGCAGACTTATAATAGAAACTCAACCACAGCCTTTGGCATAGTTTGGCAGCTCTAATCCTGTAATAAACTCAAAGCACACGTGAGTCTGAAAAACAGCGTGGTGAATTCTCTATCCCTGTCCTCAGTATTTTTAGCAATGAGGGTAATTTTTAGCCTATGCTTTTCTGTTGGCTTTTTCCCCCCTCTCTCCCAGTGTAAAGATGTTGTCAAAATACAGGCATTGCTCGCAGTGCAAACTGCAGTCAGTTGATTCAGACAGACACGCCTGACATTTCAAAACACAAAATGCTCAGCAACCAAATTCCTGGCATGCTATGAAATGCAAAAATGTGAAACTGTTACCTATGACAAACATTTCTCCATTTAATGTATCACAGGACAGGGGTGAGGAAATCAATGGAAGAAAAGAGGAAAAAATCAGAGTTTATGTTTTGCAGCTAGCTTAAGGGAAAGGAATCCTAAATCTTGAGCAAATGTTTGGTTTTGCATTGTGGCGAAAATGTTTGTTTCCTTAACATGGGGTGATTACAATGCAATCTGCATTTTTGTTTAAAAATACTTCTCCTGCTGTCTGGGCTGCAGTGTAAACAGGATGCACTGAAATGTCAGCCCATCCGTGGGCTCTGCTGTGGCAGACACGCGCAGAGAACCAACGCACTCGCACTCAAATCTGACCTGCTTCCCCAAAATAGATCTTCGTCACCCTCACAGAGCCATCACTGTCTGATTACAGCTCCCCAGCCTAGGGGGAATGTGGGGATGGGCAACTCAATAGTCCCAGAGGGAAAGGCTGAGGGATGAACCTGGGGAATACACATCCATAGCCAAGCTGTGCAGGAAGGGGTCCTCAGCAAGGAGCCCAAACCTCACTGTCCATGCTACCTCCTCTCACCATGCCACTGGATTAAATCCATCCTGGCTGGCTACTCGCAGTTGCCCACCCCTGCAGGGTTAGCTGACATGCAGCTGGATTTGTTCCTTGAACTGAGTTCCTTGAACTCTCCACCACTAATGTCAGGAAGAGATCAAGATGTTTGTCTTGACTCTTATTCACATTGGTACAAACTTAAGAAATAGAGACTGTCTTGTTTGTAAATTTTTCTCCTCAAAAAAAAAAAAAAAACAACCAAAAAAAAACCAACAAAAAAGTAATACAGGAATCCTGCAAACCCCTCACACATAGGTCCTATCCTTGCCATCCTCTAGGCAAGGCAAAGTTAAAGCAGCAATAGTTTCCTGGAATCATGGAAATTACAATTTGCCCAGAGAAATGCTGTTAGTGCTGGATCCAGCCTTTCTTTTCTGCTCTCCTCCATTAAAAGTTGTTCACATCTAATCTTCTTTAAAAGACAGATGTGTGAGATCAGTAGGAAGCCTCAGGTAATACACAATCAATATTCAACAGCCTGTCTGTGACAAGGCCACTATCCCTTAGGTGGCACCAGTGTCTGGGTTGCAAGAACTAACATTTTCCTTGCCATAACCATGATTTTCATACAACACATATTTATTTCTCAGTGAAAGCATCTTCCCCACAACAGCTCCTGCAACAGTCTTCAGTAATAAAAATGTTCTTTCCTTAGTGTTTTCCTGAGCCCTGATCCAAGACAACACTTCCACACAAGGCTACTTTTAAGAATGCCTCTGATCAAGAGACATTCTTGATCAAGACCAAGAAGACTGCAAGTGGCCTCCCTGTGACAGGGACTCTGGGTTTCCAGAGGTCCCTAATCAGGTTTCTTAGAAATAAATGTTTCTTGGAGCCTTGACTCTAAACACAACCTTACATATCTTGACTAATAAGACTTGGGTCTATGAGTATGATCAAGTGCTTCAGTACTCCAAGACCTTATTCAGTGCAGGAGTTACACTCAGGTTAAGAAACCCCATATCTTTTCCTGCTTCTCAGAGTTCAGACAAGAATAGCAGTAGGCAGTTCCAATGGGTGCAACCATGTTAAACTGACTCATTATCCCACAAGCTCATGTCTGCAGGGATTCTTAAAACCACAGTGATCAAACTTCTGGTCTCCCGCAATGGTGTTCAACCAAGCTAAACTGGAAAAAGGGTTTGGGGAAGCCCATTTCACTCAACTGCCATCTCTTCTCAAAACAAAATTCCCAGAAGAACAGCTGAGGTTTTATGGAAAAGTCATTTGCAGTTCCCTTGGCTGTGGAAAAATATTTGTCAGCATATCACAACTACGAGGGATAAGGATGAAACTAATTGCTTAGAAAATTACTTCACAAAATTAAATAAGGACATTTGTTTCAACTCAGTGAGCATAAACTGCCTCTTGAATGAACCATCTTCTGTTTTCTTCTTTCTGGTTAATGACTGACCAAATAGGCTTGTTTTTCAGTATGCAGCCAACAGCTATAATCATCATGGTCCCTTGAATCAAGTCTTTGCTTTCTGTATTTCAGCCCAGAAATTGATGACAAATGTAAGGCTGATTTTCTTACAGGTGGCTGCAAATCCTTTGAAAAGAGATTTATGACTGAGATATCCTTGTTCTCTCTCTAAAGCTGCCCTCGACTTTGGTGGTTTGAGGGTCTGCTTAACAGATATGTTTTATTGTGTGCTGCTTGGTTCCATATGCAAAAGTAGTTTGTAACATGCAAATGCATCTGCTAAAATACAGCACACGTTGAAGGAGGTGAAAAGACCCAGATAGAAACAGTTATAAGATCAAAAAAGTTTTATGTGCAAGTGGGACACATTCCATTTGAGGGTTGAGAGCCCTCCTGACTTGTCTCTGTTGTCAGGGAGTGGGAAAAGGTGATGACAGGCACTGTTATCAACCCTGTGCCAGGGTCACAAATTTGACCATTCATGTCTCTTCCAAATGGGGAGCATTCCAATGCTAGATTGTTCCTGGAATTACCAAGAAACCCCTTTTCTCCCAGTGGCCAGCATGGGTTTTTCCTAACAATTTTAAGGCGGGCAGAGATGTCCCATATGGACATAGATGCCTTGTAATCAACAGAAAAAGATTTATCTGATCCGGTTAGCGCTGTGTGAAGGTCAAGGAAAGCCAGCTGGGATGGCCAGGATGTTTTGGGTAGGCTGGCAAGTCAGGAAGTGCACTTGGACTTCTGCTGACAGATTTTGGCTGAGCTGACAGGTGTTAGCAGCACAATATGAGGAGGTAGCAGCAGTCAGGAACAGTTGATCAAACAGTGTTTACTGCTTAGAAACAAAAATACAGGGTAGGTAGGCCTAAACACATGAAACCCCCAATCCTCTTGTCTCTAACTTTCATTGAGAACAAAGATAAATTTTAATAAAAACCAAACCCACAACCCAGTCAGAACTTGTGTTGGTGTTACTAAAACAGAAGTGAGGCCACATTTGTCCCACTCAATCCCTGCTTGGAGCACACCTATACATCACAGGACTTTTACCGTGCCAGAGTTTTGGGCTGGGGCCATCCAAACCCAAAACATCTGTACAAAGTGTGAGGGATCTGGACACTGATGGAACACATACTGCCTGAAAACTCTGCTGCCTCTACAGCTGACAGGCAGCATCCCAGCAGTGGCAGCTCCGTCTCCATGACCACTGTGGGAGGGCAGCAGTTCTCACTCATCACCCCTGCATTTCTGGCCCTCCTGCTTGCAGAGCAGGGCTTGAAAACATGCCCTTACCCCCCTCCCCAAATAGCCAGGCATTCAGTATTGCTTTCCTGCTGGGGAGATGAGGATGTTTTTATGGTGTAACAGCAGCTCGTAGTTTCAGGCAGAGGATGGGCTGCCTCACGACTTTGAACTCCGTGAGCTGGCAAGGCGGCGAAGGTGAAGAAGCTGGCAGCTAACTCTGAGAAATCAGGCTGCCTTTTCCCCTCCTCCCCTCCCACTCATTCCCTGCACCAGATGTCAACTGCTACATGCCGAAATGCCTGCCATCCTCCCAGCTCCCTGCCTGCTGGCTTATGGCACTGCCTTGCCAGCTCCCCTGCACTACCTGCCAGCAGGTCTTCTCCAGAGACAGCACTCAGTGCATGCTGAAAGGGCATCTGTGCTCATTCCTCTCCATCCTCCTCCTCCTCCACCTGCCTGTTATACATTGCAGAGGTGACTTTCAGATGTGGTAGCAGGTATGCAAGGAGTGCATGAAAAACATGCTAAATGAAAATACTGACAGGGAGGAAGCACCCCAGAGGAGCTATAGCAGCACGGGAATATTAATCATTTCCAATTAAATAAAGCCCAGCAAAACTCTGCCTTCCTTGCAAAGCAGCAGGGTTTCCCCTTTTCTCCTTCCTGCTTTAAACCTTGCACAGTTGGGTTGCTTCCCTACCAATAGAAGTGCCGTGCTCAAGGACACCTTCAAACCATCCCCAGCCCACATGAAGGTGGGCATGTTCAACAACTTTATAGGGCAACCCCTGACAGCCTGATACTAATTGAGAAGACTTCAGCCAAACAGCGAGCCTTCCAAGCTCTTTTGGACACAGAGAGCCTCAGCAGCAGTTTAGTGCAGAGCCTGTTCAGCCCCACCAGCCTTGCAGCATCCAGGGCTGAGCTATTGCCGTGCTTCGTGGAGAGAAGCACATAACCCACCAGCCTCAGGCATTCCTGCACCATGGGGACCACAGGCTGCTCACTGCTTGTAGACTGGAAAGGCTTGAAGGATTTTCTGTGATGAAAAGATGCCCACAATTAAGACAGTTTTTAAGGAGTGGGATTTTTTCTAAACTGCAGTGGCCTAACACTGTCTCCAGGAAGGTCAGCTGGAGTCATGCACCTGACTGTGGTGGAGCCAGCCGATGGTTTGTGCTTTCCAAACTCTTTCCCTGAGCTTAGAAACATGCTAACTTCCTGCCTTAACACCCCAAAGATGGGGAACTCTGCACAGCATGGCACTGAGAGGATGGGATTTATTTCCTACCTGCAAGGCAGGGAGAAGTTAAAACTGCTGAATTCCTCTGGGACTGAAGCCTAGATTGCAGCTTTGGCTTGTGAACCAACCCAAACCCAGTATTAGAAATAGCAGCAAGGGAAAACCTGAGTTTGACAGACACTGTACGTGGCCTGTGGCTGAGAAACTTCAGTTGCTTTGTCCTTTTGTCTTAAGGGAAACAAGCCAGACTTAGTGCACAGCTCTGAAGAGACAAGGGAAGAAGGCAACCTGAGCATGCTGGTGTTCTGCAAAGTGCAGAGTGCAAAGAAAACCCCAGCCAGCAGAGCAGGGGGAGAAAGTCCCGCTCTGAGCTTACCTGAGATGGGAGTTATGCAAAGGCAGCTCTCAGCATTTTGTCTAGATTTCCTACTCACTCTGAAGTCCAAGCCTGGATAGTAACACACAAGAAAGAAACTGCTTCCCCACCAGATGTCAGAGGGTGACAGAATTGCAGAGAAGAGTCCAGCACTTTCTCTCCAGCTGTCATCACCTGTGCCTAAAACCAAAGTCTACACTCTGTAAACAGTTTTCAGCTCTTACTGCCATACAGCCTACATCTCCACCTCCAGCTTCTTCAGCCTTTCAGGCAACCTGAGACAAAACCATTTGTCTGCTAAATGCTTGCACAGAATGAGGAACAGCTCAATTCATTCACACATCTACGGGGTCAAGATCTGCCAGCCACAAAATGCCATCACACTGAAGGAATACTCTACATACTGTTTGTTATCTAAACCCCTCACAATGGAAAAATAGCAGAGAGGGAGGGAGAAGGCCTTTGTGTTTTGTCATTCTGTGCAGAAAGAGGTAGCACAGCCTTGCTCCTGGGGGTTGCTTTCCCCCACAAGTAGCAGCTCCAGGGTTTTGCACCTCGTGCCTGACAAAAGCCCGGTTCCAACCACACTGGGACATGGTGCAGGGGTGTGGGACAGGGACAGGGACATGGTGCATGGGCAGAAAGGCCCTGCATTGCACAGCTGTTCCTTTTGCCAGGAGCAAGTTGTCACAGAGTCGCTCTGAGCAAGGACATAATATTAAATGGATCCCATCCAATTCCTCCCACCTCCACCCCACCCTGCAGCAGCTGGTGGAGAAGAGCAAGGAGAAAGTGGGAGAAGCAGAGGGGCCCTGGAAGGAGGTTGGTACTGGTTACTGTGCCTGCCATCTCTGCCAACCACCACAGCTTGGCCTTTATGTTTCAAAGATAGCTGTGATTTAAGATGATGCCATTTTGGGGGGTGCCCAGCATAAACACTGCAAAAAGATCAAAGTTTCAGGGGGTACTTAATGTTTTGAGAAAGCTTCCAGATGGCTGCCCAAATGAGAAACTGCAGTGTTTTCTCTTTTCTTACTTCATCTTCACTCCTGGCTACCCAGCAAGATCATGCAAGGAACAGATGCACAGAAAAATGAAAAACAGTTGGGAAAACACATACAAAAATAGCAGCAGTGTCCATTTTGCAATGCAGAGAGCACAGCTATGTGAGGAATACATTTTGATGCCAGCAAAGAAACTCAGACAATTCTGTTAATTAAGAAGCATCAATACCCAACCCCACTCTCTTACTCCTGTGACAGGCAACAGCTGCTCTGGCTCTAGAGCAGCAGCCAGAAGAGGAGCCCATCCAGCAGAGTAGAGAGACACAGGAGAGATGAGTTTAGTGCCCCTTGAGCACCAGCATTCCTGCCTGCTTCAACTTTCCCATCTGAGAAACTCTCCTCTCTGCTGCAGCACCTCTGAGCTCTGCTCCTGCAGAGCTACACACAGCTAGTAACTCTGGAGGATTGCTGTAGTAGGAGTGACAATACAGGTGGGCCTGGTGAGGTCCTTACTTATTCCTCAGACAGCATGCATTTTTTGAAATAAAGACTCCTGAAACACAAACCTTGCCACAGCATCTGGCTTCTCTCATAGCTTTAAGTCAGCTTAGAAGGGCCTTTGCTTCCCTGCATCATGTTTGCAAATCCAGTATCTCACTGCTTCTGATCCAGTCTGGAAGGAAGCACAAGCTGTCCACACTCTGCCAGCTGTGCTCAGAAAGAAACCTCCTACAGGCAAAGCCAGCAGCTCTACTTTCTGAGTCTGGCTGTCCCTGCATTTTCAGTTATGCCAGTCATGCACCACCTTCTGCAGGACTGAGCTTTCCCTACATAAATGGTAAATAATGCCCTGGCCAGTCACCAAATGGCACATTTATCTCCCTAACAGCTCATTCATCAGCTGCAGCTGAACACTGGCTCTGCTCCAGACCAAGAACAACAACCTCCCAGGTTACTGCAAGAGCACCAGTTCTCTGTAGGGTACCTCAAGTGTGGCTATGTAGGAGGTAGGAAGCACATCCCTGGCAAGCCCTGGGGTGCTCATGATGGCCTGAGCAACCACCTCCATGCTCCCTGCCTCGGGCATTGATGAGGAACAAGGCCCAGCACCTGGAGCCTTTGGTCCTGGAGAGAGGGGACAGCATAGGCTGGCTCTTCCTGCTGTCTCTGCAGGAACCAGACCACCCCAGATGAATCATTGCACTTAACTTTTTTTTATTATTCTCTTAAAATCATGCAAGCTTTTCCTCTCTGCAGCAGCACTTTGGGATGATGTTCCCTTTCCTATTCTGCAGAAGCAGTAAAGCACATCGTTGTGCTGGCTGGACACCAGCAGCTCTGCTCATGAAGGGGGGTTGCAATACTCCCTTGAGAAATGCCTCATTCCTCTTCCCAAATCACATCATAGCTTGGGTTTGCCATAACCTTACACACAGGAAAATCTGAAGGATGAAACGACAGTTCATTTCACCACGACTGCCACAGAGGAGGTGACAAGGGGGGCAGGTGGGAGCAAAAATAGCAATTTTTCCTCAGCACAGCAAGCCTGGTGATGGTTGCTACTAAACCCCACATGATGGAAGCAGCCTTGCTGACAGCTCTGCCCCATATACCACCCCACACTCCCTGCCAGGACTAATGATGGGTGGTGGCCTGGTCCCAGGCCTGGGGGTGGGAGCTGGAGGTGGACAGGTGCACTCCAGCTCCCTCTCTCTTTTCCTAGAAAGGTTGTTAGAAGCCCCAAATTCAGTTTTGTCTGGAATGACTGAGGGCATGATGTGAGTCAACAAATGAGAGTAAAACAAGTAAATGAGATTTGCCAAGGAAAAGACAAGCCAGGAAAACAGGAACAAAGGGCTTGGTGGAATAAAGGCAAAGCCTCAGATCAGGCAATAAATTGGTAAATGAGGCACAAAGGATAGGGGAGAACAACAACTAGCCTGTTGCTGCTAATCCAGTCATAGTTTTCAAAGCAGGATCATGAGTCACCAACCCCCTCAAAGGCTGGAACAGAAGCCCCAGTTTACCACATGCAAGAGCAGAGCATCCTTTCTTTGGCAGAGCCAAGGGCTCCTGTCTGTGGCACGTGGGAGGCTGCAGGTCTGGAGTCAGGTGCTGCAGGTACATGCACATGTATGGAGACAGCAGGAAAGCTGGCTGGACTCACCTGCAGGACCCTCACTGCATGGAAGATGCTCTGGGGGAGAGGGGCTCCTCTGCCAGTTCAGCACTGGGCACTGTGCCAGGCTGGGGCTGAGCTGTGCATGGTAGGGTTTCAGTCCTGCTAGAAAAGAATCTGGGACTTTTTCTGGGGTTTTCAATGAGGTGAGCATTCATGGGGTTTCCTTCTTGCCCCAGCAAGACTCAGTGCAGCCTCAGCTCCCACCCAGCCAGTGGTTTGGACTCCCTCCACAGCCCCAAGTCAGGGTGGAGGCTCTGATCCTGCCATTGGTGGCATGGGGAGATCTGTGCACACCCCAGCACTGTCAAGGCCATCCCACAGGAGCCAGCAACATCTCCCAAACTCTTCTTTGCCCATCACAGGCATCTTACAGGCACTTCCAGGCAGCAAAGGGGCCTGTGCAGCTCCTACCCTGTTTTGACCCATCCTTAAGGAAGTTTTGCCCCTGCTTTTGTGTGGCACCATGTGGAAAACCTAAAAACACATAGGCCAAAACACTGCAGATGGTACAAAAAGGTGTCTGCAAAGATGCTGTCATTCCACTGCTTCATGAACCCAAAAGGAAGCTGTGAACAAAGAGTGTTGGCCAGCCAGGAGGGTTTTACAGGCTTTGGGTTTGTTTCTCCCCTGCTGTTCACCGCAGGTTTTGGGTCCCAGAGCAGGACAGGGAAGCAGTGCTACCTAACAGAGTGCAAAGCAGAAATTTTGGCTTGTTCCAACAAAAGCCAGAGGTCTGGCTCCAGGCCTCAAGAGCCCAGGCTGCTGGGGTGCTGGCTGCTGCAGCAGCAGATGTGTTCATATGCATGTGGAAGCGTAGGCATGTGAGAAAGCAGCCACCACAAGGAAATGAAACCTTAGAGATGCACTGAAGATAATTTTGGGAAGCCAAACATCCTCTTGTCATGCAAATCAGTTGAGCAGCCTGGCAATGGTCAGGGCATGTAGTCTTACACGTTTCAGCCACAGAGTATCACTCCCAATTTGGGCTCTGCAGTGTGGCTGGCACGCACAGGGGCTGCCAGCCCAGCAAACACCTCTTGCCAGCCAGCAGAGCTGTACTGCACCATCAAAGCTGTGGGGATGGCTGCCCAGCAGAGACTGCTAGCTTCAGGTGGACCCCTCTTATTTGAAGCCCAGAAACCATCATCATCAGGGCTCCATTAGCTATAAACTCGAAGCAAACAGATGTCTTGACTGTATGCTCTGAGAGATGCCATTGTGCTGTTTTTGGGGTGAAACAGTAGGACACCTCACCAGTCCTAAAGCTGCCTGACCTCTAGGAAGTAGTAAGAGTGCTCAGCAACATTGTGCATTTATAGAGAATGAACACCCTGCTGTGCTGGTTGGATATTTCCACTCCATGGATAAAGATGTTTCATTTGGTCTCTCACCTGACGTCCCAGAAAAAGCCCTGACCTGAGTATCCCTCCATACTTGGCAGAGGTTATATTTCTGTCCTGGAGGATGGGATAAGAGAGACTTCCTCCAGATTTTAAAGGCTGCTGGGTGAGACAAGGAGAGTCACAAGACCCAGAAGGAGTCAGTCTTGGCTGGGGAACAAGGAGAGAGATCCTCAGGTGATGGCTCAGGCACAAGCCTCTCCTGCCTGCAAGTGCCCAGTGGTGCTGTTTGCTGCCATCTCTAAAGCACCTTTATTTAGGATAAAAACACCCAGCTCTTACAGAGCCTCTGGAGACAGCCCACCACCACAAACCTTGTCCTTCTCTGGCACCCCAGAGCCAAGGTCTCTGCCCCATTGCTGCAGGATGGGCATGAAGGCACAGCTCCTGCTGCCCAGGGAATGGGCAGGCCAGGGAGACCAGCTTTCTTTTTAGAAGTCACCCCATATGTCAGGACAGATACAGGGTTCATTGACTCATTAAACAGGGGGAAGCTAAGCTCATCTTGCATCACCCACAGCTGGCCAATACCTGGTGGAGGCAAGAATGGGGAGGCTGATGTTTATTCTCTGACCCCACAGCTATTCAGCTTTGAACAAATGACCCCTCTGAACAACATGGCTGTAAATTGCTTAAACAAATGCAAAGTTCAGATAGCTGCAAAGAATTTGTTTCATTTGCCAAAAAAATTACAAAACACCAGTGTTTTCTGAAAAGCAAGGCTGTGCAGCTCGCTTGTGAGAGAGGAGACAAGATGCCAGCAGCCAGTGAGTGGGGCAGATGCAGAAGGACTCTGGTTCTTGCCCAGACAAGACCTTTTAGCAGGGGCTAGTTTTGCTGTTATTGCTCCTAAGAAGGGATGCAAGGTCCCCTGGAGCCCTGCATGTGTTTGTAGGGAGCAGGGCAGCAGAGGTCCCCTGGGCACAGCAGGTGAGGCAATGTTTGATCAGAGCCTCCCTGAGCAGGTTTGAGGGCAGCTCGTTTCATCGCCCTCAGTCAGGAGGTGACTGACCCCAGCACAGAGTCTTTCAGTGTCCCTTGTTCTCAAATCAGTAGCAACTTTCCACACAGTGATCCCAAAACCCTTGAAGGAAAGGGGCAATAACCTGGCCAGCTCTCCAGCCTGTGTGAAACAATTTGTACATGTCCTTGTTCCAGTGGACAGGCTCGTGAGCCTCGCCTACCGCAGCACCAAGCCTTGCCATTGCAATCTGTGAATGGAGGCAAACTGCTGCTCCCTTTTCTTTCCATGAACACTGGGAAAGGGGGAGTCTCTTTCCCTTGCTCTGCACAGCACTCAAAGCAGCTGGTAGCTGTTGCTCTTCCAAAAGCAGCTTAAAACCACCAGCCAAGCCAGCATCCAGGAGCTGTGCTGTGCACAAGCCTGACAAGTGAAAACTTTGGTAGTCAAAGACTTACAGCCACCCAACACCAGCACAACTGCTTGTGTTCAAAGGCTCAAACCAGGAAGAGAATGTCACCCCAAAATCTCACCCACCCTACACCATTCAAACTGCTATGCTGGAAGCTGTTCTTTTACTGTGAAGAAAGAAATAAAGAAGGGAATAATGAAGCCTCTAGAGGCCAGAAGGCCACCAAGAGTTTGCACAGCCACAGGAATCAGCTGGGCCAGATTCAGGTGAAGTGGTGTCTTCCTGAGTTCAGCTGCACAGAATTAAGCATCCAGGTACACAGCTCTTGCACACCCCTCACTCAGGAGTGCTGCCACCCTCTTCAAGTGCTTCTCCTGTCAAACTGCATTCCTAGGGTTCCATACATCTCCCAAGGCTGCTTTCTGAAAAATTATTTTCAACCCCTCTAGCAAGTAGAAATTTGTCACCCAAACCATCTCACCACACCACCCTGCCCTCCCTCCCAATATGTGCCCAGACAAACCCTTCTAGGCACATATCAGCTAACCCATGGCAGGGGGGATTTAAAACCTTAACCCTCACTGCTTCATTTAACCACCAGACCTCATAATCTGCTTCTTTTTTGGTTTCTATTGCAGGGATAACAACCCCCAGGCATATTTAGGAGGTGAAGCATGCTGTGAGAGAGCTTTAACACAACATCTTATAGCTCAAAAGAAGCACAGTAAGAACATGAGCACCTAAAATTTTAGGGTTTAATCTATAGGAAATAAAAATGGGAAGCAGTATTCTTTGTTTAAAACCTTACTTTTCTTTCCTCTCTGGAGCACGACTTACCTGCCATCCCTGCTCTCAAATGCTGCAATGTCTTCTGAGGTCCCCACTACAACAGCATTGGAACAGACCAGAAACACAACAACCTCAAACTTCTTACATGGGAAAGGGCCTTCAGGTCCCTATATAATTTGGCCCCACAATTGTCAGCTGCTGGAGTTTAAACCCCAGCTGATGGAAGTCAGCAGTAACTCCCTATTACCACTCCAGGAAGGTGCTGGGATCTCTGTGCCAGGAGAGGATGGATGCCCTGAGCCAGAAAGCAGCAGGGGAACACCCTGGCCCTATCAGGATGGGATGGGATTGGGTTTCTCTGTGCCCTAAGTCTGTCTGTTCTCTCTGTAGCCCCTAGAGCAAAGCTCATCAGGAGGCAAGGTCAGCCTGTGTTACCTGATCAGTAAAACCAGGTAGATGCTAAAATGGCAAATCATGACTGACATCAAGATGCTCAGAAAGATCTGTGTGCTGGGAGCCCAGCTGCCCTACTGCTGCCTTCATGGGTTGAGGAGGAATTTGAATGTCCAGTCGTGCAGGGATGGGTATACATGGGTTTTCTAAGCCCTGCCAGAAAGGGAGAGGGGAAGCAGAAAGAGGTAGAGGGGGAAGGCAAGGCTTGCTATGGCCTGCCAGTGCAAGGAAAGCAGGACCATCATCCTGCTGCCTGGTGTGCTTCCTGCCAGCTCTCGGGTCTAAAGGCTTTGCACAGCCCAGAAAAGGTGATGTACAAGACTTGTGAGTGCCATTCCTTTCCCACTGCTGAGCAGGTGGGCTAATTGAACAGGCTGTGCTGCTAAAAGGCACTGAAGGTGCAGGTCTGGAGCAGCATGACAGATGCCCAGCAGGGCCCCACACATAATAAAACTGTGATTGCTTTTCCACTTCTGCCTGGAGAGAGCATCTTCATAGAGCATCCCCTGCTGCCACCTGCCACCAGTGTGACTGAGGGTCAACACAGGAGCAGCTCCTCTTACAGGCAGGTGGGGATGGAGATTTGGGAACATTTACAGTTTCTTAGGGATGATTTGAACTCTTAGTGAGGTCTGATTTGAGGGAAGCATCACTGAGGATTAAGCCATTCAGGCTAAGCATGGGCACACAAAAGATGGAAGCATCCCACACCAGTAACCATGCCAGAACCCCTCACCCCACACCTCCCCACGGACAGGCAAGGGCTTGTTCATTGTTTCTCATCTGCTTGTAGGTCCTGCTGACTGAAGCTGTAACATCACCCAGAAGGAAGTCAACAGGAACCCAGAGGAAGAGGAGGAAATTCCCGTAAACACCACTGGCTACTGCTGCTAAAAATAAATGGGAAGGGTGCTGGTTCCTGATTTACTATTCCTTCCTGTGACTTCCCATCCTCCAGGCTCATGCCTGCAGTGTGAGAGCTGGGATGGACAACTTTCCACAGCAGCTGTTCCAAGCCAGCAGCCAGCTGACATTGCACAGTGTGTAGATGGGTATTTTTAAAGCTATTTGGCTTCCCCTGCCCATGCATGCTAGTTAAGATAACCAGGGCAAGCACTGCTGAGAAACCTCATATCTAAGCACTGAGCAAGGTTGTGGTGCTCTCTCCTCCTCATCCATTATGGGTATCTCAGCTGCCTCCACTGGGGAAAGAGACCTTTTTCCCTGCAGAAAGCTCCCAAGGAAGTGATGGAGAGCAGCACTGCTGGGAGCTGGACATCCCACAGCAGTGCCAGCTATGCCCCCAGCTCACAGAAGGGGAGCTGTGCACCTGCTGGGTGAGGATGAGCAGTGGAGAGCAGCTCTGGTACTCGGCCCAAAGGCAGGTGACACAAGCTGCAGCTTGCTTCACCCGATGATTATCGAGCAAATGGTTTTCAAAGACATTTTACACAGGCTGTTGCCTCCCTGAGGTAGTAACTCAAACCCCAGGGTTGCCAAGGATATGGCATTCATCACGTTGTTCCCTTGGCTGCAGCCCTGCTGGCTGGGGAGAGGGGCACACTCCTCTTCCAGGAGCTGACAAGAAGCTGACCACTAATAGCTCAGCCTTCCAGTACTTCTCACTCTGTGCTCCCTGTCAAGCCCGGGAAGTGACCACAGCAGGGGTTCAGCAGCCATCACTGCTGTGGGGCAGCATTGTCGAGGGGCACCTCTTGCCCATGTCCCAGCCACAAGGTCACAGCACAACCCAGCTGCTTCAGGGCTTTTTTAGCACCAAATCTGCCTGCATTTATACTGGGGAGAAGCCCAGCTCCTGCAGGGCTCAGAGCAGCCCCAGGCACCATTGCAGGAAGCCAGGGTTAAGTGATGCCAAGGCCACAGCAGCGTTTCTGCTCTATTGACAGGACTCATCCTACCCAACACAGGTGCCCAGCCTCCCTGCCACATCCAGCCCCTGGCCAAAGGCAGCTGCCCACAAATGCTGTCTGCAGCCAGCATCCCACAGGCTTCCCAGTGCAGGCATGTGATGGGGAAACAAGGAGTTGCACCTGCAGACAGCCTGTTTGCCTGAGACAGTTCCTGCAACTTGTTGGAATAGGATCTCACAGGTCTTTTGCTTGCTCTTACCTTCCTGCTTATTTCATATTTCCTTCTCCTGCCATCTTCATATTTTGTATTTTTAGAAAGCAGTTACAACTGAAATAAACATGGATGAAACTTGTGGTTTACAAAAGATTAGTCATACCACAGCAAGGATATCCCACAGCTCTCTGGGTTTCCCATGAAGAAGATTTTCCCAATTTTTTATCATTGGTTTGCCTACAATGGGCATAGCACCCCTCATTTTTCCTTGTTTTAGGGAACATCCCAGAAATGTGCAGTCTGCATTTGCCAAGCATCTTTCCTCCCAGGCAGGGCAAGTTGCTCCTCACACCCAGGCTTCTGCTGGGAAGGTTCCAAATGGATGTGCTGCTTAGGAAAGTGCAGCAGATCTGGGAGAGCAGAGGCTCCCCTACTCCCTTGTGTTGTAGAGAAAAAAACCCAACATCTTTCCCCCCATTATATAATGTCCTTGAGGATTTCCCTTTGCTACATGCATGGGGAGAGTCTGTTCAGCCCATGTCTGACCATTGCCATGCCTTTTCTCACATGACACTCACTGATGTTCTAAACCAGCGTGGGATGGTCCAGCCCTGCCTCTGCTCTGCTCCAGCCAGCCTCATGATTTCAGGGTATCCTTGTTTTGGCCATGAAGATCTTCTGTCAGGATGTATTAAGGCAGAAAGAAAGTTGGAAAGAAGCTGCCCTACCCATGCATCCTCCAGCACACAACCCCAGGGCAGCAATGCTTTCTCCCAGCCCTAAACCCCCACACCTCCATTTCGGTACAAAGCCAGGAGGAAGACTAATTGCTAACAGCATTGCCAAGAAACCCAACATGTCCAAAACCATTGTGCTGTTTTTAGCATCCTCCATCCAGGAATCTCACCAGCGTGTGACTGAGGAGGTATTTTTACCTTCCTCCCTCAGCATTCCAGCGGGACAGCTGGTGCCTCCGCAGTGTGAGCCAGTCACTGGGGGCTGCCCTGAGCCAGGAGCAGCAGCTGGGCCCACTGCCAGGATTGCTGCTTCCAGCCCCCAGCAGCCTGGGACCCCACAGCTGAACCCCATTTCCCCATGGGGTTCAGTCTTCGGGGTCAGAGCCACGGCAGCGTGCTTGAAATCCTCCCCCAGTGCTTCTGTAAACAACAGCAGAGAAGATTAGGAGGAACAGCAAATGTGGATTAAGGACGAAAATAGTGCAAAATCGTGTGGGTTCTTTTCAGATAAACAATATGTGAAAGCTGGCCACAGTTCTCCTGCTGTGCAGAGCCCTTTTCCATGCATGCCCAAGCTGCTGTACCCAGAGATGGGCTCTTACAGGCCCGTGCAGATGCAGAGCTGGCCAATAAAACAGCAAAGGAGAGGCAGGGGATCAGAGGTCAGTCAGCACCCCAAATCCTCCAAATCCAGCCTCTCTATCTCTATGCTGCTGCCCTTGGTGTGACAGAGAAAACCATGCATTGCAAGGGTCCTTGCCAGGCTAACTCCTCACAGAAAAATTGGAATAGTGAGGCCAGCAGGACCAGGGCAGTGATCACCCCCTATACCTGGCACTGGTGAAGGCACACCTTGAGTGCTGTATCCATTTCTGGGCCTCTCACTTTAAAAAGGACACTGAGGTGTGGAGCATGTCCAGTGAGGGGCAACAAGGCTCTGAAAGGTTTAGAAAACATGTCCATGAGGAATAGCTGAGGGAGCTGGGCTTCTTTAGCCTCAAGAAAAGGAGACTCAGGAGGCACCTCATCACTCTGCACAAGTACCTGAAAAGAGGCTGTGGCCAGGTGGGGTCTCTTCTACCAGGCCTGCAGTGAGAGGACAAGAGGAAATGACCTTAAAATGAGACAGGGGAGATTCAGGTTAGAAAAAAATATTCACTTTTAGGGTTGTCAGGCATTGGAACAGGCTGCCCAGGGAGGCGGTGGAGTCACCATCCCTGGGGTGTTTATGAGGCCTCTGCCTCTGAATGATGTGGTTTAGCTGTGGCAGTGCTGGGTGGACACCCAGACTGGATGGTTTTAAAGTTTCTTCCAACCTTGATGATGATTCTGTGATTCTGTGAGAGTCTCTCTGCACACCTGTTCCTTGGTAGGTACTGGGTGGCCCAGGCTGGATGCTACTTCATTCAGACTAAGGTGTGGGGGAAAGGAGGCTTTCTTGAGAGGCATCAAAATAAAGCCAAGGTCTGTGAAAACCTCTGGTGTATCAATTGGCCCAAACTCTTCTTTAACATAGCAATGGTCCTGAGGAAAAGGATGCAACCTCTTGACTCTCCTCTGGACAAAGCCAAATGCCAGCAAGCCTGTGGCAGGAAGGATGATACTCGATGCAAGGGTGACTACACACTTTGCTGGAGAACAAGGACTTTTTCAGTCTCTGGGGATATATTAATAAGGATATCTCTATTTTTAAGACATCAGCGAGAGCCACTCGAAGCACTCAGCTTGAACCAGCAGGGAGTTAATATCCCTGACAGAAATCCCTCCTCTGGGAAATCAGCCCTCAATGAAAACCCAGCATGCCCCCCTTTCACGGCGCGCAGCAAATCGGCTCAGGGCGCTGCCAACCGAGGCGTGTGCCCGTCCTGTGGCACTCAAGGGGGCCGGAGCGCAGCTGGCCCGGCCCTTTCGGGCACCGCCGCACCTCAGGGGCACAGCAGCGGCGCCCCGGGACAAGGGCCCGAGCCTGCGGTGATCGCTCTGCCTGCGGCAGCTGCCGCTCCAGAAGGCGGGGAGATGTGGCAGGAAGGGCANAGCATTCCAGCGGGACAGCTGGTGCCTCCGCAGTGTGAGCCAGTCACTGGGGGCTGCCCTGAGCCAGGAGCAGCAGCTGGGCCCACTGCCAGGATTGCTGCTTCCAGCCCCCAGCAGCCTGGGACCCCACAGCTGAACCCCATTTCCCCATGGGGTTCAGTCTTCGGGGTCAGAGCCACGGCAGCGTGCTTGAAATCCTCCCCCAGTGCTTCTGTAAACAACAGCAGAGAAGATTAGGAGGAACAGCAAATGTGGATTAAGGACGAAAATAGTGCAAAATCGTGTGGGTTCTTTTCAGATAAACAATATGTGAAAGCTGGCCACAGTTCTCCTGCTGTGCAGAGCCCTTTTCCATGCATGCCCAAGCTGCTGTACCCAGAGATGGGCTCTTACAGGCCCGTGCAGATGCAGAGCTGGCCAATAAAACAGCAAAGGAACGGCAGGGGAGCAGAGGTCAGGCAGCACCCCNTCCTCCAAATCCAGCCTCTCTATCTCTATGCTGCTGCCCTTGGTGTGACAGAGAAAACCATGCATTGCAAGGGTCCTTGCCAGGCTAACTCCTCACAGAAAAATTGGAATAGTGAGGCCAGCAGGACCAGGGCAGTGATCACCCCCTATACCTGGCACTGGTGAAGGCACACCTTGAGTGCTGTATCCATTTCTGGGCCTCTCACTTTAAAAAGGACACTGAGGTGTGGAGCATGTCCAGTGAGGGGCAACAAGGCTCTGAAAGGTTTAGAAAACATGTCCATGAGGAATAGCTGAGGGAGCTGGGCTTCTTTAGCCTCAAGAAAAGGAGACTCAGGAGGCACCTCATCACTCTGCACAAGTACCTGAAAAGAGGCTGTGGCCAGGTGGGGTCTCTTCTACCAGGCCTGCAGTGAGAGGACAAGAGGAAATGACCTTAAAATGAGACAGGGGAGATTCAGGTTAGAAAAAAATATTCACTTTTAGGGTTGTCAGGCATTGGAACAGGCTGCCCAGGGAGGCGGTGGAGTCACCATCCCTGGGGTGTTTATGAGGCCTCTGCCTCTGAATGATGTGGTTTAGCTGTGGCAGTGCTGGGTGGACACCCAGACTGGATGGTTTTAAAGTTTCTTCCAACCTTGATGATGATTCTGTGATTCTGTGAGAGTCTCTCTGCACACCTGTTCCTTGGTAGGTACTGGGTGGCCCAGGCTGGATGCTACTTCATTCAGACTAAGGTGTGGGGGAAAGGAGGCTTTCTTGAGAGGCATCAAAATAAAGCCAAGGTCTGTGAAAACCTCTGGTGTATCAATTGGCCCAAACTCTTCTTTAACATAGCAATGGTCCTGAGGAAAAGGATGCAACCTCTTGACTCTCCTCTGGACAAAGCCAAATGCCAGCAAGCCTGTGGCAGGAAGGATGATACTCGATGCAAGGGTGACTACACACTTTGCTGGAGAACAAGGACTTTTTCAGTCTCTGGGGATATATTAATAAGGATATCTCTATTTTTAAGACATCAGCGAGAGCCACTCGAAGCACTCAGCTTGAACCAGCAGGGAGTTAATATCCCTGACAGAAATCCCTCCTCTGGGAAATCAGCCCTCAATGAAAACCCAGCATGCCCCCCTTTCACGGCGCGCAGCAAATCGGCTCAGGGCGCTGCCAACCGAGGCGTGTGCCCGTCCTGTGGCACTCAAGGGGGCCGGAGCGCAGCTGGCCCGGCCCTTTCGGGCACCGCCGCACCTCAGGGGCACAGCAGCGGCGCCCCGGGACAAGGGCCCGAGCCTGCGGTGATCGCTCTGCCTGCGGCAGCTGCCGCTCCAGAAGGCGGGGAGATGTGGCAGGAAGGGCAGGCGCCAGCCCCAGCCCCCGAATTAGGTCGGCGGAGCGGTAACATCTGGCCCCGCGGCTGCCTTGCTGCGGGGATTAGGCACCGGCGCCGCTCCCGCGCCGTGAGGCAAATACCCCGGGATGCAGCTTGTGGGGGACCGGGCATCCGTGCCCTCCCTGGGCCGAGGGGCTCGGGGGCCGCTCGGCAGGAGGGAGACGGCACTCGCCCATCGCACGGTCCTGAGGCAGCCGTGGCCCCAGGCTGCCCGGAGGGCACTGCCCTGCCCCGGGCCGGCGGCGGGCTCGGGCACCTGTGGGCCGCTGCAGCACCAGGGGCGGAGGTGTAAAGGTGAGCAAAGGTTCCCGGGAAACTGGGAGAAACTACCAGTAAGGAGGCATTATCCAAAAGAGCTACAGGAGCTCAGGAAACCCGGCTTAGTCATGGGACAAGGCCATGGGCAGGGCAGACAGCAGCTGCTGAGGGACATTCCCATTCACCGTGCAAAACTGGGGCCAACTTTTTACGTCCCATAGATAAACACACAGCATCTCTATATAAACTCACATAAATAAAGGCATACAGGACATTGCTTTGGAGTAGCATTTTAAGGGGCATCAAATTTCCTTGTTTTTCAGGCATGAGAAGGCAAGTAGGTTTTCTGTGTGGTTTTTATCATTCTTTTTCTAACTGCAGGGCAGCAGCAAGCAACACTGTACTGTCAGGTGGTCCCTTCTTGCCACTTTGCAAAGCTCTTGCCAGTCTGGGCTGCTCTGTGTGGCTGTGGATTTCAGGCCAGTTTAGATCAGGGTTTTGTCTTTGCCACTCCCAATGGAGCAATCTGACTGGCACAGAGTAAGTCAGGTGGAAGGATCATGATGGGTTTGTATTTCAACCCCCTGCTCAAAGCTTGGAGCAGGGTACTTGGGATGCTGTATCCAGCTGGGCTGTAAAACCTCCAGGGATGGAACCCTCCCAGCCTCCTGGACACCTGCACAGCCACAGTGGGGTGTTCCTGAACTCACTGCAGTTCCTTGACATCCATCAGGTACCTGGGGAATGTGGCACCCACAGATGGTCTAACAAGTGCCAAGGGGAGGAAGAGAACCCTTCCCTCCACCTCCTGGCCGTGCTTCTGCCCACAGGGGTGGGAGGTGCTGCTCTCCATCGCTGCCACAGCACCCTGGGGGCTCACACTCAGCTCCTGCCCCACCAACCTGCAGGACTTTCCTACAGCGCTGCTCCCTGGCCAGTCCCTCCCAAGGTTTGCTCTCAGGAATTTTCCTTCCCCCCCTGCAGCAAGCAGGAAGGAGCAGGTTTAACGCCTGCTCCTGCCTTTTCCAGTTGTGAAAATTAAATTTGTAAGTACATAGGACTATTTTTTTCCATGCTTTCTCCATGCAACTGCATTTCTTTAGCTTCATGTGGCTAGGGATTGTCCCTGTAAGTGGAAAGACAGGAAGACATATAAACCTGGAATTTAGGAAGGACAATGGTTAGAGGAGGTTTTAAAAGGAAAAGTTTAAGGCAAATGGAAAAGAGCAGTATGAATCAGACACCAGAAATACAACCACAACAAGAGCAGAAGGTGAAACAGAAAGTGGAAGCAGGTCTATTGCCAATGCCCACGGTGATCCTCACTGCTTACAATCACTTTGTGACTTCATAAGTTGGCCTCCTCACCCAGATCAAATGAAATCCCCTGAGCTTCCAGGAATCTATTGTTGATCATCCATCTTTATGGACAGAAATATTTTAGTATCTCTTAAATCAGTGTCATGTGTTTCTCTTCCACAATTTCCAGGAATTTCTGGGCTGCCTTTACTGTCTGCACAGTTACAGACATAATCTTTGTTGTACCACAATCTTGTGATCTGACATAATTTTCTGGCTGCTTCTTTCTCCATAATAGACTCACTTCATTTGTTAGTTCCTCTGTGTTTAAAACAATATATAACCTCACTTCTGGCCCCCAAGATTATCCATCAATAAGAAGAGTTTGAGAGTAGAGACTGAGTATGCTTCAGAAGAACACAGATGTAAGATGAAGACAGCACACAGAAGAAATTATTGGGGTTCTCTTTGATTCATTAGAAATCATACAATTAAATCACTCTGTCTGGACTCTGGGACCTTTGCCTGAATCCCTCTATGCAAGTAGTAGTATAATTTTAGGCTTCTTCAAGAAGCTTTCATTTAAAAATTAGCTTTAGCCTTCCCCCCTTAAAGATAAACCCCAAATGTGTTTCCCCATTCCTCCAGACTGAGACTGAGCAATGGGGTGGATGAAGCACACAGAAACAAACTGTGAACTGGGTCAGTGGGTCTGCAGAAAGTTTTTTGAGAAGCTGAGGTTCAAAGATGCCTGAGTTAGGCTGTGGACTATTTATGAGTTTGTGGTCCCAAGGATTGTGAAAAAGCTGCCACATCTCAGGCCTAACCCCTGTGATACCAGAGCAGTGCCAGTGTATTTCAAGTTAGGGCTCAAATTCATATTTATAGGTGTTTTGCTTGTGGCCCACTAAGGCCCACACGAGACTTCAGGAGCATGCTGAGATTCAGCAGTGGAAACAGAAAGAACAAAAGCAGCAACAATCTTTGAACAAGAGACTTGATACAGCATTGAAGCATGAACAAGACACACAGAGTCATGCCTTAAAACGCTACCCAGGATGGGTGCCCAGACCAGACACATCCCAAACACATGGGACTAGAGCTGCTACCTCCCATCTCAGTCTGGGACACCTCTCCCTGCAGAGCCAGCCCCGGGACAGCTGAGCAGTCCCTGTGCCCAACAGCTGGGAAAGAAGGTGGAGAGCTGGAGCACATGAGGAGGAGCCATGAACAGGAGCACGTGAGGGCTGAGTGCTGCTTGCCCAGCACAGCAGTCCAATCCCAACTGGCTTTCCCTCATTATCCCCTTGCTCACTGGAGCAACAAACCCCTCAGTACAAGGAGCTGTTGCAGGCACAGTGAGGAGTTGTGAGGTAATGGCAGGAGAGGCCAACAGGGAGCTGGAGAAGAGCGGATGGGTGGGGAGGAGGCAGCTTTGTGGGCTCTTTTTCCACAGACACATCAGTCACTGTAGGAGCAGAAGAGGCCAGGGCAGGAGGATCAGGGCATGAACACAGGCAAGCAGGAGGCTGGGGAAACAAGGGCAGGATGAAGAAAGTCCTGGGGGTGAGCAAGCTGCTCTGCAGTGCTGGAAATAGGAAAGTGGAGATTTTTTCTCTCAATTGCCAATTTGAGAAGCCACTAAAACACACACCTGTGCACATCCTTGTATTTAAGGAAATCTTCTGCTTCTTTCCCAAACCTACTAAAACCACTATGTAGGGAAAGCATTTGCCAGTACACATGGAGGCATTCCTGTGTGCCCTTGCACACACCACTGACTGACTTCAGGTTACACTCAGTGAAGGCCATTCAATCCACAGGGGAAGAAACACCTTCCCTAGAACAGGAAATACAGCACTAAAGTCAAGACACTTTCCTTTGGAGGCACTGGCAAGGGGCTCCCAAGAAAGGCAGAAGCTGCAAACAGAGCCTGAGGTTTCTCTTCGTCCAAAAGAAAGAAAAATATACCCTTCATAAAAACTTAAGATGAATTTCATCAAGCAGAGGATGTTGCCACCTGCTGCTTGAGTAAGGGCAGACATCAGTTCCCTGTGTTTTGGGTCATTCCTGGGATTTGAATTTTTGTGCATGTTCCAGGGACTAGCATTATTTTTTTCTGCTTGTAACTCAGCAACTCCCGCCAGCAACTCCTCTTCCACTGTACTGCTGGCAAAGACAGAACAAAACACTCCCTTCTCTGCAGTCTCTTCACTATAATCAGGTTTGCACATCAGGTGGGCTACCATGGCAAACAAACATCACCTGAAATGCCTTCAGATGAGCCCAGCTGTGTTCTTAGCTGCAGCTTTTTCCCTGGTGCCTCTAAGCCTGAGGTGCAAACCTATGAGAGAGCCAAATACTGAGCACCCGAATGCAAATTACAGACAGAAGGGACTTTTAAAATGATTTTCAAAGAGCTGTTAAAAGGTGTATGGCCTATACACAAACAGGAATAGGAGTGAAACTGCTGCCCTAATTTGCAATTCAAAGAATTAGGTTGTAATGTTGAGAATTAGAGCACACATTCTTTGTGCAGGATTAAATAAAAACGCTGATGTTTGTGTGAGAGAGTAGCTTGGCAGACAATGAGAAATGAAATAAAACGGCCCGCGCTGCTCTGCAGTCAGAGCTGATGAAACAGCAGCATTGGATTGCTATTCCCCCTGGTGAAATGCCTCTGGGGAAAAATCTATTAATCACAGCCATCTGGAAGGGAGCCTCAGCTGCAGATGCAGTTGGGATACTGGGGACAGGGCTGAGCAGCCAGAGCAGTGGCTGTGGCCAGGAAGGAACAGCAGGGACTATGCTCCATCCATCTGTGGGGACAGGAGAGAAACCGCACCAGGGTCCAGTGCACAGGAATGGAGATGCAAAGCCTTGGGAATCACGGTGATTTAATCTCAATTTGATTTCTGTAAGGTTTCCAGGCATGGTGAAATTACTCTGCAACTGCTTAGTTTTCTGGGGCTCAACCAGTTCCATGCAGGGTCTAAAATCACCAACACAGCAGCAGAAAGGGAAGGCAGCTCATGCCGTGCCAGGTGGCAGGACACAGTCACTGGAGCTGGCCAAATCAGCTTCATCTACTTGGCCAAGACCCATTGCCCTGCCTACATCTCCTGCAAGTAAAGAAAATTTTACTTCTGCAGGGAGGAACAAATCTCTGTTTCCAGAGGGAAAAGTGAGGAAAACTACAATTTTAGGTGACTTGCCAAGGTTCTCAGAGGTCTTTACTAGTCATGTGAAGGCCTGAAGGCTGTCAACGCAGTTCTCAGGCACAACATACACAAAGTAAAGCCTTCCTCGTCATCACGAACCACAGAATGGCTTGGCTTGGAAGGAAACTCAAAGTCCATCTAGTTCCACCCCCTTCCACAGGAAGGGCTACCTTCCACTAGGCCAGGTTGCTCAGAGCCCCATCCAGCCTGGCCTTGAACACATCCAGAGATGGGGGACCCACAACTTCCCTGAGCAACCTGTGCCAGTGCCTCACAACTCTCACAGCAAAGACTTTCTCCCTAATACCTAATCTAAACCTACTGTCTATCAATGTAAAGCCATTATTCCCCCTTGTCTCCACATCATCATTAAAAATACCTCCCCAGCTCTCTTGTAGGGCCCCTATGGGTACTGGAAGGTGCTCTAAGGGTCTCCCTGGAACCTCCAGGCTGAACATCCCCAACTCCCTGAGCCTGTCTTCACAGGGGAGGTGCTCCATTCCTCCACTCATCTTAGTGGCATCCTCTGGACTTCCTCCAACAGGTCCATTTCCTTCCTGTGCTGGGATCCCAGAGCTGGATGCAGCTCTCCAGGTGGGGTCTCACCTGACCAAAGGGTCAGAATCCTCTCCCTCTCCCTGCTCCCCACACTGCTTTGGATGCAGCCCAGGATGCGTTTGGCTTTCTGGGTTGCAAGGGCACATTGCTGAATCACACCCAGCTTATCCATCAACACCCCCAAATCCTTCTCCTTTGGGCTGCTCTTCTGCCCAGTCTGTATTTTGCTTGGGATTGCCTCAACACATGCAGGACCTCAGATGAGTCAAATGCGGGGAGAAGTGATTCAGCAGCTCTCAAAGAAGGGAAGGAAATTCTTAAGGTTACCAAATGAAAAGGTCTTGAGAGCAAAACAAGGGTTCCTCTTGCCTCTCTGTAATCTTGCTACACTGCCCAGATCTGGTCACTGTGACATGACTGCTTTTTCCACTTCCCTTCATTGTGAAGATTATTGCTGGCAGACTGGGGCAGAGGATATCCGAGGAGGCAGACAAATGATATTCCCTTAGTAAAGCAAAAGCACAAGTTTTATCTCGACCTATGTGGTCTAGCTGTCCCAGAGCCAGCTGAAATATGATCACCTTCATTAAAAACTGCCCTGTCTGCACAAAGCAAGCATCTTGGCTGCCTCAGAGGGCTCTCCAGATGACAGTGCAGGTGATATATTACAGAACCAGAGCTGCTTTTCCAATCACAAGGGAAATGGATCAAAATTTTGACTTGTTTTCCTGATAGTCAGCAGTTCCTTATGATACTGGTCAAAAATCTGTTCCACTGGTCATCCACTTTTACTAGCACAAGGGAAGAGAAGGGGGTGCAGCATGCAGGGATTATTTGCAGCTGCAGCCACTGCAGCAGCACTGCCTGGCACCCCAGGCCCCTTGCAGGTCCCCCCAGTGCTGCTGCTGGGTCCCCACCTGTAGCCTCAGATGCCCTCCTGCATCCCCTCCTGCTCACACAGAGACCCCAGGCAGCTGTGGATACCCAAGGAACAGATCAAACTCTCCTGTCTCACTGCTATATATTCCTGGCACCACAGGAAGGGAAGGCTTTCTGTTCACTGGGCTTCCTCTGCTGCCCAGAGCCAAAGACAGCCAATAACCTCCATCAAGCCAAGAGGATGGGAACAGTGCTTTTTTCCAGCACCAGCAGGTGCTTAGATCCGGGTGTGGGGGAGGAATCCCATTGGCACCCCCTGAAGACGACCTCTGCCATTTTTACCAGGATATAACACACACTTCTAACGATGAGCACTTGTGACTAGTTAGAAGCAAAGGAAGCTGCCAAGAGGAACAAGATGAGTAGTTCCTAGAAGTAACTGTGTGCCAACAGGAAGGCAGGGGTGGGCAAACCCACAGCGTGGAGCAAATGCTCCATTCCTGAAGGTGCTGGCACGGGCATCCCATTTTCAGGAAGAGTAGCGCAGCAGAACTTGGTGTGAGGAGCAGGCTACCCTGATGGCTGGCCACCAAACCCACCAGCCACCCAGCAGAACGGGATACTCACCAGAATGTGGGATGAGGTGAGTGAGTTGTGGAGAAGGGAGCAACTACCACTGCTGAATCTTAAACACTGTAAGGTCAGGAAACAGATGTCGGCAGTGGAGAAACATCATCAAGATGCATCATCAACTGCTTCAACAACTGCATTAAGAGAGGCTTGTAAACATTAAGGGTTGGAAACCCAAGAACTGTGGGCAGAAACAACTTGTCAGGTAATCTGCAGGGAAAAGTACATCCTTAGCTTGAGCAGTAACACAGCCTGCCCTCATTACCCACAGACAAATCGCCCTGACAATGCTGCACAAACAGGACGATGAACTCTTCATGTATTGGCTTGCTCCACAACTTCAGCTACACTTTCTGCTTATTGTCAAAGCATGAACTGGTGATCCAGCCCAATTCCTGACTTCCATATTGATATCTTTAAAAGCATTATTTTAAGCCATTTATATTTAAATCAGATGGAAGAGTTTCTTGAATCAATGAGAACAGCAATCCTCAATCAATTAAGAATTTCTTATGCTTATGTATGTGGAAATGATCAAGGGGAAATGTAGATTTGCCTCATTCCCCGAGGTGCCCAATTGAGGAATGGTTTTGGCAGCCTGACCACAAGAGTACTCTGGTGACACAGTGTCACCTGAACCAAAGAACTACATCACTCCCTCAAAACTTTGTATTCCATGCTGGAAGCAGCAATTTCAGCATCCTGATACTCAGGATGCTGAACCACAATTGTGGTCAGCCAGATAAGCTACCCAATATGAGAACGTATTTAATATCAGAACAAAATCCCAAATGTGCAGTCTTTACTCACTTCTTCATATATAAAAATACAGATACATTTTCATACCTCTCTCTATATACAATTAAATATACCTACCTCCCAGTATTTAAGTGCAATTGCACATTGAACAGGGCTGTTTGCAGTGCCATGCTTGGCAGGAGCAGGATTATTTTCTCTCCCTCACCACCTCTTTCACAGAAAATACACTAAAGCTGAAAGGAGATCTTCATTCTAATACAAAAGCAGCAGAATTTCCATCCCCACAACTGCCTGGAGCCCGGACTATGTTATTGTAACAACTCCTGATACAGAAAGGCCCAGCAGATGCACAGAACTGCTCCTTAACACCTCCTGTTCTGTGTCTCTGCAGAGAGGGGGGTGTTTCCCTGCACACTATAAAAAACCAGGAGACAAGTCTGGTACTATCCAGTGACACCTGGATGCAACAGGTTTCTGGTTGATCAACACACACACCACAAAACCTCTGCTGCATGTGCTCAAATAGTGACACTAATTCAGGGAAATTTTAGCACCCAAATATCAGCAAGTAAAATGAGTTTTGGCTTTGCAGAAATAAGACATTTAAATTAAGTTTTATTCAGTGGAAGAAAAAAAATACAAACCTGGGCTGTCTCATAGTGCTTCTTTAATTTGTAGGTTTTCTACTGGCTACATAGCTACTGTATTGCACAGGTTCACACATCATTCTCAATTTTACCTTTTTAATAAAAAAGTCCTGATGCAGCCCAAACTGAACATAAAAAGCCAAAGCATTTAAGAAACAAGAGGTGACAGAAGTCTTCCCCAAAAGGGCAATGCTCCATTTCAGAAGAGAACTCCAAGCACATACTCTGTATTTTCATTCAAATACAAATGCAGTGTAATAGATTGTGTTGCCCAGAGAAGCTGTGGATGCTCCATCCCTGGCAGTGTTTAAGGCCAGGATGGGTGGGGCTTTGAGCAACCTGGTCTAGTGGAAGGTGTCCCCAATCCATGATGTGGGCTCAGAACTAGACTTTAAGAACTCTTCCAACCCAAACCATTCCATGATGAATACAAAAGATCTAACAAGCTTATACAAATTTTGATCATCCTGACTGTGTGTGTGAGAGGTGAGAGAGTAACAGTGGGGAGAATGAAGACAAGCATAGTGAAACCAAGTTTCCTGATAAATGACATCTCTATTTCAGGGCAAATGGGTATACTACAGTACCAGCATATACCCACAGAGAGTTCATCCTCAGTTTTGATGAGCCCAAAAAGCAGTTCAGAACTCTGTTCTAGATGGTAACTGTTACCTGGTTATTAAATTATTCAATTTACTGAATTAAAATGAAATCTGAAGGGCAGATGCAGGCAGTGTACATCCTCTGAGATGTATCACAGACCAGATTTTGCAGTTCTACTTACTTGCAAGGAAAAGCGATAAAGCGATGATCACTTACTGACACTGTCTTTTCTGAAAAAGAGATAGGCAGTATATTTGAAATGAGCCATAAGGAAACCTTTATGTAGACTACTGAAAATGCCTTCATTTCTTTGAGAAGCTGAATAAATCATATTTCTGTAAGCATAACTCATGTAAAAGAAAAATGAGCAGAAACAGAGTGATAGCAGGGATAATACAGGGAACATCAGCAAAAAAATGAGATATTCTTCCTTATTCCATAGGCAAACACTGATGTAAGAAATCCCCATCAGTTTTTAACAACTTACAAATGTTTAGCTTCCCACCCAGATCCTCATAAAAGCTTGCAGAAGGCAGTAAGGACAGCTGGAAAAGCATGACTGCCAGAAGGGGAGCTGGTGGGACGCAGCACAGGGTGTGCAGGCACTTGGTGCCCTCTCCTGGGCACGACAGAGAGACAGATCCCTGTTTAGCCAATTCAGAGTATGGCCATGGAAATGGAGTCTTCTACACCTTAAACTGATTCCTCAGATGAATCAAACACACAGGTCAGTCAGAGATAGCTCACACATTTTCAGAAGTACTCAGCTCTTCAACGCCATTGAAATTCCTGACACAGCAGCGTGTTACATCACAACATTGTTTATTATGTAACTTTTTACAATACAAACAAAAATACAGAAATGCAGTATATGAATACAGCTAAATGCAAAATGGTGATGTTTTTCTCGAGGCCATATTCCCATTTCTAGTAAAATAAAGAAAGACTGCACACAGGTAGAAACAGGTTGGTAGTTAACTCCACAATTTTGCCTAGAAATGACCTATAAATGCATTTTCCTGCTACTTACCATAAAATGTAAAAAGGGAGTTAAAGGAAAGTTTTACTCACTGGTTCCTACCATATGAAAGAAGCTATATTCTATTTAGGAGGGCCAATATATGGAAAAATATCTAAATTAAATGTTATTACAAAAAATGAAGCAGTAATGAGATCCTTCTGGCTAAAGAAGTTACTAAATGAGAATAGCATATATTTAAAGAATCCAAAACATAAAAGGGTTGTTATAAAAAGCTTAGGTGCACTGTAAGCTTACAACTTTTGTTTTTCCATGTGTCCTTTTAAACAATGGAAGTGTCAAAAATAGGGTCAACTGTGTTAGACTAAATTACATTATTGTATATGCTGCACTGAATGGAATTCTTGTATTATAATAATAGAGAAGCATTGTTTGCATCATATTATGGCAATTTATCCTCACTAAAAACCGTCTAGAGTCCTGCATTTTTTGATATCCTGTAAACCGTCAAACCACCAGAACATGATTGTACAACAGTAAAATGTTTTCTTTTGCATTAAAATGACACCTGTTTAAAAAAAAGAATGAAAAAAGGTACTTAGAGCTGTTATTTTTCCAAGTACACAACACCCTAGACAATTCAAGGCATCTCATTCTCCATCAAAATTAACAAAAATTTGTCATGCTGTTAAATCCATTACTATGGATACAACTGGTGCAAAATTGGTCAAACGGATCCAACAAACACTGATGTCCAGGCTGGCATATTGGCAACTAATACATAACTGGTGGTCAAAATGATGCATTTAAAATATCTTCCCTTTCTTCTTATTCTTTTCCAAGGTCCTAAAATGACATTAGAAAAAAGTTTGTTAAATAATGCATACATGTTCTGATTCTTTTCTATATTACTCATATGCTCCTCTTAAACCAGGCATTTTAATGAGGCTTTACTGGTTGCAACACAATGGATGAAACTTTCTATGTACACAGGACTTGTACTGTATGAATTAAGCAACAGAGTTATCACATTTCCCCTCCCAAGGACTAGGGAAATTAAACATTTTAATTCTCAAAGCTTTAATTCTTCATCCCCCCAGAAGTCTGATGCAATCTAGCAATATAAATATTTATTTTTTACACAGATATATTTATGTGTGGGTACCACGTTTTTGCAGGTTAAAATCTGCTTTAGAAGCTAATAATCTTCCCACTATTGCTGAAATACAGTCATTTTTAACTAAAAGCAGTTCAAGACTTTTCTTGGCTTTTAAGTGACACCTCCATAGTGGTCAACGACCACTGATGGACCATTATTGTCTCAGAAACCACCTTTTAGCAGGAGGGTAAGGAACTTTAACAGTGAACTACAGGACAAGACTCCAATTTACCTGGAAGAATTCTGTTGTTCCAAAATACGTTGCTGAGCCTCCCAGTTTGCTTTCTCGTCCTCAAACTGACGGCGCTTTTCCTCCAATTCTTTGTGTTGTGCCTCCAAATTCTTTTTCATTTGCTCATGGCGTCGCTGCAGCTGTAGCAGATTACAAAGAGAGTCAGTAATTGCACAAAATACAGCAACTTTCTGAGCTGTAATAACAAACATCAGCAACTCAACTGACTAATGCAACAAAATGATGTATTAGATTTTTCTTCAGAGGAAGTAGCTCAGACTAAAGACTCTAAGTGATAGGTGCTGCCAGTAACAGAATCCAAAAGGTTATTCATCCCACAGATTCGTTTTACAGTTATAAGAATATGCCCCAAATGCTGCCCAAGTTACAAACAGGATTTGTAAGCAGCAACATTTGGCAAATATAAAGAAATTAAGAAGTACTTTGTTATTTGATGCAAACATTAAGCAGGAAAGCAGAGCATTTGAGTATCACTAACACGTAAAAGGGCAGCATCTTTGACTTTCTGTGGGGGAAAAAAAACACTGATTTCATCCTACTCAGAACACTGATTTCATCCTATAGCATGAACTATATTGTGGACCTATCTGGACAAAAATATTAAGTGGATTAATTTATTCACTAATTAAATGAATTAGTATTATTAAGTGAATTGTCTTACTTTCCAAAACAGAATAAGAAGTCTCTCCTGCAAGTTGATGGGACAGACTGACAATCAAATCTGTTGTATGTGAGGATGGAAACACTTGTCAGGAAAAGTGATTCCTTTTGTGTGGTATAATGATTTTCTGAACTGAGTTAAACTGTAGAATGGTTTGGGTTGGAAGGGATCTTAAAGATCACCTAATTCCAACCCTCCTGCCATGGGCAGGGACATTTATATAGACCCAGTTGCTCAAAGTCCCATCCATCCTGGCCTTGAACATGTCCAGGGTTGGGGCACCCACGACTTCTCTGGAGAACCTGTTCCAGTGCCTCACCACTTTCGTAACAAAGAACTTTCTCCTAATATCAGATCTATCTGTCAGTTTAGAGCCATTCCCCCTTGTCCTGTCACTCCATACCCTTGTAAACAGTCCCTCTCCATCTTTCTTGTAAGGTCCCTTCAGTACTGGAAAGCCACAATTAGGCCAACACAAACCCTCCTCTTTTCCAGGCTAAGCAATTCCAATTCTGTCAGCACTCATACAAGAGCTGTTCCATCCCTCTGATTGTCTTGGTGGCCTCCTCTGGACTCGCTCCACCAGGTCCCTGTCCTTCCTGTGCTGGGAGCCCAGAGCTGGATGCAGCTCTCCAGGTGGGGTCTCACCAGAGCAGAGGGGCAGAATCCCCTCCCTTGACCTGATGGCCACACTTCACAGAAAGTGATATCAAACTTCCTCTTTTCCTTATTCTCTTGCAAGACCCTGTTTTACACAAATCCTTAAAAATGTATTTCCTTTTACACATTTTTACATGGCACTTTCTATTGCCTACTTTTCTACATTTAGATAAATAACAACTTTAAAAAGCCATGAATGGTGAAGAAAAAAGAATGAATTGCATGAACTTTATAAAGAACTGGCATCACAGGATGCACTCCATCAAAATGTCATGAGGTAGTAGGTAAAAACCAGAAATATTTTTGGTTTTCACATAACAAAGAGAATGTGGAGGCCAGAAGCATAAAAGGGTTCAAAAAGATTCAAGACAGAAATTGAGGAAGGATAAATCCAGTGACTACAAAAACCATGATCCAGATAAAACATAAACCATCTAGCTTTAAAATCCTCAAATTGCTCGGTGGTGTGTCTTGCTATTTATATCCCTCCTATCTATTCAATTCTCAAAAAAAAAAAAATCTAGATTGAATTTTTTTCCTCTGATCCAGTATGCCTTGGCTGCTTACAGTGCCTAGGTTGCCAAGCATTTCAACTACCCTTCCAAGTTTCTTCATTTTTCCTGAAATTTGGAGCCAAACTTTCTTTAGGAACTTTGACAATTCTGAACTTCTCTATTAGGCTTCTTGTGGGAAACTGCTTTCCCAAAACGTAAAAAATTAGTTTTACTTGAACTTCCAATTATAATAGTCCCTTAAAAAGATCATTTTCAGAGCCTCTTTAAGCCTGTAAGAAACCGGCTTCACTGTGAAGGCTTCACCTGGAGATGAGAGAGATTAGACTTAAGTATCTATAAAATTTGTTCAAATGATACCAGAACACTGACAAAAACATATCCCCAGCTCTTTCTTCATCTAGTAATCCTCATTTAGGTGATTTCCTATAGGCATTGTGTCCAATCCCTGAAATGCTTTTTCAATACACACCACAAATTATCATTACTGCATTAGTTTATGTAAACCATAGAAGTTTCAATAACTTTTAAAATCACATGGAAGAATAAGCACAAAATATTAAAAAAAAAAAAAAAAGGGAGAAGAGGATAAGAAAGTTAAGAAGTATTTGAACATGCTATGACTGGAAATAAAAACAGAATGCATGTGAACATTAAAATTACATTTTAAGTTTAGGTTTCTACCATTTCAGCAAGGACAACCACCTGAGAAAGAACGGTGTTGCCTTTACATGTATAAACCAACTTCGGAATCAATTATGTTGCAAAGTCTTGGCAAAAAGTCCCATCTCTGCACTTGTTCAGCCTCAAGTTATATTGGTGTTTAAAACATTTTGATTACCTCAGCTTCAGAGTCCTTCAGTTTCTGAACTTTTTCTTTGACTTTCATCTCAAACACCTGTTCCATTTCCATTTCCATTTTTTTCATTTTGGCTACATGCTCCCTCCTTTCCTCCTCCATCTGTGCCAATGGGCTCCTGCCATAAATCCAGAAGAAGCAGTTAGCTAGGAAGAACTTTTTTTCCCTGTCTGTTACATTAGGACATCTGGAAAAAGCAAGATAAAAATGCTGAAGCAGTAAGATAAATACATGGCTGTAGGCACTGCTAGCTTAAATTCAATATGATTGTATGAACTCTTTAGATAAGATTTACTCAAAAAGACATTTTATACAATGTCTTTTCCTCCCCCACAATTGATTTACACTACATTAACGAAAATTCTTGACTTTCTATCTGTAGAACCACCTAGTCATGGGAGGAGAGGAAATCAATGTTATAACAAGAAAAAGAAAATTAGCATCTTCCAAGTGATCTTCAGGCATCTTTTTCTTCCCCATAATTCAAATATATAAAAAAATTAATGGATATAACATTAAGAGCGCTGCAGACTGAAGTCCTATTTTCTCTCTAAATCTTCATTGTTCCAAGAGTCATTTAACATTACAACTGTGTTGAATGCTCTGGCCACAGTTTTGAAGAGAGATGAGCTTCAAATAAAAGGTTTGGGCAGCTGAACATCAGTATTTCAAAGTGTTAGTTGGAAGGTTTTCCTTTAGAAAGCTATTAATAAACATCATGTATAAAAATAATGTACATTATTTTTAATTTTTCCATATACTTTATGGTGTACTTTCCTGGATTGTACTGCATTTTTAAAGCTGTATAAGCCTGCTATCCATGTTAAGGTGATATGGGTTTTAAATAGCAAGTTTCACTTCAAGTATCTAATAAAACAGGATGATTTTGATCTAGTGATGATTGCTACAGAGTTTTATAAGACTCTTCTGTTCCACAAAGAGCAATCAAAACAAATTACTGGCCTCTTGTTTCAGTTTTGAGTATCTATGGCTTAAAATGACAAAGCTTTAACTATCGTGTTGGCAAAAATGAAGAACTGATTGTATTTGGAATCGTTACAATCAATCAGCAGAGGATATCTAATGTAACATATGCAAAGTCACTCAGACCAGCAAATTGAAAAACAGAGGTGGCAAGTGTAAGTCCTATTAAAAATAAGATTTTTATTTTCATTTTTTCATACAAAAAAAAAGAGGACAAAAACCCCAAAGAAACCCTGTTCTGATTCAAATCACGCAGCAAAAGCATTCTGAAAGAAGAAAGTATTGGCTAACTTTCAGTGATAACTGAAACAGCAGAATCTCTTTTGATTCAGAATTTCCCACTCATTCTGGAGGGAATGGAGGTTACATATCAAACATAGTTAAAATCTAGTTTGACCAAAATTGGCTCATTTATCTTTCGTGCTCGCCCATTTTCACCATCTAACCATACAGTGAAAGCAAGCAATGTCATATGAACCCATGGCCATATGAATTTTTTTCTTAAATATCAGTATTTTAAAGCTCACAATTGGTGGGGGGCAAGGAGGAAGAAAATGGAATTTCCATTAAAAGAAAAATTAAACTGAATGTGAATTAATAATTGCAATGATTGGACTTCTCAGTGAAATGCTGTCTAAGGTACAGAACTGAAATTGATCAGTTAAATTTTTTTAATTGATCAGTTTAATTTTTACTTCAGTCCTTCAAATGACCAACTGCTAGCAAACTTTTTCAAGGAAAAAAATTAATGGTTAAACAGAGGTGAGGTACCATAATGCACAAAAACACTAAGAAAGTGAAGGAAGAGGTGAGTAGCAGTACTTGTGGAATCTAAGCAGCTGTCAAAACAAGACTATTCTAGAAATGTAAAGTTCTCAAATGCATCTGCTCTTCAAAAATTAATCTACAAAGTAGAATAAATATTGAGGAATCATTGCTGCAGTTCTAATTTGAAATCAGAGGAGAACTGTCCTTTGAAAACTTAGTAATCCAATGGGGATGTCAAGCAAGCTGTATTTGAGAAAGTGGCAAAAGTCAGTCTGCACAGAAAATGTGATTAACTGACAAGTGAGCATTTACAGATGAGAGCTTTACAACATAGGTCACAACTGGTTTTGTTAGGTCCTAAGTAAGTGACACGAGTAAAAGCACATCACCCTGTATTTCAGGACAAAATTATATGAAGGACTTAAACAAAAACAAACAAACAAAAAAAAAGCCCACAACAACAAAAAAAAAGGAGCTGAAGGGAAAAAAATCCCACAAACCACTAAACAAAGATGTGAAACATTTAACTGATTTCAGAGGACGTGTGCCCAAAGAACAGTCCTCTAAGTTATTCTGCAAAATTTAAAAATTATTCTAGATATGTGCAAAGTAGAACCTCTGTAAGCAGGTAATAAGATAAAATCACAATCAGAAATTATTAAAGTTACTAAATCTCCAATTCAATAAAGAATTGTAAATTTACAGGTAAGGATGAAAATTCCACTAATTCTTTATAAGCATCCATATAAAGATGACTGAGCTATGGATAGAAACTGGAGGAATTCCATAATTTATGCATAATTTATGATCAGAATCTTAGCCAAAACGTTTCTAAAGAGGATGGGTTTTTACAGAGGTATTTGTCACTGTAAGCATTGATAAATACCTAAAATTTACATCTTTAGGGGAAAAAAACCCCAAACCAACTGCTAGGGAAAAAACAATGCCAAGAGTGGGATACCAGGAAACTGTTTTAAATTTGAAACATCAAACAGTGAAATCCTTTTTGTGTTTATAGAATTTTTGTCTTAAGTTTTTTGGAAAAATTTAAATGACCACTTACATGCCTTCAACTGTGTCAAATCTAAAAAACAAAAAATACAGAGGCTTAGCTTAGCATGCTTAAATAAAACCACAAAACCAAAAAGCAATAATTAAAAAAGTAAATTCAATATTAATAGATTCCTAAAGCTAATTTATGTGCTCCCCCAAAAGCAAATTTTTCATACTAAAAGGAAAAAATTGTTAGTTAAAGCTTGTTATATTTATTTCAAATTCAGTTAGTTAATCACTACACCATGTCAATATTAACACAGGTTTGATGTGCAGATGCTTTCAGGAAGAGTTTTCCTACAACATCTACGCTTTAAAGAGATTTAAAATATTTTAGTGCCACGAACCATCACTTGCTCTAAAAAAAGTTTTCGGAAACCAGTGCCAGCTGCAGGTTTATGTGCTCGTTTGGAATTTGTCAGCTAGCAGAGGACAGTGCATTGAACTGGGAATGCTCTGGCGCTGCAGGAAGAGCTCCCACGGCCAGCAGAGGTCTCCGCGCCGGCTCGGCCGCAGCCTCACCTCCCCCGGGCACCGGGATGCTGCACCCAGCGTGCCTCGCTCAGGGAAAAGCGGGCTGAGAACAAGCTCGGATCTCACCATCCTGTCAGATGGGCTCCCTGGCACTAGAGCCGGTTCACAGAATTCGCCAGGAACACAGGCAAAAAGAGCTGGAAGTGGTCCGGGCTCAGCGGCCACAGGCGCCTGAGCACCGCGTATTTTGTTACCCGGCATCGAACACATCTGTAGATGGACAGAGCCCATCTTTACAACATACAATATGACTTCCAATAAAAATAAGATTTTACTTTTACATTCACTGAAGATAGCAGCTTCATACAGCAAACCCAAAAGATTTCTCGAATTACAACTTCTAAATTTCAGAGCAAACGCCAATTTTGTCACACGTCACACAGTACACATGTGAAATTACAACTACCACACAATTTAAAGGGACAAGTTATCTACATATGTGAAGACACTTTCTCTTATTTGAAAAAAGTTAGGATGATATTGAAAATTTGAAAAATCAGACTAAACCTAAAATATAAAAAAAGCTCCATAACCAAGGAAAATACGTGCTTTGTATTGCTCTTAGGTCAACAAGTTACTTACAGAACAGTCAAGTTTCACCAAATCAAAGGAGGCAAATCAGAGAAAAATTATTAACTGGACAGGAAAAAAACTGTTTCAATTAATCTGCACAGTATTATTAAAACTTGTAGCACATACTTCTATTTGTTTTCACATTTGCATTTTTGTCTAAAGAAATATGTTAACAGCTGCATGAAAAACTGAGATCTGCTAAGATCATAAAAATACAGCTGTTTTAAAGGTACAGAAGGTCAATCTGGCCTCCAACAGCTGCCAGCAGGAGATACTTTTGGAAAAGTACAAGCACCACTGCCTGTGTGCCTCCTGGTATGTGTGCCCTCCCAGGCTCCAAAAACCCAGCAGCTCAGGAGTTTCCAGAGCAGGGGAGTGTCTGTGTTTAGCCATATGCTTGTAATAGCACCAGACACCATCGGAGCACGACTCCATTCTCACACAGAGATACAGGATCTGTCTCCCATGAAAGAATCCATAGTGCCCCATTTTGAGACAGATGCTTCTTTCTAAAGGCAAGCAGGCAATTCCTAAGGGAGGCACAGATAAACTGTTAATGTCTGTTCATCCCTCTCAATTTCCAGGAGGCACATGGTTATTAGGAAAATTCCTTCTATGCTGCTTCAACTATACTAGATTAAAAAACCAAAAGCTACAAAACCACACTGAAGCCAAAAAAGCATGTTAAAGCTTTAAAAAAAAAAAAAAAAAGTTGCATCTCAACATAAGGTAAAAACAGAAAAATAGCATCAGCTGCTTCATAACCAGCACATGCATTCAAGAATTTGATGTATTTACTAAGTCACCCTATGTTCTGGGGAACAGACTCCTACAAAATATTCAAAATACTCATTGTAAGTTTGCAATAGACTTTGCCATCTTTCAGAAGGCTGAATCAAACTGCAATTATTTAGTCATTCTCTTGAACAACAACAAAAAACACCCTGTTAGTAAAGAGCACCAATTGTATTTATTCATCTCTGAGCTGCAGTAGTGAGTGTTCCAAACAACAGATTTCTAATGGAGAGAATAGTTCCAGAAAGCACATTCACCTGGAAATACCCAGGTGGGACAGCACAGTGATCTGGACTGACAGCAGATGCAAAGTGAGCATGCTTCAGAAAGCAAAGTAATTCCAGACCCTCTTTGTGTAGGCTCAAAAAAAAGTATCAGCAATGCTACCAGAAACTGAGTGGGGTGGAGGGGTGAATGAAAGTCACAAAGAGTTTTGAAATCTACTCATAGATGCATTTTTGTATAAAATAACATCTTACTGTGTCTGCAATATGGGAATAAAAATTTTTTTTAAAAATCACTGTTACTTTCAAGAATGCAGAATAACCAGTCCTTACTTGGATGAGGTAACAGACTGAGTTTGTAGGTGTAGACTAACACAAATCTATGCAGGAACGAAACAAAAAATGGTGAAAGTGTTGTCACTAAAATTCAGATTTTTCAAAGTCTAAGGAAAACATACGAAGATTTTGAAAGGTACGTAAGAAACCCCAGTATTTAACAACACACAGAGAAAAATGTAAACAACTTCCTCTGATATCCCAAATAACAATGGGGGAAAAGTTTGACTTTTCAGTACAGTAATAGCAAATAATAGTACAGTAAAAAGCATTGTAATAGCAAGTTAGAAGTCCTGAAGGAAATGCAGAATTTTCTCTTCTGCACTCCTATTACAACATTTTCACCTGACATACTTGCTATGTGCACTCAGAAGCATTGAGATACAAATCAGGGATAACATGATGGCAAGAAACATGACAGTGAGAAGAAGTAACCACAGTGTTATGGACACACATATTTGAAAACTAGTATTTTTCAGACTTGACCTCATTAGAAACTCTACTTAAATTCAAGTACACTTCTGAAGAGTTGCTATAACTGACATAAACTATTACACTTTTTGTCAGTGCTGAGCAGGGAAGTCTCATGTAGACTCAAACTAGACAAAACTAAATCATGTCCACTTAAATCATTCCCTCACAACTTTCAAAGCATTAAGAGAGTGTAGAATAGATATTTCTTTAGTGAAAATTGACTTTGTAGCTTTCATATGGATGCAAACTGCAAGTATTTCCAACTAATTTCAGGGATGTTCAGGAAGAATAGCTGTAACTTCACATACTGTTAGCTAAAAAGAATAGTACCCTATATTTTGACTAAGATATTTGTAATTAAATATAGCACAAAATAAGAGCATCATTAATAATTATTTAATCACCAATTACTGTTGATGCAGTTACTACATGCAGAGCAGAATATTTAAGATTGTAGCTATTCTCAAATAGCATTATACAATTCAGAATACAGTAGAGTCTACTTTTAAATCTTTCAAAAACTTCATCAGGTTGGCAAATAAATTCTGGTTAAAGGTAATAAAAATGACATATCAGAGTGTGAAAAATCAGCTACAAAAGCCCCCAGACACTGCACTGCAACTCACTTCTCACAAACGATAATAATGTTGCAAAAATTCCCTTGCCATGATAAGCAGCCATATAAGTAGCCAGAGCATTTCAAAGATGACAGTAGCAGGTCTGCTTTTTCAGAGTTTCTAAACAAATATTAACCCATTCTTCTCAAAAACATCCCTGACACAGAGTATTGAGCATTCACACAAAAGAACCACTAATTCCAAAAGTAACATGTAAACCAAGATAGGAACACTAATGCACAAAAACTTTGAAGTACCAGTGAAATGAAACTCCAGGTAAATCTAAGGATTCTCTTCAGAACTGAATATATTATTTAACATGTCCAGTGAAACTAGTCTAAACCTTAGTGAAAGAGGAAAAACCCCAAATTACAATTAAACAATAGGCATAGAGTTTCAGACACTGCAAAGAGACAACTGACTGAAGGCTACACACATACAAACCCACCAACACCTCTCCCCAAAAAATCCCAAACCGAAAATACCACCATACATTCCCAAAACCAATCTACCAAAAAAGGAGAGTGAAAAGATTGAAATGCAATACAGCCTTAACAGGAACTTACTTTGTTAGCTGCCCTTTATTTTTGTTGTTGTCAACACCGTTGTATGTAACAGCTGCCAGTTTTCTGCTTCTGTAGTTCTCATAATGTACATTGTTAGTGACATCCTTCAGGTCCTGCATATGAGTTCTGTCAATAAGTGTAATTTATCAGCTTAGTGCACAAATACAAAATGCTATCTGAAAAACCAGTCCATGTTCATTTTGCAGATGGACTTGAATTAAATTATATCCCTCCATTAATGTCCCATTCCCCACAATGTTGTTACTCTGCCATTTACATCAGAGCAGTCAAGACAGCAAAGGCACAGAAATACCACATTATTTTGCACCGAACTACCTAAAGCTTGCAATATTCCAAACACTAACTTACATGACCAGTCTTTGGAAAGTTTGAGTTCTGTGGATAAACTTGCAGATATTTGATAGGCAGATAAGAAAACTATATATTATTACTGTAGTAGGTGAGGAAAAGCACGTCAGGCAAGAAAAAAAGTCAAAACTTTCTAGTTTCTATCTTTTAGTTCTACAAAAGCTAAATGTTAAGTTCAAGACTAATCTAAAAGCATTAGCTTCTTTTCACAATTTTCCATTGTCAGCCTGGAGAAAAGCAAAGCTTAGGACTCAAACTAACATTGTTACAGCAGATGTGACCCAGTGGACTGCTGGGAGCACAGGACTCGGCACCTAACACAACAAAGCACAGCGAGTCTTGCTTTAGGTAACTTTCCAGGGCTAAAGTTTTTAGAAAATGCCTACAACTAAGTACACATCAGCACTAACAGATAACTCAGGCTCCTATGGACTATTACAATTTTCCAGAATAAGCAATCACAAAAAATTCACTACCAACACTACTGCTTGCTAAATACGTGGTTAAACGAGATACCATAAAATGTAAGATGATGTTTGCAATTAAAAAGACGGGAATTCATATGAACTCACCATCTCAAATTCTTTTTTCTCCAATATATGACTTCCCAATCTCTCAGGCATACCAGAAAACTTAATGTTACCTGTCAGTTACTTACCTTATCAACATGTTCCTCAGAATTGTGAAGTCACAGTGTTCACCATTTTCAACTGCAAGAAGAAGTAAGCTTTTGTTGAGATGTCAACCAAAATCTGTGCCTTACACAGAAGTAAGATGTCATCCATCCACATTCATTCCAACAACAAATTACTTCCCCAGCCTTTCCTTACTCAAACAACATGTGTGTTAACAGAAGGAAAGCATTAATGTGTCTTACTAGAAGAGTTCCTATGCTCCCCTAAGCCATACTGGCAAACTGTACTCTGAGTGCAGCAGAATAAGCTACCTCAACAGAAACACAGTTTTGCCAGTTTAACAACTGATCCTTTGGCTGCCTGCTAGCACAGTTGTATAAGGACAGCCACTAAGTGAAGACCTCAGTCCAGATCCACCTGTACCAAAAAACCTTTAAAAGACAAACTCAACCTGCTTGTCCCTGCCCAATAAGTTGCAGAAGTCTTAATTTTAATATGGATTTAGTTCTTTATTAATGAAGGAAAGGAAGGCTGTGTACTGAATTTGATACACCTACCTACAGATCCAGACAGAACTGGCATCTGTCATTAGATGCCACCTATTCCACTGTGCCTATCACCCCACTAATGTAGAAGAGGCTGATGCTGTGAGTGGCATTTCCCTGAGAGATCATGACATGACACTGGAGAAAAATGCACACTCCAGAACTCCCTGATGTGCAGACAGAGGAGGCAACACACAAAGCTCTTAGTGCACACAGAAGAAAAGGCACAGGGCAGGTTCCAATGTGCCTCTGAAATAAAGACAGACATTTTCATGGGAAGGACGGAAAAAAACCAGGATGAAGGAATTAATAGCCCAAGTAAATTCAGTGAATCCTACAGAAAACTGCAAAACACTGCCACTTTGTGTGTTCATTCTTGTATCTGCACTCCTGCATTATTGTATTCCATGGTTTTACACAGACTGGTAAATTCTGCTCAGATGGTAAATGAAGTCATGCTCTCAAAAAAGCATCATCTCTACCCTTAGCTGACAGACTGAAAGCTACTCCAAGAGGCTCCTTTCAGTTAGGCTAGCTCTTGCCTTCCAAAAGTCATACAATCACAAACATGAAACCTTTCAGAAATTTGTTTTAAAATAAAAGAAAAGCAGCACCATTTTGCACATCTCCAAATGCCAACACAAGAGCCCGAAATAAAGCTTGATCCTCTCTGATGCAGCTGGTTTTTACTTTCTGCCAAACCTCACTTCCTGCCAGACATGCACTTCAAAGTGTTACAGCATTCCTTTTTAAAGTATTGGTCCATACACTGCTTGTTGGCTGGGGGTTTTTTGTCTGTTTTACACTGCATCCAATTTATAGTCCACTGCCCTTGGAAGGCAGAAATAGTGAGTAAAAAAAAATAAATATTCTCTTTATTCAACACACGCACACCAAAGGAAAAAACTCAATGACCATGGAAAAACAGCCTAACAGTGATTGTTTTACTACAGAGCATGGTGCAAATCATACCATGTGGCATTTGAAATATATGAATGGCATGAAAGCAGAACCTGCTGCCAGAAGAACCATGCAGTTATCTTCAAGTCTCTTTAGCAGTAGAAAGTAAGTTTTAAACAAATTAAAAAACAAAAAAAGGAAAAAAGAAAAAAGTATTATTACCAGGTACCTTTTTGTTGCTACACCCCAACACTTAAGACTCAGATGTTTTGGGGAAAATTGTATTTATGACAATTGAACTGATCAAATCAATGTTTATAATGTGACTGCTCTAGAAAGAAGAATTTAATACACAGGTTTTAGATGAAGATAAGGTAAAAAACCTAGAAAACAACTGTAATTTAAGTCACATCACTAACTGCAGTAAATTACTACAGGTTTTACCTCACTGAGGCTTCAACAGCAATCTGCTTGCAAAATTACATGTTGCCAAAACCTTTACCTTGTTCCAATATTGTCAGAAGAACAGAATGGTATATTCAATTAATTTCCAGACCAACGACCACTCAAATTAAGCATTTCAAACATTTCAAATACAGACTCATGTCTACTAAGTTTTAAATGTATTTAAAAAAATCACAAGAAAGCCTTACCTTCTGCAACACCCCATGGGTACTGCCTTCCTCTAACTCTCTTGCCATTGACTTCAATGATCGTATTACTACCTACCACAGCAAGAGGTAAACGGTCCTACAAGATAAAGTATGACTTTAAAAATCAAAATCTGCTGCCAAAAGACACTGAAAGCATGCCCATGTATCAACTTGACATAAGCTAGGTCAGTGCTGCAACACTGCAATGCAGCTAACCCCAAAGTGCAAGAATAGTAGTGTTTATTGACCTCTGCCCAGTTTAATGACTTAAATATACACACACTCCTTCCAAATTCCTTATGCTGCTGGATTCTGTAAACCTAGTTAAGGAGCAGACATTACTGTTACTTAGTAAGCTAAGCAAGAGGCAAACCATTTCCTATTTACTCAATTGCAGAATTATTTACCAATTCATATTCCCACTGGCTACAAGGGCTGTTACTTTGACTGGATCTTGTACCCAGTTTTCAAAGGTTTGGCAAAGAACTACGTCAAGTTCTTGTTTTCAGCTGAACCCAGAATGCCTCCAGTGTAATAAGCAACAAAGGAGCCAAGAGCAGCTTCAAGGGGCAGAAAGGGACAGAGTACAAAGCTAAGTATTTTTCAATTTTTGTCTTTGCTTTTATTCTGCTCTTCTCTAGGCTTAGTCCCAGAATATCTTCCATTTTTTGTGCTATTTGTGTTTATCTATCCTAGGAGATTTCCCCAGTAACAATAAATTTAAAGGCTCTTACAAGCTGCTACAGCTACTGAACAAACAGAAACAAGGCTCGAGAAACATATACAACATGGACTCCAACATGAAAGAACAAACTGAAAACATGAGTAAACTAAGAAAAAGCCTTTCAATAGCCTGACAGTCCTTTTGATTTTCTTTAGTCATTTATCTCCATTAAGGTTTCAGTATATCAATCAGCCAGAGAGCAATTTGCTGTAATGCACACCTCTGTCTGAAAGACAACCCTTGCCTCTTTCAAAGCTCACAACCAAAAGAAAATGTGGTAGGCTGTGGAAGGTGGAGAGAAGTCAAATAAGGATGAATTTTAAAAAGTGATCTTTAAGAGTTCATTAATGAACATGTCATCTAATGCTCTCATTCTGAATTTTAGCCATTGAAGGACTTAGATGACTTAATAATGTCATTCATTGCTTCAGATAAGGAACACTGACCCTTAGGACAGCTTTACATCTGATTTCTATCTTCTAAACATTATGGTGGGCTCTCCATTAATGACAGAATGCTCTTCAAACTCAACCCCCCCTTGTCCCTTCATGAACACTTTTTCAAAAGAAAATTAGTTTACCTTTATCTTTTTAACAATCTTATTTTCTTCTTCATCATCTGTTTCTGGAAATTCATATATTTTAATTTTGTGTTCTTGGATTTCTTTCATTATCTAGAAACAAAATTATTATTTGTTTGAGGATTTCATACTTTACAACATCCTGACTTCTTTGCTGCAGTCTGATTCTCCTCCTTTGGTTAGATAACGTAAAATCCTTTAGATTAAGGTGACTTAAATTACAACATAAAACTTGCACATGTTTAACAATCTCAGGTGACCCCAAAGGGTTCAGAGTATGACCATCTCTCTTTAAACAAGAGTAGAGCCTCCCAGCTACAAGAATATTATCCACCAATACAAGACAGCAAAAATTAATATTGCTTTTCTACAACAGGACAAACAAGAGGTTTACTCTAATGGGAATTCTACCTGCACAGAATTAGGTGCAAAACCTAACACAACAAACTGTCAGACCAGTCTTGTGAATGAGTCCCTTAAAAAAAACCAGATACTTGAATAGATAATCGCAGGCACACTTTATCCCTCTGAGTTCCCACAACAGCTACTGCTGTCACTCCTCTTCTGTTTCTCACACACCTGAGCATCAGCTGCTTCAAGCAGAATCACCTACCTATTTTAATAGAGCCTATGACTGATGGACTAACTCTAGCAGTTAGTAGGGCTGAAAAACATTTGCAAGCACTAATGAAAATTTAAGAATAACTGAGAGCGTCATCAAAAAAGTGACTGTCCTGATTTGATGCTCTATTTGTATGAAGGGTATTTTTAAAAACAAGTTGATTAGTTTTGCAGAATTTTAGGACAGAAAAATATTAGACCATTTAGCTGACAGCTGCACTGCAGAGCCCTAGGGAATATTTCTGGCTCATGGGTTTTCAGTCTTAAGAGAAGCTAAGTTTTCAAACCATGCAAGGACTTATTTTCAAAGTTTGGTTTGGAAAAGTCGCCCCTATTTAACATCCACTCATTGATAAAGCTGCTTATATATTTAGAAATATTCTGTATTCTACCATTTTTTCCTTTCATTTTGTAATGTAATTTTTAATCTTATCTAATTAAATCAAGACTTTTACACACAACACCTCCTAATGCCACCTTCTTTCCAGAACTATGTGTTCTTCTAAACTAGGACTGGACAGAGTTCGATAAAACAAACTCCATGTCCTGTCTTGTTCTGGGTCCTCCTTGTCCTCTTCATACAATACTAAGAAGCTTAACTGTTCTACTCTGATCATGTAGCTGAAAATAAAACATCAACCACTTGTAGACACTCATAGCAAATATACTCTACAAATACAAAGACCTTTTATCAGTTGTATCAATGTTAGAATTATCTCATCATCTTTAAAAGGCATTACCATACTCAGGAGTGAACAGGTTTACTGATTCCCATCTAATACCTGAGGTATCTTTAATAATTACAGTGCATCAACATGGAACTGAATACCACAATGCAACCAGTAATACTGTGATACTGTTGAATACCTTCTTTTTTTTAAACACACTTCCGTTAGGCACCTAAATCTTAAAAGCTTCTTTCCTCCTTTACTGATTTTTATCTCAGCAATGAATTATTTCACTTGCCAAGAAACATACTATACTTGAAACCTCTTCCCCTGAGGACAGAAACAAGATTATTTCACCAAGAATTATAATTAAATCTAGAGATATAAATTACTTAGCTTTGCTGTCTCAAGTTATTGCTTCAGGGTTTAAACTTTGCATGCAAGTTAAATCCCACCATTTCCATAGGGATCAACTTACTAAATTATCCTATGTTGTAAATATTAATTTTTCAACTCACCTGTTTTTTAAATTGTTGGCATTCCTCAGGTGTAAGTGTGTCTGCTTTGGCAATAAGTGGAATGATATTCACTTTTTCATGCAGGCGCTTCATGAACTCTATATCCAAAGGCTTAAGTCTGAAATACAGCATTAGAGCTTTGCAATTTATATTAATTTAGAAAGATTGTACAAATGATGAGAATTGTTCTGACAACTGCTCTTAAGACACTGATTTATGAGTGACAGATGACTGAAAATGAAAAGGCTACCTGCAATTATTACAGGAAATCCCCTAAACTGTATGATACAAGAGGAGTAAGTGGTAAATTAATATTACTAGCAGTCATGAGACTGCTGCTAGCTGAAATTACACTTATTTAAGCAAGTAATAAGAACTCTCCTATGAAGGTAATAAGGTTTGTATTATTAGCTGGAAGATAATCTCACTTAAAGCCTGACTGAGAAGAGTTCAGTTGTGAATTATGCTCTGTTCACACACACAGTTGCAGGTTCTTAAAGCCATGTCTTAGTATGCTTCTTCTTGAGAGTGAGCTAGGAGACTTTTTTTTGTTAAGACCTGAAGATTGCTGAAGATTGGTAACCTCTGTGGCCTATGTACAAATCAATCAGAAATATCTCTATATTGGTATGTAAAACAAAAAGACAGTTATGCAAGCAGATGACAGTGACAAAAACTAAACCATCATATGGGTATTGGGTGGCTGGGTGGTATATTCACCATCTATGTGGATCAAAGTGGTCAATATTTCCTGTTTCCTGAAGTAAAACTAGAGAGGTTTTGCTGCATTAGAGGATTTAACAAAATTATTCTTCATACAAAAGAAATCAGTATTAGGAACATTAAAACCAGATTCATTTGGTACTGAAATTCCCAAAAACCATACATACATAAAAGAATGAAGAAAATGTTCAAGAGCACATACTTAATTTTAACATTTTCTACCTGTCACTAATTTCACCAGTTCTCAACATGTTTCCATTAAATAGCTAACATTAAAGCACATCTATAGTATGAACATTTTTTTGGTTCTCCATTCACCTTAATATGCTTTCCCTCTACTTGCTTCAAAAAGCTCTCAAGGGCAGCAACACTGGGTTGAAGGGCAGCTGCCAAAGCAGAGTTGTTCAAAACAACAGTGCTCACCTAAGGACTTGAGAGTTTCCAGGGGAGACTGAAGCAGGAAAGCTTTACATAGAGATACCAGAATTACAGAAAGATGGTGAATTCCATCACTGCCCCATTCACTTACCTGGAAGGCTCCTCCTGCCCCCTCCACTGTCTCCCCCTGCTCCCACAGAAACCACTTCAATCATTTCAGGTGTTTATGGGAACACTAGCTAAAAACGATGGGATGCATTAAGGGAAGGATTTAAACTGCTGGGGTGGTTTTTTAGAATTTCTAAAGCAGGCTTTCACAAATGTATTACAAGGACAAGAAGAAAGAAGTTCACCTACAGATGCTTTAATTCAATGTAAATATAATCATGCATTAAGAGTGAAGAGGACACTACTTGGTGGGTTAGATGTGCTGCTGTCTGCACAGGAAACAGGAACAAAGACTGCATCACCACAAAAACCAGGTAGGAAGTGAGCTCTGTCCTTTCAGAGAGGGCAGCATCTTAAAAGAGGAAATGAATGCTAAAAGCAGCACCGATTTTCTTCATTAACTTCCTTAGATGACAATTCTAAGCATTTATTCCAGTAATTGATAAATAATATGCAAACCTAGCAAAATTTTACACCTTTTTCTCCCCTAAAAATAACATGAAATACCTGTACAAGGAATATATACTTTTATAGCTTTTAGCCTCACAAATTTAGTGCCCAAATGTTAATGCATCAGAAACTACCTTTCCTTTTCCTTACAAACAATTTGTACCACCTACATATTTAACAGATTTCTAACTGACATGAGCTGTGGAAGGAAGATGTGTTTTTTGAAGAATCTGAAAATTAGCTCAGAAACTGACTAACACAAGGAATCATCTTGCCTTCATTCAAATTACTTTTTGGATTTTGCACAATAGTAAAACAGTATGTCAAGAATTCAAGTGTTTGCATTTAAAACTGACATGCACATTGAGCAAAACTGGCATTAAGAACATGCCAGTTGAACAACAACAAAATACTTAATAAAGGCAAGTCTACATAGGAAGAACTCCACCCTCTGACATTTCTTTCCATATTTGGAAGTATCTGTACAGTTCAAAATTATTAGACCCATTCCAATGCTAGCTACAGAAGCTAAGTGTAATAGCTGGCATTTTTTACTGTCTGTTTTTACTACTCTTTAAATTCCTTCATCACTCCCTTCAAAAAGTTTTACTACTTTTGACCTACACAATAGAATAGGCTTATACTTATCTTCGTCTCGTGGTTTTGAAGGTGTAACTCAAGAGTCTCTGACAAATTTAATCATGAAACCATAATAAAATGCTATGCAACCAGTTTCAGATGGTCAATCTGTACCCAACACACCCTGGAAATGCAGTTCTCCCTGTCTACCACTAGATAGAAGCCTGACCAAGTAAAAACTAAGCAGGGGCAACATAACAGAAAAAAGTCTGCAATGCCTATACTGGAATTGCCACTAGACAAGATACTACACATCAAATGAATTAAAGCATGCTTACAAGGATGCATGAAACTTCCCATCTTCAACTTACATTAAAGAGAGGGAAGAAGCATGGAAAGGAAAAATCCTGTTGCTTGACAGGGGAACCAGTTTCTCCTTCTAATGTGATCTAAAGACATACAGATCACAAACAGACCTAGTGCTTGTGAATGTCTTTGTATTTTTCATTGCTAGAACTCTATTTCTCTTTTTATGCAAATAATGTGCAATTGTATTTTCTGGTGTTTGGCTTGCTAATGTTTGACAAGCCAAAGTAAACTCATCTTTGAAATTAAGCATGATCTGCAGGCCATTAAGAAAATCCTATTTGGAACTTGGATTGACAAATTTGGATATTCATCTGAGATAAGAAACAGAGAATAGAAGCACAAAATACACTAATACAAACCCATGTCCTGAAGGAGCAATGAAATATAAACAACACTGCACTCTATTATCTGGCATCTGGCGTCTGTTCACTCGAGATTCTGCATTCAGGTAGTCCTCAAATTTACTGTCAATGTAGTCGATAACTGGCTGCCAGCTGCAGAGATTACATGAATAAAAACCTGTAAGTTACATTATTTACATAAAGAAATCCGAGTTTCCTAAGAAATAGATGTTCACATTTTCCCCACACCTTCAGGTGTCTTTTTTTCGCTTTTCATTTGTTTTTGGGGTTTTTTTAATTAAGATACTTCAACACTGCAATTTCAAAGACCAGCTCCTCAACTCGAGTTAAATAATTATGAAGATACAATGTTTGAGTCCACTGAAAAAACCTTTCAAACACAATCACCCTCACTGTAAAAGAATTAAACAGAGCACTTAAGAACAGTAGCCAAAGGAATATGCTTCACTGATCCCACAGAAGATGGTTCTGCACACTGCATGTGTAGATAAAGAGCCAAATGCACCATTCAGTTTAAGGGGAAAAGCTGACAGTATTTCAGTCAAGTTATAAAGGTACTTGGAATTACAGTAGTAAGAAATTTTCAGCAAAATGAAAAGTTTCAAAGAGTTAATATTTTAACTGAATACTGAAGCCTGCATTTTAAAATGTAACAAGGTATTGTATCTCACACACACGCACACAAAATGCAATACAGAATTATCATGGGAGAACATACAAAGAATGTCTTACCAATTACTATTATCCACAGCATCTCCAAATCCTGGTGTGTCAACTATTGTAAGTAGTAATTGAACACCACCCTCTTTGATTAAAACTTTTGACTGCTCAACCTGTAAAATGAACACAGTAAGATTAAATTTTTAGCAGTTTAGTCACCGGTCTTAAACACTAGGAAAAGCTTTCAATGAATAAGAAGTCTGACAAAGGATTGCTAACTTTCCTGCTTCAGAGGTACACTGTATCTGTGTTTTGCTTATAATTTTACAATAATTAATAATTTTTTAAAGAAAAAGGTCATTATTTCAATAAACTTAGTGATAAAAGAACCCTCTCAGTATATGGGATATTTTAATATTTAAATTCCTGATTAAACAGGAAAAACCTTAACCAGGCATTAAACTTGATGAAGTTGCAAAGTGTCAAAGAAAATGACACTTTGCAAAACTAATCCTCTCCTCAAGCACCTTAGACACTTCTAGTCCTGTTAATATATTTTTAAGAATGCATTTATTCTTCAACTAGCATAACAGTTGGGAATGGAACCACAAACTGATGGTTTGCTATTAAGAACAGAATTCTAAAGGAAAGTAATACAATCTGGCTGCAATCTGCTGAGTGAGCCCTCATGAGACTGTAATGGACTGGGGTTCTGTTAGCTCAGGTCACTGATGGAAACCCGCCCCAGAAGGCAACTGCATCAGCACAAGGAATGATGCAAGATCTGGGTGTGGGAGTTCATGCCTCCAGTTGTGACCACCCATCTGCAGCAGAGCTCAGGCAGCTTGCAGTGAACATGTCATCAAACAGATGAAGCATGTCATGACAGAGATGATCCAGGCTAAGCACCACATGGACTGCTACCCCTTCTTCCTACTTATATCTCAGGAATTATCGATACTGCCAATGTCAGGTCCATCTGCCTGAGAAAGTGCTGTACACCACTGTCCTATCAGTGAGATGCACAGCAGTAGGAAATGACAAACTCATGCTGGCTTCTTTCCAATTGCTAAGACATTTAATCATTGTTTTTTCCCTGACAGGAAAACAATTCCTATTAAATCACTAACAACACTGTTTTCTAGAAATGGATTCGAGAAATCAACCAGGTAAGTAATTTATCCAGAGCCACATGAGAGTTGTCAGACTCAAATGATGCCACCTTGTTGGTAATTGCTTAACATTCCTTAAACTTCCCAAACCCTACCTGGGGAGAGAAAATAAAGTTCTATTTAAAATAAACCCTATCTGGATGGTCTCTTGACCAATTCAAGATTTGAGAAATATCATATTAATGCTTCTTAAGCTCTTGCACATCCCTAATTGTTATATAAATGAAACATACTCCCACAGCCACACCTGAACATTGTTGCAAATGCTCTGCAATCACTGCTTATGTAATGCAATGTAAATCCACAAGATAAATTAACACTGCAGAAAGTCGAACTAAATCCCTCTTGCACAAGCGAAACACTGATTCCAATTCAGAAGAGAATACACAGAATCACAGAAAACAGTATCCATCTATGAAGAAAGCTTCGTATTTAACCTCTGAGTATGCAGGATGCTGGTTTTATCTACTTATCAGCAGAGATCCTACCCAAGTCTGATGAGTGCCTTTTGCTGCTACTTCTCAAAGAGTTAATGGCTACCACAATACCAGTCACAGAAATATCCAGCTTGGGCTGGACTTCAAGACCACCCATTTCAAACTCCAACATGAACACGCCCCACTACAAGGTTAGGAAGGTGTAAAAAACCAGGAATTCAAACCAATCAACCAAAACTGTACACACATCAGCCTAAGACAGCACCAAGTTACTCTTTCACAAACTGTACAACTCTCATCCTTCCAAAAGTGCAGTTGAAAGCCATGGGAACCTAGAAATACAAGCACTGCTTTAGGAATGTATGTTTTAATTCTGGTGAGAGTATTTTCCCCCATCCTCAAGAGTTCTACCAAGAAATTTTATTGTACACAATTGATACCAGAACTCAAGACAGCAATCTCTAGCCACAGTCAACTCAGCCAAGAGTTTACTACTCGCAAGCTTTAGCACACAAGACATTAACTTCTGATTCCTTGCATTCTTTTGGCTATCTTGCATATAGTAACCACACAGCCCTCCTATAACCAAGCTCTCTGCAAGTATAAGAAACCCACACCACTTGCAAAATACCAGAGATGATAATGTTAAAGGCATGAACTCTTGCCAAGAGCTACAAGGTATTAGCTTTATTCTCCAGTGCAAAAATTCCCAGCAAGAACCATTAAATTATTATGGGCTCAGGGTGGAATGTTTTTACAAAAGAAGCAATTAATAAAACATTATCTTGAACATATGTTTATAACAAAGGAAAAGAAAGGTCAGGAGATCCTCAGCAATGTCATGCCACACATTTTCTCTGATTCTGCATGCTTGTAAAATCTAAGTGTGGCTGAATTTGTGAAGTCACCTAAAAAAGTAGTCTGCAGCAATTGAATCTCTCTGCAGACAGTGCTAATACATTACTTGGTGGTGAGGATTTAAATTCTTTTCTTACTTTTCATAAATTCATGTAGGTATCTTGCTATCAGAGCAGGGTTTTCACAAACCTACAGAACAAGAAACATTAGCTGATGAATTAAATGTCCTGTGCTTGTGCTGTGGACAATCAGATCACATCCATCATATCTTGTAAGCAGTAGATTCTACTGGCAGGAAACAGTAGATGAAGACCCTGTTACAAAGCCTCTGCAAAGTTGCATTTTCCTAACCTAAATGGATGTGTCCATACATGGTCAAAGGCACAGAAAGCAGCAACATCTGGAAAAGATCCAGAAAATCACTGTAAACTAGTGTCATTCATAGTTAAACATCCAACTGCATCCTATCATCTGATTTACAAGTATTCCCAAGGGATTCATGAAAAACATTAGTTCAAGTCTTGGAATTTAAGACTTTTTAAGAAGAGTCTCCTCCAAACAGCCATTTTCCCATGCACTCCAGTCAGCTGGGTCACACAGGTCTCCTTGGCAGCTACTATACAGCCTTCATGATTTGCTGTTTGTCACAGCTCAACAGCTTTTTATTGGATGAAACATGCCTTTACCATCCTGCATTTAAGGCAGGCAGATAATGATCAGAGAAAACACATTTAATAGCCCCTCATTTCTGAGTATGTGTCTTTTGAATTCATCTGATACCAAATCACTTACTCTTAACTATTTTTCTGCATTTTCTATGAGATTAATGCAAAGGACCTGGCTCACAAAACAATTCCAAGCTGCAATGGTTTTCAAGCCCAAACCAGAGTTTGTGTTTATCTGTGCAAGAGCCTCTTACACAATTCCTGCTCAGTAAGTTGTTCCCATCACATAAGAACAGGTGATTATTACAACCAAGATTTGAGGATGCTCAAATGAGGTGATTTCTCTCATATCTATCTTACAAAACCCTTTCATCAATCCTCAACTTAAAAAGGTTTTCACTGCAAAGAGTACAAATCCAGTGGATCCAAACAGCAGCTTCCACTGCTTATTCTTTCATATTTGACAGGAAACACTTCTCCATCATACACATACTTGCTAGCTCACATGATTTTCAAGCTTGTAGAGTGAAATAATTTTATCCTCACTTACACTGAAATAAGATAGTTTCAGTTTCTTTCTCAGCTACACTGAGTGAGTTTTCATTCAACCCAAGGAATTGAAAATAAAGTTACATTGCAAGTATACTTTAAAAAATATACTTATTAGATAAAGTAAACAGTAGTTTCTAGAGGGGAAGATGGTCTTTAAATCTATTTAATTCCCACCATATTATTTCTAAGTCATGTCAGATTCCAATTAACTACTGAAAATAGTTTTGGCAAACTCTTGGCCTCAAGCTTTAGCCTACACAGTGGAAGTAGGAAAAAAAAAGCAACAGCGTTTCAGTATCAGCTCTGTTCAAGCCCTTTTTTCCCCCTCTCAAGCTTTACATCAGGAAAAAAAAAATCATTAAGTGAGGCTTTCTGAAAAGTATGTGTGTCATCATCTTCAACCAGTAAATCAATACAAATCAAACCACTCCTAATGGGCAGAAGGAACAGATCATCTTATCTTGCCACCTAACAGATGAAAGTACTTAACTCAAATTCCAGAAATTCCACACAATTTCATACTCTTTTTTCTTACACTGATGAACCTTTAACTAGGGTGGGAGTGAGTTATCTTTGAAAGATGGTTTGGTTTGAGTTTTCTTCTTTTTAGCTTGTCTACAAATTCTTCCAAAGATTTTCCCCAACCGAAAAAACCAAAAATCTTCCATTAGTTTGCTATCCATCTCACAGTTATTTAAACTAAAATTCAATGAACACAATCTGAACTGGTTTAGTTTCTACTAAACAAAAATGTAATCGGCAGTAATGAAATCATGATACATTTCTCTTCCAGGTAAAAAAGTCACCCACCTATTTGGTTTTCCAACATTCATTGATTGGCTTAGTAATAAGTACATAATATGAGAGTTTAACTCATTGCACACCTCTTCCATCCCTTTTAACATCTCTTGGAAACAGGTAAGCTCAACCCTTCTTATTCAAATAATGGTCTGATGCCTCTAATAACAAGCTTTCAAGTCCAGTTTGTCAGTCGCTATGGTTTTACATTAAACTGATAAAATATCCTAACAGACATGATCAAAGCTTAGAAAGTATCAAACTCTGGATATTCAAAAGCTTTCCTCCAATTTTAAAAAAAATTGTAATCTGCAATGAATTAGTTTTGTAATAATATTCAAGCTTTAATGTTGAGCAACTGATAAGTAATGCAATTTAAACTTCTCCATATGGACATCATAACTAATTTTTTCCTTCTACTGTGGTAATTATTCTGTGTTCTGACACTGGATTAAAAAATGTCTTCCCCAAAACCCCAAACAAAAAAAGCCCAGAGGTCCCACAAAGCAATAAGGACAGTGGTTCATGGCATTGGTGCTTAATTACTTGATTCCGATGAGTAAAAAAGCACTCTGTTTTACAGCTTCTGTTTAGCACCTTGCATACCCTCCTAACTCAACATAGGGTTTAATCACTTTATGACAACTCTGCAATTGCCAGGCACTTCAGCCACAGCTGAATTTTGCAGCTGGAGGAACTCTGTTGAACAACAGCAGCAATGGTGAGCACCCTTGGTCCTCACCTGTATGAAGTTAGATTATCACAAGTTATCTTCATCAAAGTCTTAAGCAAGTGCACATCAAGAGAGATAAGCAGAGCTCATGCATCCTTATTCAGCTGCTCAGCTGTGGAGGCAGAAAATACCCCACAAACACAATGATTTCCTAAACTACCCATAACATTATTATTTCTTAGCATTAGGTAATTGTTATTTTTAGTAATCTTTTTATAGCACAGAAAACACGCTCCTTTACTTGAGAGAAAAAATGATTGATCATTAGCAAGTTACTACATGAAACATATGGATCAACTTCAGTTTTCCAGTCTTTAACTAAACATCTCAGTTGCATCATGCACTTTCAGGAAAACCATCTTTGCCTATAGAAGTCTAGTGCTTAAAGTCAGACAGGTTCATCCTAGTCCCTGATGTTTCAGAATAACAACTTGTAACAGGTAAACACGGTACTACAAAGGATACAATCTGCAGAAGACTTGCAGATACTTGTATATCCTGAGTCCCTGTACTTCTGTCAAATCCTTTAATATTTGGTCTCTAAAAGCCTGCCTTAAGCAGACAGATTTTACTGTACATCTGTGTATTTCTACAGATTTACTCATTATTTTAACTGATAATAAACAGTACATTTTAAAAAAGTTCTGCACATATATGTGCTTTTTAATCTACAGGCAAAACACAAAACACTTCATAGCTCCCACATTTCAACATGCTACAGGTTTGAGAACCTGAAAGTTTTGTTGTTAAGATACACTGAAAGACACACTGACTATTTCTTAGTGGTTCACATCATGACTGAATTATCTTGAAACTCAGGTGCTAATGTGACAACTGTACATCACCTTACATCACTGAACTGCAAGTTACAATGTTCAGGCTGTACCATTTTTTCCCCAGACATACCTGTACAGTCTTTTTAATTCTGTGTGAAGGACCTGGATACTCTGGGGAATACAATTCTGTTAAGAATAATGAGTTGATTAATGTTGATTTTCCCAGTCCAGATTCACCTAGAAGAAAACAGAACAGTTTCAGTAAAACCAGGAGTATCACGTCAAATAGAAACATTTAGATATACATTTCAAATGCTCTTAAAACACAGTATCTGAAAACAGATACTGCAGTCTAAGAGTCTGAGAATCTATCATCTTTTCAAGGAAAACCTTTCAAATCCAACTGTCACTGTTAGACTCTACAGACACTTATTTTTTTGATCATATTGAGTGCATTCAGAAATTTTGTCCATTTCTCCCATTACAACACACAAAGATGATATTACATTAAATTTTATACTCAAGCTATCTTCCTGGTATAACTTATCATAATGTCAAAGGAGATTAAGTTGTGTCCTTTATTTCAAGTATTAATTTATTTGAGAGTCTTCATTATCAGGGAGGGAAAAAAGAAGCGGGGGTGGAAGTGGGGGGAGGGAGAAAGATTAGTTTGCTGTAACTATTAAAGCCACAAGAGATAAAATGAATTTCAAACTACGTGGTTTGCCTGGGAATTCTGTCGTCGTTGGGGCACAGAAGGGGACTGCATTTTATTTGGGTTTTTTTTGGTAATTTGTTCATGAGCAACAATAAATCAGTCTTGCTGAAGAATCTGAAGACACTACTGCCATGACAATCCAAGCAAATACAGCTAAACACCCCACAGCAAAGATTACCCTCCATTTATAGCTCTACAGAGACAAGGGCAAGAATTTCAGATCAACTATGTATTACAGTGTTTTAGAAGAAAATTCTTTTGTTTAGGTTTCGTTTGTTTGTTTTGTAAAGAAACTACTTCAACACAACAATTCACAGTGGCATGAGAACTACCGAAAAAGGTATATAAAAAAATGCTTTCTTTCTGTTTAGGTTTCGTATGCAGTCTGTTTGTATATTGACTTAAACAGAAACAGACACAGAAAAATCTGCTTTCAAGCTAACAAATTTGAAGGCAAACTATATACTTTCACTGAAAGAGGAGAATGAGCTGCACTGTGCCTTGAAAGGAAAAACCTCAACTAAAGCACTAATCACTCTAACTAACCCCAACAAATACTGTGTTGATTTCGAGACTGAACTGAGAAAATTTCCAAGCCTATCTTGCAAAAAACGTCCTGGTTTAATGCAAGAGAGTTACAGAACAGAAAGTAGTTAGGAGCTGTCACCCCTGTAACAGGTATCGGGCTTTCCTAGCCGAGCTGGCTCACGCACACCAGCCACCAGCCCTCTCGATTACAGCGCTGCAGCACAGAGCGTCTGCAGCCCGAGCACAGCAATCTCATTAGCTACACTGTAAACGGATTAGCAGCTGATGAAATACTGCAACTAGAGCTCCTGCCGGCTGTCTGCGCTCTCAGTAGTGCTTGTTCTTCAAACCACACCCTCTCGGACAGATGAGCTAACCCGAGCTTCCAGCAGCGGCCGGGCTGATGGCCTGCGGCAGCCAGGGAAAAGGCAGATCGCTCTAGGTACGGTCTCAAGACAGCAATGAACACTTAACCCCACCAGGACAGGTTTATGCAAGCCAGCAGGGACATGCTTGCTGACAAGATTTCATCACTACCCTGCCAATTTTGCCTCTTCCCCTGTCAGAGGCATGAGACACTTACAAACTATACAGTAAGCACAGTGCCCCCCAGTCTGGTTACAAAGGACACGGGTTTTCTACTGTACGTTTGTAAGACTCTACGGGCAGGGTCAGCTGCAGTCAAGAGGCCTTCCCATCAACTCTGCAACAGAAAGAAGCTTCTGAAATGCACAACTTTCCAATCTCACTGATATATCCTGATTAAAGCCTAATCTTCTCCATCTCACAACCATGCTCCAGAGATATATATCATTCCAGTTAAACTGAAGGTTTTTATCCACCCTGCTGAAGCCCTCACAAGAGGGTGGCTCTGATTTTGAAATGTACAATTCATATCCTTTCACTGACCTTCGCTTTTTAACTTGACCATAATCTTGCAAAAGGCACCCTACTACAGTAATGAAGAAAGATTTTATCATCAGATTCTACTTCAGTATACAAAAAGGGTTGCCCTTTCTTCTCCCTTCTATTAGGGTTACTGCTGTTCTTAATATGCTAAAGAATTTAAGGTGAAAAACACTGAGAACAACCACTTGTCCTGAAAATGAGTGCCTGTCAAGCTGTCATTGAAATTCAACGCATGGAAATAAGATTTTCAGCTTCAAAATAATGTGATGGAAAACCACCAATTTGCCCTGGATGGTTTGGGCAGCTGTTTCTCTCCATATGAAGCAGCCTGTGAACTGCTGAACAATTACACCCTGAGAGATCTGAGGTTTGCGCCCCTTCCTCACCCTTCACCCCCTTCACAGCTGCAAGGATGTGAAGACAGTTTTGAGCTGAAATTTGTGAAAAGAAAGTATGCTAAGGATATTTATGCACAGTCTTGTTCCCAAAGGTGCCCAGCTTCCTAGACATCCTTACCCACCATGCTAACTTTAATCAGCCAGTGCAGATTATAACAGTTTAAACTGCTTAACTGCTACCAGTAATTGAGGTATTACATGTAAGAGTTCGCATCAATGCACCAATGCAGTTGTACCTTAGACTGGGTAAGGGTCAACATCTACAACAGTAGTAAGAGGCTATAATATCAAATAAAACAATTGCACTGAAAGTGTAGGTGAAAACTCTAACTGGAACATTTAATATGTGTACTATAGGGAGTCAAGCTCCTGCCACTGTAATAAAACAAGAATTTCTCTGCTGACTACAGTGAACGCAGAATTAGAGAAATCAATTGTAATTGAACAATTATAGCAGCCTCTCTGGACACATTAAAATATTCTGATCTTCACTAGAAATACGGTAAAAAGTGAAACCAAAAAAACACCCCAACCAAAACAAGCCACTCAAATGCCCTAAACAAACACACACAAAACCCCCTTAACTCCACACCCAAACAAAACCCTCTGTCCTTCCCATGCTCAACCTGAATTTACCTAAAAGGACTGCCTACTGGAAAGGCCCAGAGATCAGCTTCCAAGGATGCAACAGGCTATGAATATGACTAACAAAACCACAAGGAAGAAGGGAAAACAAGTGAAATTTAATTTGCCTTTACAGAAACAAAATTATGTATCCCATATAAAATGCATCTTCCCACTTTCAGTAAGCATTTCTGATGAGATTTTGCCCTGTGTCCATCACATGAACTGGCAAAAGGATGCAATGTAATAGAACCTTTTCAACAGTAATAACTTCCAATCACGTAATGAATTATGATGTGGTTAGACCTAGGTGCCTAATTTAGAGTCAGCAATTTTTAGAAATTTGTTTTAAAAAGAAGAAAAAAAGGAAAACGTTTATTTTGCAGGGTAATCCTGAATCCAAAAGGTTAATTATTTCTGGTTTCCAGGTACTGCTTATACCTTGCCCTCACTGTCCCACTAAATATTTCACATAGGCTTCAAGTTCTTCTGAATATTGTTCTTTTTCTTCATTATTTTGTGTCTCATGTTTATCAGCAACTTAGTGTTTCAAAATGTTAACATTTTATCAAGCTATTTTTATAGTCACATTCAAACACACGGAGCTGGCCACTCTCATTGGTAGAAATATGCATGTACTTTTACTAACACACTTCCATCAATCTTGTGAGGGAAGATCTTTTATCAGCCCTTACAGAACTAGCCAAAGTTCCAACTCTTCACAAGTCCACGAATTTCTAAATGGCTGTACAAATAGTGGAATTCTTCTTACACTCTTGAGTTAACAACTACCTCTTGACCATTAGTATCTTCCTAAAGATGGCCCATAGAACATCACTGAAAATTAACCTCAGATAGCAAAACTTTTTGTTCTGCCAACAAAACACTGATCAAGTTTTTTTTCCTTTTTTCCTACACATATAACACTAGCTGTAACATGAGAAGAAAGACCAAGAAAAAAAAAACAAACCCAACACATTCAGTCTTCTTTTATATCTCAAGCATATGCATCTCAATATATTATCTCATACATATATTCTGGGGGTCAGAGGAGACCACTGGCAACCACTGGGATGGTTTGCAAACCATGTAAAGAGTCTTCAGAATAGTACTAAAGCAAGTAAGGAAAGAGAATGAACAATTATAAAACTGTTAACAATGGTGCACAATCCACATGAATGGGGGAAAGCAGTGCTCAGGTTAAAAACCAAGTAACTTGCTCAACTGAGCTAGATAAATCTTTCACCTTCTTTTCCAAATCCCTCCCTGTAAATGAACCAGAAATCCTAATCTGTGATTATCAGTTAGAAAATCTACTTGTTTCCATCAGTTCTTGCTATAACTTTATTACTACAAAAAGCCTCAAACTGCCAGCATCTGCTCCCTGTGATAACAGAAGTGAATTGTTACTCTTAATGATGCTTTTTTCACCGTTCATTGCTGTGGCACATTGAGAATGTGGCATATTTCCAACCTCCTCCAACTTTCCAGCCTCTGCCATTCATACTCAAATATCTACAAGAAAAATGGATGTGAAATCCACTCCAATCCAGCTTTCTTCCAGTTTTATTTGTACCTTCTGGTGGTCTGCTGTCTTCTCATTCATATATTGACCCTCTCAATAATACATCACACCACCTCTTCTAGATACCACATCATTCTGAAAATCGAGGATCAGTTTTCTTCTGTGTTTTTTGGGATCTTGTTTTCTAAAACTCAAGCCCTGAAAAAAGCATGACTTGCATTCTTAGATTTATGACCTCACGTGACAGCTCATTAAATGAATCAAGTGCTCAAGGTAACCAATCTTGAACATTCTCGGTGTGCTTTCTACATGACTTCCTGCCTCTTCATTGTAAGTTACTCTGGCAGAAATAACCAGAAGTTTTCTACACTTCACTAACAATTACTTGGCTACCTACCAGTGAAACAGTATTTCATGCTTATGCCCTGTGACAGTCAACTGCACCACTGGGAACATGACCACAAGTGCTACGTGTACTTAGGAATTTCAAGTTGTTTTCCCAAGCTCCAGGTGAGACTCTACAAGACTGCCAAGGAACCACCCACCAGCCAGAAAAATGCTCTGCAGCACCATAAAGCAACACTTCAGTTAAATTTGCTTCATGTCTCATCCCCAAGAAGATGACCCAGTCTCTGTCACTGCCTCTATTAACCAGACACAGCAAGAACTGCATATTCAAAAGATGCATTAATTGCTAATTCTGATGGCTGAGAGAAAGTAACTCGTCCCATGGGGCTTGTAGCTTATTACAGACAAATCACCAATAAGTCCCATGGTAACCAGGTTTCTACAAATTGAAAAGGGTTTTTGGAAGCTTCCACTGCATTTTAAGTAAAAATCTGTATTTAGAGTTCCTTGGTATAGTAAAGCATAAGCTCCAGTTGCTTCACTGCTTTTTCAGAATGAAGATACCCAACAATACATTTCTTCTGTGATGAAGTGCATTTGATGGCACATTTGATAGCCATAAAGACCTATTACAAAGGGATCAAATTCAACAGAAAAATGCAGTACTTCTCCACAACCTACTTATACAAAATGTTTACAACAAAGTATATTTTATTTTTAGCTGGTGAGCAAGTTTTTTCATGGAATTTTTCTATTTTGTAAATTCTAATTATTGTGACAGTTTTTGCTTAAAATATAATCCCACTAGTTTGATGCTGGTGACTCAAAGAAGGGTAAAAAAGCTTGTCAGAAGCCATAAAAAAGAATGTATTTCATCTTCTTTCATCCTTGTACAATTCACAGTTTATGTGCACGACAGCACCTGCAGCTTTATGCAAATGTGCAATGGCTTTGATGGCACTCTAACATGCAGGTTTTTGCTTTTATACAGCAGGGAAGCTACATGAATAATCAAAGAGCCTGAACTATGCTGAGTCGTATGATGGAACCGTCCTCTTGCTGAGGGGGAATGATGCTCTGCCGTGTCATTACAGACAACCACAAAAACAGAGACTACAAGATGCTTTTCATTTCAAGTCTGATTTTAGAAGCTTTCGTAAAGGCTAGTTCCTGTCTTCAGTGCTCTACAAAATACAAACCAACATTCCAATAAACATGTAAGAACATCCAAATGAAAGGAGGAGGATGGGAGCAGGACCATGCAGCTGCCACATATCTACTTTTCCATGCAGGATGGTGTCATGTGAAATCTTGCAAATGATCAACTTTGTGTTTTATAGACATTTATAAGGGGAAGAAAGCCAAAGCTCCACCATTCCACAACTTGAATGTGAGGCATAAATTATGGAAGCAACATATGTTAGAGCCACAAAGATGCTCCTAGCAAAACAGAGGAACAGGGAAGTCTAGCAGCAATAAATTGATTTCTGCCTGTCAGCAAGTGCATCAACAGCAACATAATTTCAGCATTCAGGATACAGTAAGACAATTAAATTGATTTTCTTAGAGCAGAACTTAAAGTGCAATAACTGAGGGCAGACTCTTGGCATATCGTTCTTGTCACAGATGACATTTAAATAATTCAGAAAAGCCATTAGCAGGGATGGGAAATTCTTCAGAAGAATATTGCAGCGGATTTCTACGCAGCATTTTCCAAGTACTACTGTTTCCTCTCAAAACAGAAGCACGTCTAGCTTTCTACAACTGACAGATTAAAACAATGGTTAAACTTCACAGGTGAAATTTTGGCAACTGCCAAAAGAAATGGTCCCCTACTCCCAATCCAACTCTTGCACTAGAATTCACAATGCAGCATGTGAGGCGAGAAAGGATCCAGCAAACAGGGGCATAGAGCTTCAGGGTGGGAAAATGAGGGGAAGATGACACCAGACAGATGAGCTAAGTACTCTCTTCTCTTTTTGGAAACAAGGGTAAATGTAAAAATCTGCATTTAGAACTAGACCTCTTCTCTGTCACAAAAGAATCATCAACAATTCACAAGTCAAAGAATGTGTGGCATTTCCTGAAGAAAGTCGTAATTCCTCGAATTGCATATCCAGGCTTTGCTCCTGATAAACAGCCTGTCTGCAAAGCAGCCATTTAAAATAGGATCTGCTACCTAATTTAACATGAGCCACGGGAAGCAATCCTTCAGCATTTCGGACAAAAACTTGCAGGCCAGTAAAACCAAGGAACCAAAACCACAAGTTTCACTTCACTTTTAGTTCTTCAACATTACTGCAGATGACAAAACCACTCCATTGGCATTGATCCACTCATATCTAGTACCAAGAACAGCTGAAATGCAACTATCTGAGCTTCAGTATCCAAGCTTGCATGGAATTACAAGCCCACCATTAGCAGCTGCAGTCTAGGATCACCAAAGGCTACCTTGCTTTGTTTTCTGTGTTAGGTGAAATACAACTCCTATGTCTGATTAAGCTGTAGTCATACTGCAATGCAGCTTCAGAGACATTATGACCAACAGGAAGTTGTCAAAACTGACCTACATGGAAAATCTGAATGTACAAGCTCTCTGTGAAGTAACTGGGTTAAAGAATTCAACTGGAAATGACAGAAGCTGCAGAATTCCGGGACAAATCTTCTACAGTTAAACCTCATAACCAGGATATACCTTCAATTTTCACAGGCTTTGACAAAGCCAAAATAAAGAGCTTTCATAAGAGAAAAAAGACTTATTGCTTCAAAAATCAAAGCAAGATGAACAGAAACTGTTGTGAAGAATGCTAAAGCAAGGTGCTCTGTTTAAGGTAAGAAAGCAAACATCTGAGACCATCACTGCTTGGTGTGAAAGAATTATGGATCTAGAGAAAGCTGCAGAGCTGGACTTACTCTCTGGAGGCAAATACAGGGAAAAATATAATTCACTGAATTCCCTGATTATATGAATTATTTAAAAAATGAAGAGAGAAAGATCATGGGACCATGAAATTTGTCATCTCTACATTACTGTTGACAACCAATCATACAGCATTTCCAGTACATAATTGGTAACTTTCACTGACTAAAGAATGAAAGGTATATTAATGAGCACAGATTGAGGATGAATCACAGTAGGCTCTTTCATTACTTGGACAGAAACAAAATTGACATAGCTATCAAAATGCTAATGAAAAAATAAGAAAGAGTGATGTGGTTTACTTAATCTTTAACACTAAAACACTTGGTATGGATACAGGGTCAACATCTCACATAGTCTGGCATGCATGCAACTTGAGAACAAGAAACTCTACACATCAACTTGAGCAAAAGGAGAGAAAGGCGAAGCACTTCAGGCAGCATCCTCCTCAAAACCCCACCCAACTGATACATCCAAGACATGAGCATCACAGAAAATTTCAAAAGGACAAAAACCAAAATTATTTTTATTTACATGGAACTTAATGAGTCTCTACTGAAGAGTACAAAGAGCACTTAGACTGACTTAGGGAGCACTTTATCAGCTCTTCCCTTGAAAATTGACACTAGAACAGAATAAAAGCGACTGGAAGTATACTGAGTGCTCTCAAAATATCAGAGGTGGAACATACTGCTAATTAAGCAAATCCACAAAACTTTGTCAGAGGACTTAACTCTTAGAACATTTCTAATGGTAGTAAAAATTTCTTTCAATACCTTATACCTTCCTTCATGATGCCTTCTCTCTTTAATATCCTTGGAAGCATTTTTTATAGCAGGCAGCACAAAGGAAACCATGTTATAACAAACCCCTTAACTGGCACAAGTGACAAGAGGAAAATACAGATAGCTAGACAGAATTCTGCAAATTCATCCCAGTGATGTGATTTTTGTGGCATAAGGAAGGAGAAATTAGGGCAATGTTGTTTATGAGTTAGGATAATTCTGCTTCTTTGGTCTGGTGTTAGCCAACCAAGGAGCAAGAGGATCAGAGATGTGATCTTCTGGATACACTGCTGCCACTTTTAAGCAACCTTGGCAAAACAGACTAATTTGATACCTCAGTTATGTGGGGGTGGTTACTGGCTTTTGTTTCCTTAAGACAGCCTTCACTGGAATTGTAAAAATTGATATTTTAGCTCTAAAAAAGGGCGAGGAAGGTTGGAATAAGCTTGTGTTGTCAAGACTACACCCTTTTTAATATGGTAACAACTGTTTTGCTTAAGTGCTAAGCCATTGTTTCCAAATTGCTGCAACCACTGTTCAGTTTTCTAATAATGACTTAGAAGAAAACTGAGCTGCTTTTGTAGCCAACAACAGAAGAATCCGTTTACAAAGTGGAAAGGAAAAGGTACAGGTCTGTTAAGATGATATCCCAAGACCTGTTTAGTTTAGACCTGGCTAGTTTTGCAGTGGATAAGTCTGAAGGACAGACATGGGAGGTGGACCAGGACTCCTTCTGGAATTCCTGCCAGCTACAGAGGACACAGCCCAGAGCTAAGGACGCTGAATATTGTAAGTCATAGGCTTGTCCTTTAAAGAACGTGAGAAGGATACACAAAGAGTTCAGTCAAGAGATACAAAACATAATTCTTAAAATATTTTTTCACATAAATTCTTAAATTATTCAGTGAAATACACTGCTAAAAAATAAGTGAAAATCTGACATGCTCTTTTCTGTCTCAATGCCTGCTGAGTTGCAACTTTTGTTTTCTGCTCTGCCTGGCACTGATGTCGCAGAAAAGCGGTGAATAAATACTTGTCAGTAGTCAGTTTCCTTTAAATTAGCAAATTCATGTGTATTCCACACTTTTACCAGCAGGCTATGTCTCCAAGACCTAAAAAAATGAAGAAATCCTGCAATTTCTTCTCTGCTACCATGTAATGGTATCCCTTTAAATAACTTTTTAATACAAAACATCACAGTTTGATCTAATCTTTTATTTCTTTATTTATGCTATGCTAGGGCTGAGTTTCACAGTGGATTTCAAAGTTATCTGCCTCTATAGGGCTAGAAGGACACAGTCTAATATTTTCTACATTCCTCAAATTAGAATACAAGGATACTACCTTTGCAGTACTATGCATTTTCATTTTATCTGAACTACAAAATCTGAATTGAACAAGTCTAATGTTGCTCTCTCACAGCAAAAATCTTCCCACACTTCATGTGCCATCTTTAAAAATTCATTTGAGTAATTATTATATTCCCATTCAAGTTTTTTGTCCAGAATTACGGATCAGATACATATTTCTCCTGAACTGGTCATTTTAGTAATGAGACTTTAAAAAAAAAAAAA
>VZRX01001031.1:257093-298754 GCA_013398075.1 Notiomystis cincta
TGAGACTTTAAAAAAAAAAAAAAAAAGGAAATTAAGTTAAACTTCAGTGAGGCATGGAAGCCCAAGTAAGACACACCTGATTACATGTAGCTATTTATTTACAGTTTATATGTGAAAGCTCCTCATTTGGGAAGCCATCTGAAAATGCATACTAAGATTCCCATATTCCACAAATGTTCATTTGGAAACACATCCTGACTCAGCAATGCAATTAATTTAAAGCCAACACTGCACTAAGCTAAAGGATGTGCCATTTACAAACATTTAAGTTGTACTTTTAAAACCAAGAACAAATACTTGCCTTCATGCTACACCACAACAGGCAGCAGCTGCAAAAATCAGTGCTTAAGAGAAGTGTCAACTCAAAAGCTTGTTGCAAAGTAGGGCTATGTGCCTCCACTAATATCAGCTGATCTGATGTGTGACTTAAGCTGAGCAGTGCTGCAGGTTGTGCTCTTCCCTTGAGCTCTCAAAAATTTCAGATGCATACAGAATTCACAAAATACAGTTTTTAAACATTTATCTAGGAATATTTTTCAATCCCACACTACAAGACTGACTTATGCATAGCCTCATTTAGTATTTTAGTAGGAACTTATCCATAGGATAAGCTGCTCTTCCAGTTAGAGAAGTCAAAATTCTTCAAGGAGGAATATCTCAGACGTAAACACAGATCCTTTGTTACAACCACCTTATTATATAATACTCAAGATTTTCAGTCAAAACATGAGTCCAATGCAACCAAGGCTCATTTAACAACTTTCTGAAACAAATGCCTCACAGCTGACATATCAACCAGTACTGCCACTGAAAGAAAAATGAAATCCCAGCCTCCAAGCCACTCCTCCCTTGTGCTGACACAAGATTTTCCTTTGCCATGCTGCAAACAGACTGAAGACTAGCCTTCCTTGCAGCTCCCAGAAAACACTCCAGTTGGATTTGCACACTAATCCAATTCCAAGTGCTATTAGTTCTTTCAGCAGCAGCATAGACTTAGGCCAGGGTAAAATCTGAACTTCAGCCTAGAGGAACAGCTGCTATTGTTGGATCACAGTTTTTCTAATTAAACCAGAAGGACACTTTATAAATGCCACTGAGGATATTATGATTTTTTCAAGTACTTAAAAATTATAAAGAAGCATTTCCATTCTCTTACTCATGCCACTGACACCCTCTACATCAACCAAATTTTCCCATCCAAGCATCTTTAAAAGGTTGTCCACTACATTAATAAACAGAATGAAAAGAGAATTCCAGCATCTGTAAAAAACATCAGGGACTCAGGGGAAAAAAAAAGCTCTAAAGAAAAACTAGTCAAAAAGAGGATCACCACATATGGAATGCACAGTATAATTTTTTCCCCCTTCACTTTGTTCTGTTTCTCATTAAACAAACAAACCTTTTATGTTTTGGGGTGGGTTTTTTGTGGTTTTTTTGTTTGGTTGGTTTTTGTTTCGTGTGTGTTTGTATCTTTTTTTGTGTGTTTGTGTTTTGGTTTTGCAGTTTTTTTGGCAATGGAAACTACTTGAGTCTCATTTTCCTAAAAGCCACCACAACCTGGTCTAGGAAAAGCAGCTGACAAGCACATGATACTTAAATGAAGATATGCATTCAGGTTTTAGTTTTTAAAGATGTGCAATTATTGAAATGCTATAAGAAAATGAGAAGAACACACACCTCGAAATAAACAAGTCTAATAGTGAGCCCAGTGCCACAATAAAAAAGTGGGTTTCTTTCTGTACAGTGTTTTATCCATTAACATCTGTGAAGCTCATCATCCTTGCCATGTTCTGATGGGAAACCTCTCAAAGGACCCAGCAGTCTTGGAGACAGCAGCTCTGGTTATTTTCCAGTGGTAACTTTATTCTGGTCACGTTACAGATCTAACAACATTAAAGTGATCGAAGGAAGCCCAGGAACAGACAGCTCGCCACCATCACATTGGCTGGTGGAAAAAACAGCCACGTCAAAGAAATCCACTGGTATTGATATTAAAAAAACAATGCAGCCAGATGACATATAGAACTCCAAAACAGAGTTGTATTTAAGGTACTGACTGACAAGGAATTTCCACTGATTCTAATACTTTTGAAAAGGAAGATACAAGTCTGGGTTTTTCCTAGCCATTTACAAATGCTATGACTAGTAGTATAACAGCCTTATAAAAAGAGAGGGGGATAGGGGGATTTATACCATTTCAACAACATCAGCTATTGTTCAAACTTACTATGATGAAAAAAAAACAGGGTGGTTTTTTGTACTTGAATACCTACAGTGTTATTGAGAACTCTTCTCAAAAGTACAAGCAAGACAACAGCCAAGTCAAGACCACAAAAAGGAAGACATAAATAAGCAGCCTAAAGCATAGGGAATTAAAGAGATGAAGGCAGCAGATCCAGACATCATGCTGCACTGTAAGATGTCTCCAACATCAATACCCATCCAAAGGGTATTGCAACCATGCAGCAATGCAAGCAAACACCAGAACCAACAAAAAACCTGGGGCTGGAACGAGGAGAACTATGAGAAGAGAAAGTCGGTAAGTCTTCAAAAAGCATAAGACAGTTTGAATAGAACTGAAAAATAAACTGCTAACTATATCTGAATACAGCAGTTACACATAGGCAGCCCAAATCTATGCTGCTTCTTAACAAGACTTCTCAACAGTGAAGCACTTAAGTCATGCATAGTGGTCAGAGAAAAAACAAGGACAGAGTCCCAAATCAAGTATAATACTGGGAGATCAGTACCAGTCACCCCAGCATCCAGTTATATGCTGCAGTGAAACAGTCCTGCAGAAAAATCCATCGAAAAGCTGTGGAAAATGGTTTTAGGCAAGATTCAAACTTCAGCAAAAATATGGTGTGCTGAGCAGTGTTACAGTGTACATCAATAAGCCCTCTGCTCTCCCAATAGCATTCCTTCTAAAAATAAACTCACCATAAACAACCACAACAAACTTCCTCTTTCTATCATGTGTTTCAGCTTAACTATTTTTACAGTCTGATCTTAATTCTTCTATTCTGTAAAAGAAAGATCAAGGTTGGCAAACCATCATCTTTTCTTCCAAATTTCCATTAAGATTTATTTTTTCCTCTGCACTCATCTGTAATAATGCTTCATTTGAATTATAGGCCTGAACTGCTCCCAAGGTAACTCAGGTACTGAAGTGACCAACAGAAATTATTTGTAATTTGATCTAACTTGCTATTTGTACACCAAAGTCACATTTCACAACACATTCCACCCCCCTCAATCAGAGATGCAGGGCTGTAATCCCTATCAGGATGCTGTACTGTTTCTTTCAACCGTATCAGCAAATTCAAAAAGAAATAAAAAGAATCCTTCTCTGTTAGTTGACTGCCCAATTACTGGAAAAGGAGTACCCAGGGGGCCCTTAGCTCCTGCAAAAAAGAATGAGATGTGCATTCCTGTCCTCCCCACGATGACCACAAGCTGTGCCTTTCCTGCTGCTTGAAACAATCCTGAAGGACTGGATGCAAAGTTGGCATATTTTTGGGTCAATTTTTTCCTAAAACTTACCCTGCTCTGATTCTGAAAGGAGCAATTCAAAAGACAAACAATGAAGGTTTAAACGGAAACGTTTCTTGAAAAATAAAGTACTTCAACTACCACTCCAGAAGTCCTTGTACCAAATGTACTAAAGGTACTCCAACAAAATACATATTCCCAGGTTAGGTATTTTGGGTTTGTTTTTTCTTGGTGGGAGGGGCCCACAGCATTTTTTAACTTGAAAGGCTTCATTTCAGTGATTAAAAGAGAGAATTGCCATGACTGGAGGAAACCACAAGGTGACCTGGATGACATCTTTGAGTCCCAAAGTACATCTTTTTAAATTTCTTATTTAAGTATAAATAGCCCACAAAGAGCTACATTAATATCTCTAATGTGATAAACAATAGTGATGTCTGCAGCACAGGAAGAAACAGAAAACCCATCTTCTGCTATAGTGACTCTGATACAAGATACTCTTTTAGCATTAAATTTGTTATTCCAAATCAGGTCAGATCTGCTTCAAGCTACGTTCATTTCACAGCATTTGTACAGTAGCACAAAAAACCCCGCTCGTATTTTTAATACCAACTAGATTTTTAAGAGGTTTTCACTGGCTTCTTTTTGCTGTCAGAATCAATTTCCTTATCTTAAAGACCATTATGATTATAGGCCTTTACCTAACAAGTATTTGTAAGCTACAAAGTATACTACAGACATACCACACCTACATTCCTGCATCCATCTTCATGCTTACTCACCATCTTGAAATGTTACAAATGGGAACAAACCGGGGTCAGGGGAATCATTAAAATCTCACCATCCATCAGAGAAGAAACACAACTAACTACTAATTTCCTCATTAGGAAAAGCAAATGCAGCAAACCCACGGCAAATCTTGAGTGTTACCTTGTATGCTAAATACCTTGACATTTACTGAATTAAGATGAACAAGCTTGAAGCTTTTACTACTGAGAAGTTTGCAACACTTGACAAAGTAATTTATCAATCAGCAGTCAGAACTGCTTTGGCTAATTCGATCTAACTTGAAATGTTCAAGTTATAGCTTGCACCCTGCATGTTAAATATGTCATGTGCTTTTATGGTTTCTCAGAGTTTTTACACATAAAGATCCTCCAGACTTCTAAAGCTTGTACTAGACACCTTGCTTCTTTTTATCCTTTCAAAGAAATAGGCCTCACTTAACAGAAAATATGAACTTTTTCCTACATACAAGACATGCCAAACACTGCAAAATTTGCATAAAAAGTTGCACTACAGGAACTAAGACTTTACTACTACACCTAAGGCCACATTTCCACTTTTCCTGGAAACAGCTAAGCTCAGAAAAATTGCCCTCATTTGTAAGCAGTTATTATGGGCTTAATTGCAAGTATAGACTTTTAAAAAGGTTTATAAACTCTATTATTGCACACATTGTTCCACAACTGGCAAAACCAAGTTTGGTTTTCTAGACACCAGTGGTCATCCCTTCCTACCAGGCAGACAGCACAGGTTACTCTTTCAGCCCTCTTGATTCTTTCTCTTCCTGGATGAAAGCCTCAAGGCATATTGACTGAATGCTAATCAGCAAATGGACTCTATTAGCTATAATCCTTGATGGGACCTTCTGATTTAGTATTTTTACTGAAAGAAATCGAGTTCAAATGCTGCCAGACTGCCCCATGATGGGAGATCTACTTCAAAAATAAATTTACATCATAGCTAAAACTGAATTGCACATGCAAACAACTGAACCAACATGCAACACACAAGTGAGACTTGCTAGACAGTAATACCTGTGCTAACTAATTGCCCAACTAACACCAAATGTAGAATAGAAAAAGTTTATTTATATTCTCTCCCAGAGACAGAAAGCCACACAATTCTACCAAAAAAAATGCTGTAACAGCATCTATATAATTACCTGACATTTCTATAGTCTTCAGCACCTTTTTAAATACTGAGAGTCATCGAGAGGTGGTAGAATAGAATGTATCTGACAAGAGGCAGCTTGATCACTGTGACTTCCATCCACAAGGATGGAATACAAGTATTCTGGTACCAGACAAAAGGCATGGGGAGAAAACAGCTCCAATACTTACATGAACATCTGTAATCCTGAGTTAGGCTATCAAAGCAGTAACTTTAAAACCTGAATGCAGAATACTTCCCCAGTCTCAAGGGGCTGTTTTGCATGATCACTGTTGCTGGCCTTAGTTATCTCAAAGTTTTTTCCTAGATAAAGTATCTAATTATAGGGGTATAATTTATATTCAATCCAGAAAGGAAACAAACTTCCCTTCTTCCCTTTTCCTCAAAACTTCAGGGTCTGTCTTCCCACACCCAGAGATGGGAGTAGGAAGTAAGCTTTATTCAACCAAACAGGAACACACCCAAAACAGTTTTTTCCTTATATTCTGTTTCATATATATCTATGTTAATGCTCTTGACTCCAGCTTCCTTACACCAAGCCTTGCTGTTGCTGTTTACTCCTTTTCCCTTCAGGTGCAGAAGCACAGTTTCATCTACAGCAGAACAGCACTTTCTAGTCCTCATCCCCTCAGATGGCCTAAAGCAGCCACCAGTGAGTCAAGACACTTCACCAACCCCACCAAAACGCGGTGCTGGTTTGCCAATCAAAGCAGCAATATTCACAGAAAGTACCAGAGATGCTCCCACTTCCAGAGTCAAAGCTGAGAACTCTATTTTTCTGCCTTAGAATATAATTACTGGGAGCAATCTGTTGACTCTCCCATTAGGGAAGGACTAGAAATTAATTCTATTCAATTCTATTAATGAATCCCACTCAAGAAAATAAACCTGGAAGAGTCTACATAAAATCATGCAATTTTTGAAACCACACTTCTACCCTTAGTGATTTCATAGCCCAATGAATAAATTTTATTTACAGTTCTAACACTGGGCCATTGACACAGGCTGCAGAATATAGTTAGGTTATTTTAAGTAGTATTTTAGCAAGTATACATGAATGTCTTAAAAGAAACTGATTTTAGTATCTCTGGATCTTAAAATTCTGAAAATGAGGGATGACACAGTACATAGCAAACATACTCCTACATAAATGCGTCATTATATAACAGATCTCATGGATTTCATAAAAAACAACATATTTGAGGGCCTTTTTGCATACAAGTTTTATATAAAAGTAAATATATCAGTACTACTAAAAAATAAAATAAAGTCCTTCAACAGAAAAGCATTTAAATCATCTTTATCTTTTTCACTTGCTTCTTTCCATAACCACTGTTGGACCTAGAGCAGAGGAGAAACACTGAAGTTTTAAAACTTCAGTGCGTTTAACTGAGAAGGATCAACATTAGACAACTCCTACATTTCGTATATCCTCAAACAAGAAGTGCCAAGAAAAACATGCCTGTGATGAGGCAGAAAGCTTTTTTAATTCATGCTGTTCAGAGCACACACAGTAGTGCTTAGTTTTGATTTATGGTCAACACTGACTACTAATTAGCAGGATTAGAACTGAGATATTACGAAGCCTGTTCTGAAAGGCAAGCTAGAGTAGTTTCGACAAGCTGGAGTAGATGAATTATCAACATACTACAAGTCATAGTCATTATGCATAAACTCAAATATGGCCAAGAGCAAACAGAGACATGATGAAAAAAAAATCCTAAAAAATATCCAAAAACCTTTCAAAAATAGCATTACACAACAACTTATATAACCAAATAAAAAAGAGAAGGTTTTACTGCATTTTAGTTACTTTGTAACTCTTAAAAACCAGCCAAAACACAGAGCCATAATTTCCATATCCAGATTTTGCTTTTAAAAAAAGTACAAAATTCAGATCCTACACTCAAGGGTCTCTACAATTAAATGAAATTGGGCCTACATGTCTCAAAAGAGCTGATGAGGGTAAAAAGCGTCAGAAGAGCTTCCATATATTGTTTTGCATTCTTTTCAGCCATCTGTAGTTTTAGACAGAGACTTCTGATCCAAGCCTCCTTTGAGAGCAGTAAACCAAATCAACTTCTCAAGGACTTACAAGGCAAAAAGTGACAAAACCTTTGAGAACAGCAGTGGTCAACAGATTCATGAATGATTAGGACTGTGAGCAAATGGATCACTACATCTGTGCAAGAAACAATTCTGCACTTAACCTTTTACAGTGCCTGTCTTTGTAAGACATGAATCACATGAATGAGATGAAGAGTTACCCTGAGGATTACTGCATGTATTTAGTGGTACTTGACAACAGAAAGGGCAGGACCAAAACACATTTAAGGCTTCAGCAGCAAACACCCAATGAGCTCACATGTAACAAAAACAGCAAAAGAAACTTCTGATGAAAGAGGTAGAGAGAATTTATGCTTTCAAAAACTCCCCATGATATAATATTCAGAGCATTTCCAAAAAGCTAAAATAGAATACAGGGACTTGCACTAATTCTGAACAGTATCTATGCACAATGTCCCAGGCACACCTGACTCAAGACAGACAAGCCTCCCCTAACAAATCTGCTTTGTAACAAACTGTTAGGTGGCAACACATTTATCCTACTCTTTTAGGGAAATATGGAACATACCATCTCTATCTCACACAAATTCATGATTCCAAAGTGATCTCATCTCAAAGTTTGATCAAAAACTGCTGTGGTATTCAGCAGATTTGAGATAAGATAAATCCTTCTGGGGCATGAGGTACCATCTGACATCCTCTTTTGGCACATTGCAAGAGGCTGAATGGAAATTCACCTGTTAGCAGATCCTACTCTAGAAGAAGGCTCTCCACGAGCCACAGCTCTCTGCTGCTCCCGCCCACATTGTCACCAGCCAGTCACAGGGTTTCCAGTTCTTCAGCAGCACCCAGTGCTAAATCTGAATCGTGGGATTCAAACCAAGAGGGCAGCACACAGCAGGTATATCTGTCCCAGTCGCATTTTTCCATCTTTTTATCCATGGAAATTCAATTACTAATTATTTTTGCAAATCAAAATTTACATCTCAACACTAAGAACAATAAAAGAAGTTTCTCTGTCTCCTGTTTTCACCTTCCCCTTCGGTACTTTCCCACCTTCACACCCAGCAAATGAAGCCCTCACTTTCTCCAATAATAGCTCAAAGAACCACAGCTTTTGCTTGCTGCTAGAAGCAGATAACTCTGAAGCAATACATATGTTTTGACATATGCAGTCACTTTGTCAGAATATGTGGAAAGAGCTAAAAATGGCTTTTGAACAGTGAGTAAGAAGAAGCCTTCCGGAAAAGGTTCAGAGTTGCATCAACAAAAATGCTGCAGCCAGAAACATCAGAAACAAGAGCACTACAATTTACTGGACATGAAAGAATGCTAAATACACTCAACAGTCCTGATATGACACAGCAGCTTGAACTAAACAGGTAGAAAGGCATGCAAGATACAGCCATTGATCTCCCATTCTCAGAAGTATAAACATATTCAAGATACAATTCAAAAAAGAAGTCACATATGAACATCTAGAGAAACAAAAATAGTCTTTCTAGTTATCTTAGTCTTAGGTAGAAAATAAAAATTCTTCCTTTTATAAGCTTTATTTTTAGTTATTTTAATGACACTTCATTTAAAAGCTTCTTATTGTATCAAGAAAACCCAGCTGAGTTTACATCTTTTTGCATCTCTATGTAACAGAAACTACCATAAAACTTCATCTACAAAGAGGCTTTATACAAAAACCAGAAAAGGGGAGATCAGCTTATTACAAGTAAGAAAAACTGCACATTTATGCTTCTTTGTAATAAATAGGTAATGTTAACTGAATTGTCCATGTCACTCAGGTAATACTATATGTGACAGCAATATCTGACATGAAAAAACTCGGGTGTTTTAGCAAGATAGATACATTACAGGGAAATATACAGCAATTACTGCCAATCTAAATTGTGCATGTACACCCACCTCTCTAGAAGACACTGCAATCTGCAGTATTTTTGTGTCAAAGTTGATCTTTTATCTTTCTGTTGAGTTTAAAGAAGAGCCAGCCTCAAGCTTCATCTGAAGTGCATGGATAGTAGGTTTGTTAGAACAGTAGGCTTGGCTTTTTTGCATGAACAAAACCAAGCAGCTTAAGATGTGAGACTTCTCTAGTATGTGACTCTACTACTTTACCTGCAAAGGTGTAGTTCTCAGTAGCTGGAGAATTAGAAAGCAGTTTTCTGCTCCATTTTAAAAACCTACAAATAACACATGAAAACAGCAAAGCAAAAAGAAGAAAAAAAATCCCGTCACTTTATTCATGTTTTGATATGGGCACTTTCTCAAGAAGGAGCATTCCATAAAGTGCAAATATGAATAGCACACAGAAGTTGTGAAGTCTCTCCAAAACTACTGAATGCAGGAAGAAGAATCATCTTTACTGAGGCTAGAGCTCTAACCTGGGTGTTCATTTTTGCATTTGGCAAGTTGAGGATATCCCAACCTCAGTGTGATGTATCTATACCAAACCACTTCAAAATACGCAAACAAGGAAAAAACATGTTTAGTGAAGTTGTGAAGCACGGTTACTGGGCTTTTCTTTATACTATTATTATTATTTCATTGTAATAATTTTCTTATTTAAATATTAATCACATTCAATATGCATTAAATGGATTTTTTTTAAGCTGACAGCAGGAGTTTTAAGGAAACTGGTAAGTGTACCTATTGACAAATACAGCCTTATTTGAGTAAGCAGAAAAAGTTCTCTGACTCTACCAGCAGTTCACCTTGCTAGTGAAAGGGAAGCCTTTTTGTCCCTGTTCAACAGAAAAATACTCAAAAAGAGATGCAATAACATGTCAATTTTAAAATGCTAGAGGAATAACATAATCAAGTACGGATTTACTCATTAAGTGCATTATCTTTTCTGTAGCAGATTATTAAAAAGACAAACACGAAAAAAGGTCTTCACATTCTGCATATTCAAATTAGTGTAATTCAAATCAGAACTGTCATTTTATGTCATTTAATAAAAATGCTAGTTTCTATTAATTTCTATCTATTTCAAGGCAACTCAATTTCATCTTTGGCTGAAAAAAAATCTACTTTTGGGTAAAATATTTTCACTCTCTCATTAACTAGATACTGTGAGTGGTCTGATTTCACCTGATTAGCAAATGCAAAGCATGTGCAAAGGACACAAATTTAACCATGAACAGATTCTAAAAGGCATTAGATTCACAAAGATTTCAGAGTCCTATGAAACTATCAACATCATCCATCATCCTGAGCTCTACTTCTGATTGAAATGGTATAAGAGCATTTCTGCAGTTCAGCTTTTCTTGAGGCAAAACTAACTACATCTTAATGGAAAAAATGACAAAGCTGAATGGCAAAGATACTTTTGCAGCATCTTATCCATATGAAGAATCTCTACATGACAATGCTGTCTCTGGAAAGGCTCTGACTACTGAGTCCATAAACTGATTAGACAGAAACATTTGTCAAGTAATTTCAATAATCAGACTGGAGAGTCTATGTTTTGACACAAGTTCAAGAATGTCAACTGACACCAGACAACTATCATCAAGTGTGGCTCCAAAATGGGACCTTTCTTATTTTACCTAACCCAGTATCCTCCTCCTGAGAGAGGACAATAGCAGCTGTTCAAGAGAAACCACATGAAAACACTTTGAACAGGGGCTGGGCCAGATGACTTTTGAGAGATTCCATCCAAATTAACTATTCCATATTTCTGTGAAAAGGCATGCTAACAGTGATGCTTCCTTGAAATACCACTTACCTCCCAAAGTTCCTACTGATTGTTAACAATAATCTTTATTTTGACCTCTTAACAACATGTGTTTTTGAAAAGTCATAAATAGTAAACAAGAAACTATCAACAGCCAGGTCCACACACTATTAAACTCAAAATTTATTTCTCAAAAGCCAAAGGCACAGACTTCAGTGAGGCACAAACTTCAAGCAAGAAATGGCTGCTTAACATTTATTTGCAGGAGGGCTATTTTGAGGCCTTTAAAAAGAGCTCTACAGATGAAGAGTCAAGAAACTGCAGGAGGCACATAACTGGAGACCTCTTCATCCATCTTTTCAGAGAGCTGGTTTCTTCAAATTAGTACCATGTCATGATTTCAGCTGCTGTCATTTTGATAATTCTCCTCCTAATTTCCTACTTATCCTGCTGTCTGTATCTTTGCCTGGTCTTAGTCAGCCACTCAACACCATTTAACAGGCACTAGAAATACAATTAGAGCACTCTACACTGTGCCCTAAAAGCAAATTACTTCTCAGAAATGAAGTTTATTTATAGAAAAAAGACCAAATAGAAAACTTCAGATGAATGCCAAAATAGGGAACAAGAATGAATATATATATACACACACATATATATGTACACATAAACACACACACACAAAATGCCCTAGAAGTTTGTTGATTACACAGCACAGTTGCTGCTTTGAATGGTGGGTCCCAACTCCTTTCTAATTAGACAGGTATATAAAAATGTTATGCATCTAGTTGTAGAATAAGTGCATTTACTGTTACTTAAAGCAGAAGTTGTTTTTGAGTAGAACCTCAAACAGTCCAAGTATCTGCAAAGCTCATAAAATACTTCCTCTGAGTCAGTGTTGTTTTACTCAGCTATCTGAATGCTTGCCATTTGACATAAATCAACCAAAGCAGATAAATTCACAGTCAAATAAAAATTTGGACACTGTCTTCAGTTCAAACCACAGCCAAACAGTGTATAAAAATCACATCCTTTCACTTACTGTAGACTGAAATAGCTGTAACAATTCAAGCTAAATTGTTTCAATTCAACAAACACTTAAAGCTAAAATCTGGCCCAATCATCCAGGTCTCAACTCATTTCTCTGCATTCGGTCACTAAAAAGTATCTTACCATAGAATGACTTAAATATTAAACAACAGTGGCTAAAAGGATTAAATTGTACAGAGCAAGAAGACTATTTCAGAAACACAGCATGTTTTTCTTCTCAAGAAAGAACATGGATGCAGTTTTTCACCCACTAGACAGTGTCAGTCTATTAAGTGGATTAGTAAGTACCGTGCATTATTGGATTAAGGTGTACCTGTATTGCAGCAGAAGTGGGTATTGATCTTGCAAAATCACTGAAAGAAGACATTGCCCTGCAGTGGTAATTGCTTTAGTTTTTTAGTTTCAGTTACTCAGAAAGAAATAGGAGACAATATATAGCCTAGAAATAATAATTCAAACAAAAATTTTACATTCTGTAACATAAGAGAACAAAAATGGAAAAATTCCAGCACAACTTTACAGAATAAACAAATGTAAAATGCTTTTTTTATTGATACAGTAACTTACATATAGGAGGAGTTTCGGCAGAGCAACCAAGATCATCCTCTTTGAGGTTTGACTTTGCTGGAGTTTCACTCAAGTTTGCCAATGGGCCACAAATGGTGCTGCCATGGAACATGGATAGGGTGTGGGACGAGTGGCTTCTTTTGTCCTGCCCTAACCAACCTTTGCACCAGTTCCTTCACAATTCAGAGTACATGGAAACAAGGAGGCAGTGATTTTGTTTAAAGCTACTTCTTCCTGCATCAGAAGATTCATACTAACAAGGTTACCTCTGCCTTCTTCAGAGCTGGGAGTTTCATGAACTGGACCTATATAAAGAGATTATATGATTTCTTTCCATAACCACCATTGCTGAGAGCACTGAAGAATGGTTAGTCACAAACCTGTGCAAACATCAAAAAGGTTTCTACATTCCCCATGTCTTTGGCCAGAAGTCTGGAGATACAAGGTTAGACTCTGGTGACCAAAATGTTCAGAATGGACAACCCCTTAAAATAACTGCAATTAAACTTGAACATTTCTTTATGTTGCTAACCAGTCAAGTAAAGCACCATCACACTTCATCCAAGACCCAAGAAAATTCATCTTTGGGCCCTTAAAAAAGCTCCTTCTGTTATTTTTGTTACTCAGTCCTACATGAAGACAGGGTATTTTTACTGCAGGGTATTATGCTCAAAGGCCTCTTTGACAGACTCTGCCAATGTCATGTAAAATATTTTCTGGGATGAAAAAAAGAAAACAAACCAAATCATCTTCCTTAATGGCAGATGAAAATAGCTAATAAGGAAATCAGCAGAACAAAAAATAACCGGAAACTGACAATAAAGTGTCTCATAGATCAAACCAAGGAAGAACAGATGGTAAAAGAGAATCGCTGACTTTCAAGACAAAGAAGTTTAGTCTCAGAAAATGTACAGCTCCTTTAAACTCTGCAGAGTGGGACAGAAACTTTAACAATATCTTGTCATCAGAAAAAACATGTAAAAGGCAAATTAATGGATCACAGTTTAACACACAGAGAAAGCAAGTATTTGACAGATTTACATCATAGGGTTTAAGGAGATATTCACAGATGAAATAGCAACTAGCTCTTTACCAGATTATTGTATCACGGGTGAAACACTCATATCTTTCATGAGCCAAACTTAGAACATTGCTGAGATTCCTCCCTACCATGCTTGTGAATACAACACTTAATATTTCTGCCTTGAGAGACAGAAGACATAGGCAATGTGCATGAAGGCAAGAACAACTGATGGATGGATGCAGTGAGTGCCCTTTGTCACTCCATGCCATTCAATCTTATCAAGCATCAACAGCTGCTTATCTGATAATTATATAGTCCAGCAGTGGTTTGTTTCACAGTTGTTCAGTTTAACACAATGCTCATGGATCCTATACTGAAGAGTGTTCTACAGACATAGACAACTTCTTTCCACTTCAGACGACTGAATTACTATTTTTTTTCACTATCTCAGCAATAGAGAATGGACCCACAATTCTGGATTAGCACATAAATTCAAAATTCAACATATAATGACCTCAGACTGCAAAATTGCTCTTTTAAAAGGCACTGCTTGCAGTTTGAGATGCCACCTGGGAATGCTCCAGATTCTTTTTAAAAAAGCAAGCTGTCACCTCACACAGAAAGCAACACCACTTCACAGATCCCAAGCAGTAAAACAGCACAGCCAGATGCTGCTAGAACTGACACTTGATGTTTTTATCCAGCCCACATTTTTCCATGTCCTTCCATTGCATTGCTTCTCACTCAGAAGAAGGCTGAGATCAGTTCCCTCGAATCACAGACCATTTCTGCCCTTCTAGGAATCCCCTGCCCCATCAAACATATTTGTTTAGCCTTCACAGAAGAAGTTTCAGGAACAGGACCAAAATGATGCACTTTGCATTAACTTTGACAGACCCATGGTCCCAGTTAGAAGATATCAGCATAATTCTGGCTTAAGATTCCATCTATGACCAAACCCAAAGTTTTACTGATATAAAGCTAGAAGTAATTGTGAAATTAGGAAAACAGGTCCCTCCAAAAAAACTTTCACTTCAAGTTTAACAGAGGGAAGGAACTACCCTGAATGGCATCATTACAAACTTAACACAGCTTAAATCAACACTGACAGAAACTTAGCACCATCCCAAGATAGAGTGCAAGAGTTCTCCAATTTGTGCTCTTGCTAAACTGCCCACAGATTAAAATCAGGATGAAAGCAAAGGATGACATGAACTCAAACAGAAAAAAATAATTTGATGGAACAGTCAGCTTCAGCAGCCTTTCTCCCCTCCAACCACTGATAAATCTATGTAGCCTGCCTTAAGTACTGTATTATGGTAAAAATTACTGGAAAATATCATCAGATACGCATTAAGAAGTGAGAAAAAATATTATTATTATATGTTCATTCTCTTTAATAAGAGAAATTCAAGACAAGAGTATGATTTAAACTCTAATTTATCAGTAAATGTGCTCAGAACCTCAACAGAAAAATACCCAAACCCCTAAATGAAACAGTTGCATATGACAGCCATATTACATAAAGAAAAATACTGGAAAAGGAAGACAAACTAACTGCTTCAAATGGATTGACAAGGAAGATCTAAAATGACTGTTGCAAAATCAGCCAGAGGGAAAACAATCACATTGAATCACATTTAAGGGGTCACATGGGCTTTACTACAAGTGGATATTTAGACCACAAATACTCCATCCAAGATTATCACTTTGAACCTATGTATGAACCTATTCCTCAATAAAGTTGTCAGCATTTGTTGATACAGCAGGCAAGACTAACATTTTGAGCCAAGAAGAGAAGCAGTTTGAACTCATACAGCATATTTATCTGTACAAAAAAATGACTCCTACTTTGAATCTCCCTCTAGGCTTGTAGCAATGACAGCTTCAAAAACCAGTGCTGCAGTGTAGTGGCACCTGATTATCCAGGGCTAAGGAACTGGAAACAGTATTAATGTGACTTCTAACAGGGTACTGCTTACAAGATGCACAACAATTAAGGTCACACCCTACTCATGCACATGACAGCTCAGGACAATCTGTTGAGCAGCATCAAAACAAGTGCTGACCACCTGATAATCAGTTTAAGAAATAAAACATCCATTAGTTTGGTGCCTTCTCTAAGATGTGTTCAAGTTTACACATTACTAATTATCCTTATTCTAATATCAAAATGCCAGACCCATTCATTTTAACTAAATTCTGACCTACAAATCTGTCATCAACAAGAAAAAGGACCAGGTTCAAATGCTGATCTCACCCTAGTGAACAAGCTTACTACAAAAAATTAAATATCAACAGTGTAACTGTGTGTTTGTGTGCATGTGCACACATATTTGGATGTCTTAAGATCAGCAAGCACATTTTTATTTAGAAATAAAACAAAAAAATGGTATGGTAGGAGAAGAAAAAAACAGCTAGAACAAAAATATTTATGTAGTTAGGAACACAGCAAAAATGGCCTGAAGACAGCTAATACTGTGACAGGTTTAATTATATAGGGAACCACTGAAAAAATCCACAAAGTTTCAAGAGTGAAGATGACACCTACACAACACAGAGGACAGTCTCTCATTAGATAGTTTTTATGAAATTTCTTGAATTTATCTATTAGAGACCCAGTAAAATAATTCACAGCATTTGTTGTGAGATTGACAAGAAAACAAGACACAGAATAAGAGAAAAAAAAGTTTTCAACAGAATCATCACTTAAAAAAAAAAAAAGGCCATTTAGATTAGAGGCAGATTTTTGCCAAATTATGGGTCCATATACACACAAATGGAAATATAAGTCTCTTCCCAAAATAACCTTTGCCAATAAGCAAAGAATTTTAATACAGAAATTAGGATATGACCAAAATACTGCCACACAAGAAGCAGATCAGTTATGTTTACAGTCACCAAAACTTTACAAAATATCTCCTTTATTTTTCCAAGCAATATTTTAATATAGGAATACTTGTACTTAAGGTTAGTTGTCAGAACTTGAGTCATGTAACAGAAAGCATTTAATAAGAAGTACCTTACTGTAGTTGGCTTTCATATAATCCACTCAAGAAGCTTTGCATCCAAACACTTAATAAGAAAATAAAAATCCAAAGGCTCTTTAGAAGTTATCCAGTAAGCACTACAATTCCAATTAATGTTGTAATTGCAAACAATTAAAAAATTAGAATTGAAGATCAATCCTATTAAATGCCAACTTTAGTTCTGTTCATTAGAATCTTTAAGCTACTGCACAGAGAGGAAAATGTTTTAAATGAGCTTAACAAAAAATTTTTTTTCTCCTATTGAGTGATTAAAAGCTACTATGATATAAGCAACTTGTGAAAGTATTTGAAAAGCTATGGTTTTTAGATAAGCTCAGATAGGTAGATTAACTGAATTTCCCTGACAATAAGTTTCAGGAATAACCCACTGTAAAAAGTTTCTCTTTTCCATCAGGTTTTAGACTTTGTGCAGGTTTCTTTCCCCAGCACTAGAAGAAAGGAACAGCAAAATACTACAAAAGAGGTAAGAACAGCAAGGATGTATGCTGCCAACTGTAGTTCACTGCATTACGAAAGACAGATGAGGGGGGAAAAGTAAGAAAAAAATCCATCCATAAACCAACAAAAAAGAACAAGAGGCTTTCTAACTGAAGCCAAGTACTCACATGAATATGTACTTCTAGCTCACATCTGAAAGTAACTCACTGGAAAACCATGGACAGGCCAATAAACTCACTGTTAGGTAACTGATCTTTCACATCTTGAAGAGACACTTATTTCTTCATGAAAGATTTTCAGAGTTCATGTATTCTGCCCTCTCAAAACTTTTTTATCAACCTCTTTCCACAAGGAGTGACAGGCTAATGGTGAGGCATTACTCCAAAACAGACATTACTCCAGAAGAGCAAGTCATCTCTAGGCATACAATGGCTCCATTCTGAGTTCCACCAGTTTTCAATTTCCTTGCCTTGCTTTACCTCTGCCAATTCTCCTCCATTCAAGCTATTTTGCTTTGGCATCCCCATCAGGTACATGGTAAAGTATTCAGACATCAATTTTTATACTTTGTAGGCATTATCAGTGGAACACAATAAATTACTTCTCTAGAGAATTCTGTAACCTTAAAACCCACTGTTTCTACATCTATACTTCATGGAAACCTCATAATCCTGTCAGCAGAATCCCCAGAACCCAATTTTATTTTTTATCTAGTTTTCTAAAGCTATATCCGCTATACCACCATAGTTGAACCCAGACTTCAACATTTCTTTATAGAAAAAGCACCCTGAGAACTGGAAGAGTGCTGTCTAACCCAGCTCCAGCCCACCAGTACCAGACAGGCAGGTACCATGCAAGTAGCCCAAAATGGGCTGCAGCCAACGATGTACAATGGCACACAGGGCAGTTTTCAGAGGATGAGAGAACTAGAGGAATTCAGGTATTCTGAAGAAGTGAACTTACAGGGGGAATGGAGGCAGGATACCTGCAAGAAATCTTGCTAGTTCTTTTTCATCACACACTTTTTCACTGTAAAAACAAGAGGACTCTACTCCAGTCCTGTACATGAGACTACTACTCCCTGGACTGTATACACAAGGCACTGCACACTCAGCAATGGCAGTTCATGGATCCTAAGCAGTCAGGTAATGAAAGTCACACCAAAGGCCAAACACCTACACAGATATTGTGGTAGCAGAGATACAAATGAAACCCTAACTAAGAGCATTTCAAATCACAGCAGATCAACAAGAACTGGCAACATCCTAAAACTGTTCCTACTCAGTTTTACTGTCCACCCACAGGTTACTTTTCATTTAATTATTCTTCATATCCTGCAATAAATTATTTTGTTCCTGGCATTAAAATTGATGGCGAGTAAAGAGTAAGTATCTGTAAGTATCTGTGTCTCTTGGTACCACTAGTTGGCTTGATAAATAAATTGTTCCAAAAAGGGAGTAAGTGAAGGAGGTCATTCTAATCAGAACAAAATCCATCACCAGAAGATACCAGTATTAAACCAGTCCAAGCTTTCTTCAGCGAACAATAAAAGCAGTGAACAATAAAAGAGGTGAACAATAAAATCAGGGTATGCTGCTTCTTTAATGTAACTTCAAGTCTTGCAAAATACAGTCCTTTCCTTTGCATCCATGCCAAAAAATCCCATGTTTAAACCAAAACACTTGAGTGTGCATGTAATTACAAATGAAGCACTCCAAGAATATTGCATGGCCTTTTCCTTTAAGTTGTAATCCACAGGTGATCTACAAGGCTAAAGTAACAATTTGGAAACAAAACAGACAATTTACTATAGGAGAGGTTTCAAAACAGCTTTCAAAGTCAAAGCTACCAAAGTTACTCAAGAACTAGGAACTGCGTAGAAAGGTCCTCTGAAAAGCCACTCAACTGTAAGTGTTCTGTACTTTGGAAATCAGATGACTTTAAAAAAAAAACAGAACCTAGAAGTCCAAGTTCTAATGCAACTCATGAAGCCTGAACACTCTGAAATATATAGCTTTAAGTATATATGTTTGTAGCAACATTTCCTAAGTACATGAAGTCTGTAGGAGAAAGAATTTTTTAAAATTATGACTTGGCATCTACTTGGGTGTTGGTTCAAATCATGCTACCAGCGTCATTTCAATACAAGAACAACAAAAGAGGGATTTCCTGACTCAGTGTTTAGAAGGAAGACACACTGAAAACTAACTATTTGTTCCACACCTCATATACACTAAAACAAAAACCCACACCCACTACTTAAGCAAGTGTAATTATATTAATAAACAGAATTACAATTCTACAATTAAGACTTTCTTTAATTGTGAGTTACTAACCACAGTGGTATTACTTCTGGAAGTTTTCTTTTCTTAAGCATCTGACTTAAATGTGTACTTTCCTCCAAACAAGTACAGCAGAGAAATACAGAGAATACTCTTCGGATTTCAGACAGACTAAATATTTATGTTGGGTTCTCAAGTGTTTCAACAACTATTTTATACTTGAGAGATTACACAAGATTAAGGAGGAAGCAGGCTACCAAGGCAAACTTGACATTTTTTTCCACTGCTGAATTTAACACTTCAGATGTTGAATTAGTTGCTTTAAACCACTACTTAATTGTCTTACTTTGAAAGCATCAAGAATGGAGCTCAGTTAAATGTATATTTCTACTCACTTTGTCATATCCTCAGAGGAGGCGCTTTTGAGTTTTTATTCTGCAAAACTAACTTGCTGCAAAAGCAGCATGACCAAATTACTGCTTAGCCTTTGAGAATATAACTAATATGAAACTGTCTCATGAAGGTTAAAGACAAATCAATGAAAACTGATTAATAAAGAAAACAAAGGGCTATCTCAGTCTTCAGCTTCTCAAGAAGAATTTATAAACACTAACAAAACAATCAGTACAATTTAGAGAAAACAAACAGTTTGAGATAGAAATGTCAAAATGTTTATTATGCCTAAATATTATAGAGTAACACCAGTTTCTATTAAGATTTACTTTTCAGTGACTCTTACAACACTTAATATAAAAAAGGTATTTTTAACATCCACTTTTTATACTTGTATGTGTGTGGTTCATAATCACTTCATCCCTTAGTTGTATTTAATGTAAACACCTTAACACCTGGAAACCAGCAACGATACTTACAGAAAAGAGCTCACTAACATTACAAGCCTCAAATACATCAATCCTACTAAGTCCTGACTCAAAAGAGCAAGTCACTGGAGAGAACACTGTTCACATGGGTCCAAAGCAATGCCACCAACCAACTTAGCCCAGCTCAGGAAGAGAAAACCTGCTCCAGAAACCATTCTCTAGGCTTTTCAACAACTACTTGGCCTTAAGCATGCCCAGATTTAAAAGCCCACTCTCCAGCTTCACTGGCACAAAGAGAAGGAAGCCACCAGACACTGCTATAGGCAACTCCATCAACTCCACGGCAATGACAGTAACTGCATTTTATGCAGTACATTCACACTTCAGGCACAGGAAATGTTTGGCAAAACTAATCTACTTCCCTGCAAAATTCTTCCCAGAAACACCAAACCTGTTTGCTGCTGTGCTCACTAATTGCTCAGTTGCAAAAATCTTACGCTGTTAAACTGAGAACAGAATTGTTTCTACATCAATAGTACAACTATGCTGCCAAATCCCCCCCCAAACACTGCTCCAGTGAATCTTCATACTACACATTCCAAAGACAAAAAACCCAGATATAAAGCTATGCACCTCTTTCAAGTTTAACTGTTAATTCCAGACTAAAGGTACAACAGGAAAACAGTTTCTATACAAATACATTAACTACAGTATCAAACCTCATGGACACCTGAAGAGAGCTGGACACAGAGATCACAGATCCCAAACATGATTTTTTTTCTTTGCTGTACCTCTTTAGCAACCACAGGCATTGTTTTTCTCTTTTTTCCTTTCAGAACAAATGGGAAACACACTGACATGGAGTATGTCAGTACCTCCAAATAAAGCAGAGCCAGCAGACCAAGAGCTGCCATGCATACAACTCTTAGCAGTAGAAAGAGCAATAGAATATTTTAGGTAATCTCCAAGAGATAATACATCCAGTATTCTTATTTTTCCAGCACTGAGAGATAAACACCATACTCTAACTTTTAAACTTTACCAAGTAGATTATACATAATTCCATTTACTACTGACCTCAATCCAAGTCAGAGTACACAACCTCACAGCATGAATGCAGCAATAAATAATTACAATCCTAACAATCTACTTGCAGACTACATTACAGTGTTTCCCAACACAAGCAACCAGAAATACATGAACTATCTCAACTTCATATTTAAAAACAAGCATTTTTTCAGGGCATACTATTACCAGGCACTTACTTCAAAACAAAGTAATTTCTCTACCCCACCCCTCCCCAAATGTCCCAGAGTACTAAAAGATCAGCCGTCATTTTGTTTAAACACTCACTTTCAAGTATCTGATTTCTATACTTGGGGGTCAAAAGAAAAGAATTAGTGGCATTTTTAATTTAGGAAAATAATGCCACCTGTCTTAGTAAGCTTCCAGACAATGGCACAAATTTCCATGCAAAAAAATGAAGTCTTGGTAGTAAGCACAAAAATAGTAAATTAGTCAACATCTCATTTTCAATCTAATTTTGGACCAATTTTTCTTCTTGAACATCACAATCTTCTACAGCTTTCCTAAATATAACCGTTTCAAACTGTTCTAAAGGGAAATAAGAGAACATCAAGGTAATTTTACAGACTTTCTGCAGTTCTAATACATCCCTACATCTTCCACTTATAAAGAAGTTCCATCCCTTCCTCCTTCTTATTATCTGTAGATGGCAGAAACCCAAATTTTACTCTAGACTTAGCAGTTTTGTACCAAATGATTAATGATGTACTTGGATGCCAGACTACAAAGGAACCCATCATCAAGTTCCAAAAGAAAAAAGCAACCCTCAAATTTTAAAATTCTACCTCCCTTTTGTAATCAGAAGAAAAATATAAAAGATCTATACAATGAGTTTGCACCAATCTGCCCTTGATTTCTAACTCTGTCAACAGTACTATTATGTTACATCCTACATGTACATAAAGCCTGCACAAGATATCCATTGTGCTGATGACAGAATAAAGCACTATCAAGCTAGCCAAATTACAAAAGATAAAGCTAGATAACAAAGTGACAGATGGCTATTATAAAACACTTTAAAAACTATTATTATTATTTTGCTGATTAGCATGTCAAAACAGGGTCATATCCAGTAACATCAGTTACACACAGATGTACCCAACTTTACTAACAGTCTATTATCATAAAAGTACTCAAAAGAGAAGGAAAAAAAAAGAAATTACATTTCATAGAAGAAAAGATGACAAATTTGGGTCATCACTGAAGCCTAAATGAACTGTTCTGAATGTTATTATTCATTCAAACTAACTACAATTTCCCATTTTCTGTAGTCCATAGAGAATAAACTGTTTACACTTGGTTTTCTTTGCAACCATACAAACTAGAAAGGTTTGTTTAAATTAAAGCTTTGATTTTGTAGCATAGTTTTGTGGCCACAGAAGTGCAGGATATACACGATCCTACTGCCTGGTTATGCACAAGGCTTGCCATGTTGCACTCAACCATAAAAACAGCCCTTTTTTAAATTCAAATGAAAATCAAATACAAATTACTTCAGTCATACTTGCAAGTAGCATTTTAGACCAGACCCACACCAAACTGTTTTCTTGAGACTGTATGAACTATACAGTTCTCATCATTTATTCATCTCCTCATCAACTTGCAGACCAGACATGTTCTTTTTAACCAACTTAGATTTATCAGTCTAGCTGGAGAAGATCCTTGTTTTCTCATGAGATCATGCAAAACTTGCATCATCATCACAGATTTTAAGAACTACATCAAAACAGTTCTATGGATCAGCATTCAAAGCAAAGAAAGAAACTTACCTACTACCATGAGAGTGAATTCAAATCCTCTCTTCACAGATTTTCGGTAAACTTGATTTGGAAGATTTGCAAACCCCACATATCCTTCAAGGTTCTTCTGTTGCTAAAGCGAGAAATATTTAGGAAAAAAAAGTTAAAAGGAAAGCAAGTTATTTCTTAGTTAGCTTGTCTTCTTAGTTATTAAAATGTTCACTTCATTTTCACATTTGTAGAAAAGTGCTATCTACCCAACCTCTCAACAACCCATGCTGTCTGCATTCAAGACAGTGCAATGAACTGCAGCAAAAAATATGAACAAAAAAAAAAATTCATAGCCAAAAAGCTGGCACAGCAACTCAGATATACTAAGAGCATTTTGAGCAAATACAATTGCCACATTATGACTATTTGCACAAGCACAAGAGTGTGCACGTGCAAATGAATTAAAACAATCAACTTGGTACCTTGGTACCAATGCCCATTTGAAACACAGGCCAGCAGTAGGAAAGCACCTTTGCTACACTTCCAAATCATGGTGGTACTGCCTCAGCATGATGGGAACCAACCTGACACCTCTGCTTCTGTGTCACACAGCTGGAGGCCTTCATGTTAAACCCAGACCTACACTAGTGCAGCAAGTCTTGTAACAAACTCTCCATGAATACAAAACTCCAGTTGCCTTGTACTCTGAAATAGTGTCTACTGGGAAACAAGAGAAGAATTCTGGATTAGTCATTACTTCTTCTCATCACATTAATGAAAATGCTGGAGGTCCTTAAAATACCTCCTCCTCAGTGTAGAAGCAATCTTTCAAAGCTCAACTGTGCTACCTTTATACTACTCTTCCAGCACAATCCTACAACTGTTTGTTTATTAACACATCAGGTCTGAGGATCCTCTTATGAGACTGGACAATTTAAGATATTCTACAAAGAATCTGAAAACAATTTCCTGACACAACTGTCTACTTAAAGCAACACAAGGCACTGCTTGTCATGGAGCAGTGATTTCAGCCTTTAGGCTTTATGTCTGTGCAAAGTTGAGAGGATGTCATGTGATGGTGATACTGCCTCAGTTTCAGAGTTTAAGAAAGCTGTACACATCCACACAGTTGAACTATCATCTACAAGTGTAAATTCCACTCCCTAAAATTCTCTTCATGAGCATAGAGGACTTTAAAAAATAATTTGTAAAAAACAAAATTCTACTACAGGCACTATTGCCTCAGAACTTCTCTGTATGAGATACAGTCTGGTTATTTTGTTTGGTATGTGGTTGACTCATTTATTTTGAAATCGTTCCTTTCTAAAACTGACAGAATAAATTTAATGCAGTAATAACTCCTAGAATTTTTTAATTAATTTTTAATTAAAGCAAGGCTCTAAAACCACTATCACCTTTAAAGTATTGAGTGCAGGAAGAACTGATCTCTTGGCAGTCCAACAGCACTAGTCAATAAAAGAACTTTCTGCTTCAAGTCACACAACTGATTCCTCCATTTGGCAAATAAAGTATTAATCTTAAACAAAGCCACACCACTGCAAAGATTAAGTTGGAGGTTCAAATTTAAATACACACAATGCCACAAATGTTATTACTTCTCTAAATGTAGGAATCTTTGCATTGTGTCATCAAGGAACTTTTCTGAAGAAGTTTTTTGTTTCAATATAGCATTGGTGCAGCTATAATCTCATCTGAAAGGTTTTAAAATATTTTAAAAATCAGCCATGAATATAAAATCCAAATATTTGTTTTAATTTTCCAATCTATTACTGCACGTAAGGAATGGAATTCATCACAATCTAAAATCCTGAGCAGGAACCAATGCTTTAGAGATATCACATGACATGCAGGTCAGTGCTTTTTAAGATACTAAAGAGCTCCTTAAGAAGCAGGTCCTTAATAACCATTAAGAATATGGAACTGCTATTCATCCTACCAGATAAGAAATATCTAATCACAGTCAGACACTCCTAATAATTCTACTTGTCAACCACCTGCATTTTTTAGTATCTACATACCTTTTAATGTGTGTCATGTTTACCAGAAACAGCTCAACCCCTCATTAGCTAATTCTTTTGCTTATAAGATTGGGTTTCCATACAATTCTTGTTTTGAACTGAAGTTTATATCTCTTCCTCTTCATATAGAGCTCCACATTTAGGATAGTTCTACTTCTATGAACTTTTAGATCACTGAGTATGAAATGCTAAAAAAGAATAAATGGTAACTTTTGGATTGTTTGCTCTATTAAGTGAGTCTACAGTAATCACACCCACAATTTTAGATAATGAAATATAAATAGTACTAACCAGAAAGATGAAGATGTATGAAATGTTACACTGGGCATTAATGCTGTGTTTAACATGAGCATTTGTCACTGATAGGAAAGAAAAAAACTATATAAAAACTCTCAAAAACTACAGCTGGATGCCAGATTCAGATTTCTGGTATACCAAGAAAACCTGAAAATTTCAACATACTGTTTTTAAATGGTTGCATTTTTTCATAACTTGCTACTTCTAAAGACACCAAAGTACATTAGGAATTGAATTAGGAATTCTTTAATTCCTGCAACAGCTTTTAAAAGAACTTAGCACTTTTTCTGTAAAAGAATTTACTTTCACCAACTGAACATGGTGCCAAATGAGATCTCATGTTTCTAATACTTACAATACCTTCCTTCCCCTTAACTTTTACCCCTTCTTGATTTTCAACCAGCTGCTACCTAAGCTCAATTTCAGTTCACCTACTAAAAACCTAATGCTGCTCCTATTCCCACATTAGCTGTAAAACATCTGCATCAAAGTAATACTTACAGCTACTTTGTAAACAACATGTTTCCATCATTTTCAGGATTGAAGATATCAACAGAATACATCCAGAAGTAGTCCAGTAAAATGATGAATTTGAACCATTGCAGCAACAAGTCCATACAGGTGCAGTCACAATCCAGAGAAACAGGGCAGTGTGAGAAAGAAAACAAAAAGAAAAAGTTACTTACATTTGATCAAAGTAAGCCACAATATTTTCCATCTAGTATGCTCAGTATACAACGTTTTAAGCAGAATCACAGAATGGTTTCAGCTGGAAGGGATCTTGAGGAACATCTGCTTCTAAACCCCATCATGGGCATGGACACCTTCCACTAGATCCATTTGCTCTAAGACCCATCCAGCCTGACCTCTAACACTTCCAGGGATGGGGCACCCACAACTTCTCTGGACAATCAGTTCCAGTGCTTCATCACCCTCACAATAAAGAATTTCCTCCTAATAGCTAATCTGAACCTATCCTCTGTTAGTTCAAGGCCATTCCCCCTGGTTCTCTCACTTCATGTCCTTGTTAAAATTCCCCCTTCAGATTTCTTGTAGGCCTCTTTAATTTACTGTGTTAGTAACCTTAACTTAGTTTGGATTATACATAAAACAACCTAATTTCATGGAAATATACTACATGAACTCCAAGCATTTAATGATCAACACTGGTAGTTATACAATAGCTCTTTTTACTTCAGTTATTCAGCATGTTTTTTCTTTGCCATATGCTACATGAACCTGTAATGGGTTCAAGGGTGTTTCTTCTTCTGAGGTGTTCACCAGAATATGCAATGTCATTTCACCACACTACTGCACAGTATTTTATTTTAGTGTGGAAAAGGTACAAAGATCAAAGACATCATCACAGCAAATGCCTCCCAGAATTCTGTATTTTATACATCCAGTGAACAGTGTCGATACACTTCATTTGCAACACTGAGCATTAGAGCACTGCTGCAACCTTGGGCACAACTGTCATGGTTCAACAGCCAGAAAATAAAGAACAAAGAGAGCACAAGTTATGTGTCTGCTCTAACTCTCAGACTAACTCTCTGCATGACAGAGGTCTACAATAGTTCTCCAACACATCACTTACAATACTTTAACTACAAAGCTGTATCACAAAGATACTTTAAGTTTCTGTTTGTCACTTAACATCTTCCCATGCTTGAGTATTTCAAGACATTGATACCAAAAAAATAAGTTAAAAAAAAAATCTCAATACCATATTCCAGGCTAGCAGTTAAGATGCTTCTGCACCTCAGTATCTAAGTTTTTAATCAATCCCATAGTCTGAGTCTGAACCCATTTTTAGAAAATTTACACTGTGATGGAGACTGCAGTTCAAAGTGGAACTGAAGTCCCCATCTGCTTTTTTACCTAATGCAATATAATCCTTCTGTTTTTACAGTCCCCTTCATGTTCTATCAGCATCCAGAGCCATAACAGCTCAGCACTGGGTACACCGCTGCTGTACTCTTCTGAGACGACAAAAAAAAAAGCAAAGCACTGCTGATCAATGCCAGTCCTTCTCTGTGCCCTGCAGAAAGGTGGCACAAAATGCTCTGGGAGGAAGCTCCCTTTGCTTTGGGAGGAAGACAAATGCATATGCAGCAGAAATGGAGCAAGCTGTACAGGCTAGAATACAACTAATACTGCAGATCCAGCAGCAGTCCCAGTACTTAAAGATTTTAATATCAACCACCTTAAGTAGTATGTTACTATCAGGTATCATGTTGCCTATCACTACTTTCAACTGTGAAACAAGGTAAGATCAGCAAGCACTAGTTAACCAAGTGCACTGCAGGGTCTCCTTTCCCTGGACAAAAGCAGTACAATTTCAAAACCTATCATCCAGCAAGAACAGCCACATGCATCACAGCAAAGTTCCTGCCTTCAACAGTGGCCAGAAACACGTATCTAAGGTAGCACATGCAGCAGAATAAATAGAGCAGTGTTTCTCTTAACACTTCCACAGTCACCAAAGACCTACCTCACAAGCATTTAGGATGGGGGTATTTCTTCACTTAAATAGCATTTGACCAGTTTCTCTTCCATGCACTTTCAATTCTTACCATGACAAAAACAGCATTCACAGAAGTCCCTGTAGCAAGAACTCCCTCTGTACATTGTTAAAAGGAGGATTTTATATTTCAAAATTACCTCCTGTTAGCTTAACTGCTGCACAGTAGCATCTTCACTGGAAAGCAGCCCTAACAATCCAGCATACTGAGCTCAAAAGAAGCCATTTCATGTCTCTGACTGCTCCTGCTGCTCTTACATAACTCTACTCTAGCTCGGTACTCTTCTGGAGAGGCCAGGGCAAGAACAGCATCCAAGAGGCAAAACACAGATCCAATGTCTGATCACGTGCTATCTCTTACTCTCTGATCCTTTCTTACCAATTCCCAACATGTAACTTATTTGACTCCTTCCAAGTACTGAGCTGATGACACTGAACTGTACACAAGACCTCACTCCTGAGCTTTAAAAAATGTTCACAGCTTGTCACTGAGCATAAAGCACAGCAGTCCACATGTATCACTTTACATTCACCTATGCTGCATTCCAGCTCTCCTTTCATATCAAGTCTTCTAATATTTCCATGTTCTTGTAGTTGTCAGCCATCACCAATCTAACCTAACACAAATGAAGGCAAGCCATACAATTATGAACTTGGCCTTAAATGACTTTCAATGCATCCATTGTGTACTGTTGCTTTAACGTACATCTCCCTCAAGCAAAATGTCACAGCTCACATAAACCAGCTGCAGAGCTGGTGTTTTTGAATCCATCATCTGAATCAATGAATTAATAGCCAGCAGCAAATTGCTCTAACTATGCAAATGAATGAAAAGAGAAACAAGGCACCAGTGGCTTCCCAAGCAGTTCTAAGGGAGAACACTGATTAAAAAAAATCATTTTTTATTAAGTCTATAATCTTTGTTATTGCCCAGACACTGTAATTTGCATTTCTCCTTTATTCTCGGATGACTGTGTCCAGGAAGGATAAATTTAAAGCCATTCTTCAGGTATTACCATCTGGGCCAAAAGATGACAGTCTCTGGCCTAAGGTCCAGTGCCTGACAAAAGAGCATACATTAGCCCTCTGATCAAGAGGAGATGGAAGCCCAAGGTGAGGTAAAGCCATTTTTTACTTCTATGTCGTGCAACCTGAGAGCTCAGCTCACACTCAACACAAGTTAAGTGCAGCTGCTGTGCACAACAGCCTGTAATATGATGTTATGAAAACTCTTTGAGCATTTATGACATGGCCAAACTAGCAGCAAATATTAATGAAGACAGCTGGAGAGAAAATAGAAGACCAAACAGAAAAGCATTGTGACATCAGGGAGTCACTGTCCTTTCCAATCAAAGTTGGCTTTAGTGCTTCTCAATCAAACTTATTCTAAGAGAAAGAAACTGTTTTTTCCCTCTAGTCACCTCCTAGGAAATACTGTTTTTAAAAGTACCCAGGAGTGTCACAGGAAACCCAAAAATTGCTGAAATCTGACCACAACATGGAATGGTATTAGAAAGGGCAGATATCCTCTGCATTTGGCATATGATAGCAATGTTTGTTTTCAACAATGAAAAGCTGATCATTTTTCACGTGTTTCATACAGATGGAGTCAGAAGCACCTTCTGAACACAATATTTTTTCTGCAATTTACATTTGCTACGGTGTCAATTTATTTTTGTAAGTTCACTAGAGGTAGGACAAGTTTTCTTTATACACAATTTATTTTGAAAAGATGTCAGTGCTGCTAAAATACAAGAATTTGCACCTGCTCTAACAATGATTTCAATAATTAAAATCTTTTAGTTGAATTTCTGCACTCTTTACCCACAGTATTTCTATGCAATGTCCTACCACTGTGCTGTTAGTATGACAGTTTCTAGTTCTGTGCATAAAGACTGGTCTATAAACACTGTTTACTTCTATTCCTCCACTATCCCTGACATGGTAACTTTTTATTTTCTTTTTTCTAACATTGTTAGTTATTTGAAGTCTCTGCATCGATACAGAGAAGCCTCCAAAACTGGAAGAAGGCCTCACCAACATCTTCAAAACCCCTTTAAATTTTCTACAGTTTATTGAACTTTGCATTTTTTTCACTTGCCAATAACGAGGCAATACATAAAGAAAACAGGTAAGATATCTCCCTATCTTGTCCTCCCACATTTCAGAGATAGACAGCAACTGCACATCTTACAACTTACAGTTTTTGCTACAGCATTCTTAAAACAGAGGCTTCAGGTAGCAGTATTTAGTGTACTAACACTTCTACAATCCATGAACAGTTGTTAGGGTAATATGTAGTACCTCAGCTTTAGCTTTATTCGCTTAAAAATCTTTAAGATAAGTACAATTCATATTAAAAAAAAAATTAAAAAAAAACAACAGAAAAAACCCCAAACAATAAACAAAGTATGGAAATAACAATATAAAAGGGAAACTCATCAGATCTATTTGCAAAACTAAACTTAAGCTGAACATCTATGAACATGCTCGTCCTTTCACCATTCAAAGTAAAGTAAAAATATTTGCTGGGTCAGTAACATCTGCTGTAATCTGCATGGTAGAAGTCTAGCACTGATGGAAAGGAAATGAGCACTTCTATTCCCTCAAACAGGCATCAGCTGCAGCCTTTCTTTGCAAGACAACAACTTGATTTCTAAGTGTGAACTGAGGGTATGGCCTACGTTAGAAAAAATAAAATATATTTTCATAAAGGATTGAAAAACAAGAGAAAATCCTATCAAATGTATAACCACAATCAAGAAATGAGGATCTCTTTCAGTCTCTAGTAGCAAACTGAATAAGTCAATAATTAAGAACTTCAAGCACTGATCCACTGAATGCACTAACTCAACTGCTCCTCAAAATCTCACTAGGCATAGTGAGTGAGTATAGGTGAAGAATCAGCTTTAGGCTTCTCACTTTTTTCCCCCCATACCAGACACTATCATCTGGTTTATTAAAAATAGTGCTGAAATACGTGTGATGTCTAACAGCAAAATGATTCTGCAAGAAGGATTCTGCACTGGGAAGACCAGAAAGAGTAGAAAGCATAATGTCTATTGAGCGACAGGCACCGTGTCCAGAAGGAAAGCAGAAAACTCCAAAGAAAAACAAACAGCATGTAGCAGGCACTACTAAACTTTAAGTTGTCTACTAAAAAGAAATCTGAGAGACTTCAGAGCCAGTATACAATAAACATGCACAGTAACTACAGCCAACACAGCCAGTGCTGCACTACTTTGAGCAGCCAAAGAGCAAGAAAGCAGGCAACTACAGGAAAATGAAGCCAGTTAAGTATTTAGAAAAACAAAACTAATTATAGATAAATGGGGGAATGAAGGAGCAAAGAGGGAGGAAGGTCATCAAACTATAAGCAGGCCCATATAACTAAAACAAAGTTCTATCCATGATGACTCTACAAAATAATTCAGGCAGCCACACATGTTGACAATTTTTTTTAATAGTTCAACCTCCACTAGAATTAGCTAAGCAATTAATTCCTTGAAAATAAAGTAAACCTTTATTGCATTTTAAATGAAATTTTCAAGTACAATACAATTAAAGTGTGTTGAGGTTTTGTGCATTTCCCCCTTTATTCTGGCTTTAAAAAACCCCTTAGCCTGCCTGCAGAGAGCAGCATGCAAAGCACCATCACTACAACACCCTGCATCCAACTGAAATGTCCAACTCAAAATCACATTTGACAGTGAAGTGACCGATTATCTTCCACTCTATCAAGTAGGGGTCGAAATGAAATGGCAGCCGGGGACCTGGGGTCAGGAACAGCATCAGCTCGTGCATCAACCACACATCACTTGGTGTGTCCATCACCACTGTAAACTTCCCTAACTCCTCAGTTCTGCTACCCTTGAATGTTTATTCCAGTACAAACACTGAACTAAGGGTTGAAGATGAAAGATACAAAAGAAAAAACTATGGAAGACTCCTGGATACAAAGCCTCCAAGGAAAAAAAAAACACTAAACACAAACAAACAACTCCAACAAGACTGAAAACAAACTATTATTACACTTCATATTTAACATGTCTCCTGTCTATTTAGCTTGCAGATATTTCACAAAAGACATGTAAATAAAAGATTTTAAAATAATTTTTAAAAAAATAAAAAAACACAAAAAAACCAACCCAAAATGGTGGCATCTTTCAGTTTTATCTCATACTATCTCCAATGACATCAACTAAACTATGGGTTTGAAAAGAGCCATTTTTAAGGAAATGGAAATTCTCCCCCAAGCAGGTCAGTGCTTCCACATGGAGACCATTTCAACAGTCTCACTTTGCACTGGAAACACAGCAGGAAAAAAGCAACAAAGCACAGTGAGTATTAAGAAACACACTAACACATCATGCTGCAATGTAGCATTTAGTGCCTTTACCATATCCTTTTAACCTTAGTCACTGACAAGTCTTTTTAGTTCCTTCAGGTTCATTCACCTTAACATTGTATTTTCCTTCAAAATTTGCATAGAGATTGCTCAGTTCACTCAAAGATTCAGCAGGTGGTGATCAAAAAAACCAAAACAGAAAAAAAACCCCAAGCCAAAACCAAACCCAAACCAACTGATTCCCACACCAAATCTCTGGGTGAAGCAGCAGCAACAGCACAGTCATCTCATATAAGCCCAAGCACATAATGAGTTTCTCAAGAAGAGCACATTGCTGCAATCCAATTGGCAGCATTTCAACCAAGGGACTCTGAAAAAGGCATTTGCAGGTGTGCACTTTGCACTTCCTTCTGTTCAAAGCCACAGAATCCCCACAGAAGTGAACTCTCCAGCAGCACATCCCATTCTCCCTCCTTTATCAAGCAGCTGTAAGGATGGCAAGACAAGAAAGAGCACTATTACAGTTCTAGTCCAAAGGGTTACTATCAGATCTAGTAAAATTTCTTGAACACCTAGGTGCAGAAATGCTAATGAGAGGTGAATCATTCATGCAAAAACACTCAAGCACATTCAACACAGTCTAAACGAAATGTGCTCCCCTTAAAGAGAAATTACAGCATGACATCCTGATTCTTCTGTTAACGTGGACAATTCTCATCTGAGAAGTGACTAGGCTGAAGGGCTTTTACCATACATTTCTGTATGGTGGACAAAACTCATTCCAATATGGAAGTCATCTGGTTTTCTGTATATTCATACCTTCCTATACTGGTATCTATGCTGAACTCCTTACCCTCTGCCATAGAGAAGCTTTTAAAAGTCCTGAAGGTTTCACCAAGACAGACATTTCAAGCTAAAGTTTTAAGGCACATGTCCCTGTCCCTTGTCTTTTAAAGTTCACTGCACTTTTGGGCATTAGCAAACTAGCACCATACAACAGTGAAACACAAATACTTCTGAAAACACCAATTTTTCCTTCTCAAACAATTTCTTTGGACAAAATAAAAATATATCTTGAGACTATCTCAATTAGCAAGCTGTCATAAATGAATCATTTAAATACCTTATTTTATGAAAAGAAGCATAGTAGTAGTTAAAGTTACATTATTTATTATCACTTGAAACAGGGTAGAGACTTTTCCACAGTACCCATTTCCCCCCCATGAGAGCATATTTTAATGATACCAAAACACAGAATTTAGGCTTTTAGATTATAATTTTCATTATATGCTGAATTCATATTTTTGTGTTTCAATACTTCTACTACAAGGTTTATCAAACCTTGAGAGGGGTCCCTAGGGATATTATTACACTACTAAAACTTAGAGAATTTTACTTTTAACTATTTGCACACCGAGTTCTCTATGTAGAATATAAAGAATTCTAATGAGACCACGTAAAAAAAGACCCAGGTGTTATTTCACGGAATTATGCCAAGTCAAGTATTAAAAACCACTCCACGTGTTAAATTTAGATGTTATGAAATACAGCTGGCTGGCTGCATTGTTTTTAATTAGCTTTATTTTTAAGCTTAAAGAGACACTACAGAAAGATAGCTCCCAATATAATTACTGTGTCAGGAAGATGGTAAGTAAAAGTGAAGATTGTTTCCCTTTGAGTGGCAATGGCAACTGACACAAAGAATGGTCCACATCTACAGTAAACTTTATCATCCAGGTCTAATATTAAGACCACTACAATACAGAGTTGGTAAAATTACCATTCATCTGTAGAATAGTCTGGCATTTAGAAATCCTAGAGTTTTATTTCATTTACTCTATGCCAAAGATTCAATTTTTAACCTGGTGTTTACTGCATATGTTTTTCAAAGAGGAAGGCAACACATCTGAGAGCAACCAAATCACCAGCAGTCAAACTGCTTTGGATGACAAAACTAAAGACTGTAAGGAGTGAAGCCACAGCTGGATTGCAAACCATCCCAGTGATTAACAGCACTAAAGCTGTTGGTTTCTCAACTTCCCAAGTCCTTTTGTTTTTGGCTTTAGTGAGGAAGCCGGCTGAGAAGAGCATGCATTACATAGTCCAAGGTACACCAGCCGAGCAGCTATCCTGCAGGATTAGCCCTGCCGAATCTTCGAGTGGGAGTTAAATCCTCTCCACACCTTGCTGCCACACCAGCCAAGTACTCAGTGGCCAAGACCCACAACCAGAAACACCATTCAAAGCAAAAGGAAACACAGGATCATTGTTGTCAGTGTTGATCACACTGACAAAGAACTGAACATACCAAAAAGAGTCACGTTTACCTAGGGGGACACTGGATGCCTCACAGGCAGATCACAAGGCCAGGGGCAAGTGAAAATCATTCAGCAGCCAGGTTAGAGGCCATCCACTGAACACCTCTTTGCAGAAGCTGTGTCTTCATCACTATCAAAGTCTCCTCCAACTCAACTCTTGCGTGTGTTTGGACAAAGAATATGTCAGTGACCCTTCATTACTAACATACTGACATTCAAATAATTTAACTTGGTCTGCATAAAACACTGAGTATTAATGTAATTTTGAACTCACTCATAGCTGAAAATTTCAACTGTTCCAGAATTCTGAACACAACAAACCTCAAAAGACCTTCTTACAGAGTGCCTGTTACTAAACACATGAAAAGGAACACTACCACCCAGCTCAAAAATTAACTTGCTAAATTTGAAACTGCTGGTAAAGGAAAACTCCCTGCTGCAATTCCCACTTTCCTTGCCAAATTTTCATGGGATGGGGGCTCATTAACCCTACCTTCTCCTCCTTTCAAGCATCTAGTCTTCAGCATTGTTTTGAACTTGTAACATTTTGACATTTTTTCTTCAACTGATTGAAAAGGAGATTAATTTTATTCACAATCCTCACCTGTACAACAAACAACCACATACTATGGTTTTTGCCCCAGTCCCTTTAAGGTCTTGTTCCTCATTGCTTCAGTCTCTCATGTAGAAACTGCAGGTTCTTTCCACTGCTCTGGAAACTTACTGGTTTGCAGATGCCCACAGATTTGCAAATAAGAGCACTGAAGGTCAATATTTGGCACAGCTGAACAGTAGGAGGTGACTGCGAATTTCAGTACTATACTGCAGCAGTTTGCAGTCTCTTCTCCTCTAAGTTCTCCCTCAACTGCTACAAAAATAAAGAACACAGAAGGCAACAGGATGGCTTCCCTTTACCCATCATCAAGGGATTACTAAGACCTTGACTTTACACCATCTGGCAAGGCCTCCCAAGAAGAAACTAAGATAATCCTGAAACTCTTGGTTTGTTAATACACCTTTACTAACTACAGTTAGGACATGTTTGTTCCCAGCAGCAAGGGATGGGGAGAAATAAGAGGATATGTTTCTTGGCATCAGTCTGCTTTGGAAATCTTCACTGTCCCAAACATGAAAGCACTAAATTACATGTAAGTCAGCATTTGGAATTTTACTACAGTGCATACTGGTAAGATCATGCATTCAAAAAAGCCTCTGCTGTCAGACAGCTTCCAGAGAATTACATTTCTCCAGCAGCAGCTTTTAATGCCTCACAACTGCTTTTTGTTTTTCTTTTACAACAGGAAGTCAGCTAAAACTGATATCTTAACTTAAGATACCATCACAACCAGGATCTGGTCATGACCTTCTGCATTGCGAGATTTCTGCAGCCATCATTTATGAGGGCCTTAGGTTTGCAAATCACTCTAGAAAAGTCCTAATGCTAATATAATATTACCATAAATGTCAAAGGCAATGATTCAACAGCCAGCAATAAAAAGCCTCGCCTCACCCATTCAGTGATCAAGGAGCAAGTGACAAGAACTGAAACAAAAGCCATTAAACTTTGCCCACTTGTGTTTATCCTCAGATAAGTCACCAGCTCTCACCAAGGGGAGAGAACTACATTCTCAACCACTGGCACTAATTCCTCGAACAGGATACAGTCTTCCTCTTTCCCTATCTCAACCACTGGTAGAGTGGAAATAAACAAGTTGTACAACTAGATCAACTAGCACGTATCTCTGCTGCCTTGGGCACACTAACACAGCAACTGCCAGCCAACGCTAAGACTCAGGGTTTGGGTGGGAACAGAAAATCAAGCTCTCTTCTCCTCTGCAGCAGTGCCATGGTACTCCAGTCTAAAGCACACACTATACCAAGGCTGCATGTGTATCTCTACTGCCCAAATAGTCAGCTGAAGTTCCATCTCTTGCCTCGAGTCCACTTGTATTTCCTTTTCCACGCCAACACTTCTGTGATCTCATGGTATGAAAGGTTCAGGGAGCTCAACTACAGAAAAATTATCTCGAGGAAGCAAAACCAGGCAGACCCTGTGAGCTGAGCTCCACGAACTGACCCACTATTAGGCTGAAGGGGCACAAGGGTGGGCAGAGCAGCAGAACTGCTTCCTTTCAAGCAGCTGGCCAACAGATTCAACCAGGAACTGCACCACTGGGGTGAGCTCAGGCTGCCCTCCTATCAGTCCTGATAGCTGCACATCGAGCAAGGGAGATTACTTCACACACCCAGCTGAAAACTGCTCTACTGTAAGGTTAACTTTCCATTACATCAGCAAGATCATCTAATCACACCACTATATGAACACTGATAGTTTTTATACATGCACTGGAGAAAGAACATACAATCAAGACAGAATTTTTCAACTATATCTATATAGTTTCAACTATAACTATATAGTTATATATCAGTGTAAGCTATAAAATCAGTAGTAAGGTTCTTACAAAATAACAAAAAGGAAAGCAGAGGACACTGCTGGACACACTAGAATTTCCTGCACACTGTGACAGAATTACACATAAATGAAATTAAAACATTGCAACTGGCCAACACTGGAAAAGGTTTGATATAAGCTTTAGGTTAATGTTAACTTAAGTATTCTTGGCAATTTTGACCACCTCACTAGGTCAAATTTCATTTTATTTGAAGTTCAATATGAATCATTATATGAATTGTCTTTTAAATGTACAAGATAAAAAAATAGGCAATATTTAATGCATTATTCTTCTAAGACCAACCTGCCCATAATTCAATGACAACCACTGGCAGCAGTACCAACCTTCATGCCATCTTACATTTTTCTCAGCATCGACTCCAATGACCTACAATGCTTCCTCAGACAAATGTCACTCCAGAAATTCTGCCATCAAGAACTTCAGCTGTCTTTTTGAAAGGTTTTTTTTTGTAATAACACCACTGTACGATAAAACGATTTCTGCACATATTAAGACTGTTTTGATGGGAATTTGATAAACTACTACTTTGTAGCTCACCACTCACCAACAATGTTACAGAGCACACCTCATACACCCAGTCTCTATTTCTATTCTTCTGGTCATTCTCCTGTCATGCTTTACCCCACAGCACTGGAAAAAAGCCTCATATGGGCTACTCTCCACTTTAAGAGAACACTTCTAAAGACCACTGTCATTCTTTGATCGTTTTCATGGTCAAACAAAAGAGCAGTCTCAGGTAATTTTTCTTTTCTTCATGTCTCACACCTTTTGTGAGTATGATGGAATCTTTCCATTTAAAAAGCTCTATTTTAGAAGTCTTAGACCAAAACTGTGTGCTGTATCTTAATATTGATCCCCCTAGAGCTACAGTGGGTCATGGGGGGAAAAAATCTACCTAATGTTTTAATCAATCCTCCCCTGGTTGTAAGTCAACATCTTAAGTATTCAGATTAAAAAATAAAAAATAAGAAGCATACAACTATTAATAGCTTTAAGTAATAAAAGTAATAAAAGTAATAATAGTAATAAGCAAAAAAAAAAAAGGCACTTAAGAAAAGCTGTATCTGGAGGTGTTATTTTCAATGCTGACCAAAAAAAATTTCTACATCTTCTGTGCCAGTAAGAAATAATTCAGTTCTATTTCAGTTTAAGTGCTTCTGAATGTAACACCCAGAGTGATATTGTTCAGCAACACTGCTTCCAAAATTATTTTCAAATGTGTACTGAACTGTCCTTGCATTAAACGACACAAATGTGGCGTGAAAACAGCCACACAAAGAGAAATTTGAAAATAAGACACAGAAGTATTCTGTTCCCCATGAGTGGCTTTAAGAAGGGCTGTGGGGCAGTGACTCTGAGCAGCAGCCCTGCCAGCCTGTGCAGCCAGCAGGTTCCTGTAAGGCACATCTGAAGTGTGGAAGAGCACTGATGCACAAAAAGCAGAAGATTAAGTGACTTTTGGGGGAAGAAGTCCAGGACATCCATCAGAACAAGGTTTAGTCAGGTATGTGTTTTACACTGCTCTAACTCAAAGGCTGTCAAAAGGAGAGTGGATACATACTGGCTTCTGAAGTGCTTAGGAACCTACTGGCTACTTTTTAATTTTCAACGGAAAGTAAGGATGTCAGGGCTTACAGGAGTTTCACAGCCATGTCCATGCAATGAAGCCAACTCCTGGTTTTACAGGGCTGCTGCATTAAACTAAAGTTATGTAAGTAAATACTGACTTGATTCTTTCCTATACAGAATAGAAAAGAGCTACCTGATGACATTACAGAGCTATCAGTATGCAGCCATTAAACCAGGGCTGGAAGAAAAACTGACTCATCCCTGACATACATGAAACTCACTCTGGCAAGGTGAGCAGGAAGTCACTGGTTTCTGTGACCTGAGTCCCTGGCCCTTGTAGCTGAGAAATGCCTTTACCTCACTTGTGCCACCATCCCCACCTCTGCAAGACATCTATTCCTTCCACAAACATCAGCTCCAGATGTTCAAACCCTCCTAGGGAATAGTTTGTGACCGCCTACAGTTTAACACTACCCCGAATTTGAATTACTAATTTAAACGAGGCTTAACTAAACTACTTAAATGGTGACTAAATGCCATTCTAATTACAGAGCACACATTTGCAATTAACTAGCTCATTTCAGGAGCTGGAGCACCAACTTATAGAAAACAGAACGTCGCTCATACATACACATCTCTGGTCTAGACAGGTTAAGTGAAGAGTCTGGCAACAAACTGAAGCTAAAAATGTGTGTCATACTACACTTCTGCATACTACAGCTCTCTCTCCTACACCTTCTCCGAGGCAAACTTTCCTTCACTGACTTTCTGTTTAAAATGAGGTTTGGAATCTGCAGCCATTGTATTCTGTAACTATCTGTTGTCTTAATGGGTATTTTAAGGGAGTAATAAAAACACCACTGCAGCAGCACTGAGCTATGAGAACTGAAGACAAAAAGCACACGAAGCATGAGCCTGCCCCATGGAAGAGACTAAGTACCACCACAGTTGACAGCCAGCTCAAGAAAAAAAAATTCTGCTGTGCATGTTTAGACATTTCTATGCAAGGAAAAAAGCAAAATCTATTGTATTTTAGCTTATAAAGCAGACAAATCTGAGCCTTCATTTCTGCACAAGATAAACAATCAAGGTTTTATCCATATGCACAGAAGCACACATGCAGTGAGTATGTATCTGAAGCACTGTTTTAACTGAGACCAGTTACTTGCCCTTATGGGTAAACAGAAGGAAATGCCGTGAGTTATCATCAGGGCATGGCTGATACGCACAGTTCTTGTTACATCTGCTTCAGTTTCAAAATGACTTAAGTAACAACCCTTTCTCCCATAGCAGCAAACACAGAACAGGTGACGCTCTTGGATTCCCATTCAGGTTTCAACATAGACAAGGTAGTAATTAACCTTTAAAGCAATGGTTTCTTGAAACCCACTCTCCTGAGGTAAGAAAATTCTATTTATTGGTTTTTGTTATTCGTGAATCAACTTTAAAAAATGCAGTCACCCAAAGTCAAATTGAATTACTGCTCTTATGTTCACAAATCAACAGCTGAAGATGCCAGCGATCCCACAAACTACACAGGTATAAAGTGAAAGATGCTAAACGCTACACAAAAATACATCTTTGCTTATTTCCTAACATTTCAGCAGGCAAAAGCTTTTCTATATATAGAATTATAAAGAAGAAATAATATTAGTTTGATATCTCAGAGAAAGTTCTAGTCATAAATTATCATTTAGCACTGGCAAGCTATTACTACAAAAAAAAGTCACTTCCATAAGAAGGTATGGTCTATCTTTTAAGCCCAGATATACAGCAGTGGCCCATCTAACTTTCATGGGAGCTAAACCCGCATATTTTACATAAACTGGCATTTTTTTGGTCATGATATTAACACAGACCATAGGTATTTCTGCATATGGAAGCGCTGCTTTCACTGAACATAACCTGAAGCCACTGTCAGTCAGAGAGCGATTACAATGGCCAGGAAAAACCTTCAGTGAATGGGTAGTTCTGACAGTCTTCTGTTCAGCGATGTTTCATCTGCAGGAGGCGGCACACAAACTGCACGCAGAAGATTCCTGAACGCTGTCTTTTCTCGGAATTACATTTGCACATAACTGGTTCAGCGTGAAGCCAGCAACTTCACGCTAAAATAAGTTTAGCTGCTTTTCCTTAAGTCGCCTATTAAAAAAATCTTCGTGCATAATCGCCCCCTTTTCCCTGCCACCCTCCCGAAACACGAAGCACCCCTCCAATTTATTCTGCTAAGCGAGCGGATCAAACAAACTGCTCAAAAAGGCGTTTCATACAGACTCGCAGAGCAGCTGTTCGTAAATTGTAATTTCCACTTTCTCTTTTTTACAAACAACCGGCCGAGGCCCCCTCGGGCTGCAGAAGCACGGGCTGGGCCGGCGGAGCAGCGCGGGCGGGCGCCCGTGCAGGGGCCAATAAAAGCCAGACCCAAGCGAGATACAGCCCTCAAAAAATACCCTAGAAAGGAAGGGGAAAAAAAAAAAAAAGGAAAAAGAAGGGAAAAAGAAGGCAGGAGAAGGCAGCAGGCGAGGCGGGCAGGCGGCTGGCGGGCTCCCGCTGCCACACACGCTCCCACCCGCGCACGGGCGCCCCCTTCCTTCCTTCCCCCTCCTCCCGCGATTCCAGTCCCACCCGCTCCTCTCCCGCATATTTGAAAGGCTGCTTCAATTCCTGCAGCAGCAAATTCCTCCCTCCCAAATTTGGGCGCAAAAGGAGAAAAAGGGGAGGAGGGACTGGGATGGAGGGGGAAGGGGAGAAAAGCGAGGGAGAAGAAATATCTCCGGCATTCTCGCCGCCCGGCTCCCCAAGCCCCGCGCAGGCATTATACAATTTCGGCGAGGCAGGAAG
>VZRX01001031.1:299034-322452 GCA_013398075.1 Notiomystis cincta
TGCGCTGAGGCCGAGCGCGGAGCGCCGCTGCTCCGTGCGCGCATGGCGGGGCCCGGGCGTGTCGCGGCACCAACGCCGCCCGGCCATGCAGGCGGTGTAGGGAAAGGTCGGCCGGAGAGCGGGATGGGCAGAGCGAGCGAGGCCCTGTAGCCGCCCTCACCCGGGGACCCTCGGGCTGCGGCACTGCGGCGCTCGGCTCTGCTCACCCCGCACAGCCACAACTGGATGCCCGAGTCCCCCGTAATGAGTGAGGGCTCATTGGAAAAAAAACCAAAATACAACCAAGCCATTCGAAGGCAGCTGTTGGCAGGCGCTAGGTAAAATCCTGCTAGGAGGCTGAAGCGATGCTTGTGTGCCCTGGGAATCCCAGTGCCAAGCCCTACCGCCTTAGGCTGCTCTAGCACGTCCCTGAGACCCTCCATGGGTTCCTCGGAAAAGCTGGGATAAGTGTCCATAAAGTTACACGGAAAAGCACGGACTCCAAGAGAGGCAGAAAAATGCCTTTTGCCTTTCCTATTCCAGTAGAGCTCTTGTATTTCCGTTTTATGTTTTTGGACAGGTATCTATCCAAGCGCTCCAAGAGCCTTTTAAAATCTGGGATGTTTTATGCCCAAACTGGAATACTAGAGACCTATATTTATGATGTGTGATTTGAAACTTAACATACTTTCTTTTGTGTTAGGGATTTTCAAGCGTGGTCTTTGCCTGGCCTTTTCTTTCACACGAGGCACAGTGTACTTCTCTAATAGGGAAAGGTGATTGGCAAAAAGGTAAAAAACACTGAATTTACTGTTTATTATATAATTTGTTGCTGCCATTATTAAAAGTGCATCTTAACAGCATGCCCTGGTACTAAGAGGATGAGAATAGCAATTTTCATTTCATCAGCAAAAGGAAATTTTTCAGTAATGCAATATTTCTGTAGGCAGGCAGGAGCAACAGTGAAGATGCTAAGTTTGCCTTTGCTTCTCACAGAGTTCCATCCAATTCTTTCCTGTCTCATCTACAACTTATTTTTTGTTCTTTTCTTGTGCATTTGATAAACAAATACTTTTTATGACAACAAGGAAAATGCATATTCTTTTCAGGAAGGTATGCAGCCCTTCACAATGTGGTTCAGCCCTGTTTTAAGAACTGGAAGTGTTACAATATACTGTGGTTCTTGGGTGCCCAAGGGAAAGAGATTTTTGTTATCCTTGGTCACAGGACAGCAAAATGTTATCTTGTAAATCCGTGTCTTTCACAATGGATGAGGTGAAAAATAACCTTTTTTTTTTCATTCTGGTTGGTTAGGTGGTAATGTCTATGGCAGAGAGATACAGCTACATTGCTTTTGTGGTTATTTGAATACCAAAAAGAGACATTTTACACCACAGAAGTTGTTCACTGAATGCAAAATATGATCCCTGCAGCTCTCCCATAAAAATACATTGTGGGAAAACAAACAGTATGAATAATACTTGTTTTCTCTCTTGTAGTAAGGGCTTCACATTGCTTAAAAACATTTATCTTGGTTTTTAGATAGGCTATGGTGAGAAAATAGTATGTAACTGATGGGGATATCTTCAAGGAGGAAATCATGATTTTGGGGAATTCCCTTTTAAGTAAAACATTACTTTGTGGATTGATTGTTGGAAAAACAAAAATGAGCTTGCACCTTTGAAATCTACTGCAAAACTGGCACAGGCTTAATGAGGAAGCAAGCTCCAAGCCAATGGGTTTTATGTGAGGTTAATGTCCCATTTTTCTGGGTTGTGAATAGCAGTGTGGGGGGTGTCTCCTTTCATACAGCAATTCACAGGCTTCAGAAGATTCTGCAAAATTGTGCTCATTTTGAGAAATAAAGGAAATGCAAATGAGTCCCTGAGGTTTGAAAAATAATGTGTTCTGTTTACAATATAATAAATCAAAACTTTTTCCATTCCTGTTGTGATCTGCTGTTCCTCTTCAAAAGCAAAGGCTTCAGTGAATATATCATTGAATTTTAAAAAACTGAACAAGTAAATTTCAGGATTCTGTGGTTTCTATTTATTTGATTCAAAGATGGAAGATACAATTGTTGTCACTCCTTTTTGTGAAAGTAATAAAAAACTTTGTGAACTTAAATGTAGGACACTACCTGCCATAACTCAACCCTCATCTCTGTCCCTCTTGTCCTCAGATACAGAAACAAAAACCACTCACCTTATTTAGAAAATCTGCTAACTAGGGTTGCCTCCAGCTTGGTTCCCAACAAGCCTAGCCAGTTTCAGTCTCTTCTTGCCAGTGAGACATAGGAAGACTATTTTGTTTTTGTGTTTCTTTTAATGCAGGCAGACGTGACTCACTAGGTGAATTTGCACACAGCATCAGCTGCAGCGTGAGGTGCCGTGGAATTACTGTGCTTTACTCTGCTGGCTTGCTCCTGCATGGCAACTCCAGTCCCTCCTGGGTTTGGAGGGCACATGGTGCCTCTCCAGACTGAATCATGCTTGCACAGCAGCTCCAAAGGATGCTGCATTCTTTGGACTGACTGGGTCAGTAACAGATCCCTGAGTACCAAGCAATGTCTTGCCAAAACAACCAGTTTTGTTTCCCCAGCCAGGTGAAGTCCTAAATTCCTGTCTACAGGCTAACTCTTGCAAGGTAGGAGGCTGAGAATGCTCAATGGTGAATAGTGAGCACAGCATCCTCCTTCAAATCCATCCTTAAATTCCAGATTTGTAATAATGCCTCCCAGCACCTTGACCACTCTTTGACCCCTGCTTGTCATGTTGACCAGAAGTGTCTCTTGTCCCTGTACTGTGCTGCCTCTTGGACACCTGTTGCCCCTTACATTGGGTGATCTCCTTGTAAATGCTGCCATTCTCCAGCACGAGAAACAGCAGTAATGCAAGTGCTAACAGTAATATGAGGCATCAGGTGTCACATCTGTCTTGTCCATCAGCCCTGTCCTTTGGACAAAGTCAGTACTTTCACTTGTCTGAATAAATGTTTCCAGAGTCAGGCCTCAGTTTGTGGCACTTTTCTGTATCCAGAGGAGGGCTGTCCTGAAACAACCCTTGCAAACTCACAAGCAGCACAGTAACCAGCTAAAGGGATGGAGCACCTCACCTGTGAGGAAAGTCAACTGCTTTTTTTCAGCCTGGGGAAGAGAAGTCTTCAGGGTGACCTGATTGCAGCCTTCAGCACCTGAAAGGAGCCTACAAGGAAGAAGATGAACTTTTCACTGGAGCATATACAGTGACAGGACAAGAGGAAATGGCTTCAAACTGAAAGTAGGTTTAGATTAGGTATATGGAAAAAATCCTTTGCTGTGGGGGTGGTGAAGCACTGGAATAGTCTGCCCAGGGAAGTTGTGGCTGCCCCATCCCTGGGGGCATCCCAAAGCCAGATTTGATGGGGTTCTGAGCAACCCAGTCTAGTGGAAGGTGTCCCTGCTCACAGCAGGCAGTTTAGAACTAGATCTTTAAAAGCCTCTTCTAACCTAGGCCATTCTATTATTCTGTCCTAACTGTCATTATTGCTGCATCATGACTGTTGTCTTTGGCTGCCACCTGCAAGATTATTCCACAGATATGCAAATGAAGCAAGATAAAATGTTCACCTCTTGGCCCCCTTTTAGGTTTTGCCACTTGCTTTTTTTAAAAAGTGCTCTGCAGGAATAAGAAAGAGCCACATTCACCAGCAAATGCTTATAAAATGCTGTAAAAGTTATGAACACAGCTTCTATTGAACAATTGCTATGGGAAAAATACAGCATCTCTTGTTTTGTAGTGTGTTTACTGTATCGTCCTGGTATACATCCATTCCTTCAATTATCTGAAGAAAGAGGCTTTGATAGATTACGACCCAATGATGTGATCCTTGTGAGAGGCACACACATGCACTTATTGTTGAAGGTAGAAAATGGTTGCTTTGTGCAGCTATAGTCGTGTAGCAGGGAATATAGATCAGCAGAAGCAGGAAGGCAGCCTAACCCTTAGCCCTGCACTCGAACCAGCAAGGATTACTTCCTTACGTGAGGTGAGAAACAACCTTCCTGTCAGTTTCCCTCATCCGTGTCAAACACTCGCATCTTGGGAGACGAAGGAGGCTTCCAGCAGTGCTAAGCTTTCTGAAAAATGCCCCGTCTAACGTGTTGTTTGTACAACAGTCACAGATGCAAGCTGGTGAGCTGACAGATTGAAAAATCCATTTCATCTACGCCAGGGAATCAGAGCCTTGAGCAAAGGCCCCTCTGGCCCTTCCAGCCCTCCGCTTGCAGGCAGCAGCAGCAGCGGCTGCCGGGGTGACCAGGAGCAAGGCGATCGTGTGTGCCACGTGGCCTGTAATTCCAGTTCTCCGGTTGATTATTTGTTAATAAGTAACCCCCACAGGGGCCGGGCAGGTCTCAGTAAATCCTTACAAGGCTCTCCCTACAGCCAGATGTGGAATCGTTACTAAGCAGTGCTGCAGCTGAGCGTGTGCTGATGGGCAGAGCAGGGCACCAAGGGGCTGCTCAGGCTGCCACTGCTGCCAGAGCACGGCCTTTGGGCAGCTGGGCTCGCTGCCTATTTACATTAGCAAGTGCTTCCTAGCCCAGAAAAAGGTAGTGCTGTCATACTTTTGCATATTAGATTAGGGAAAAAAAATACTCAGACATGTAATGCAATGTGACATTTTATTGCTTTTTTTTTTATTTCAGGAGTTATGCTTTCTCAAAGAAAAATATTTTTTCTTGAAATGAATTAATGAGCTTATAATTAATTTCCTGCATAAGTGCTAGATAGTGTGGGTTTTTTGATAGTTTGGGGTTTTTTTGTTTTGTTTTTTTAATTCCAGAAGGAAAATATTAGAGAATAACTCACATATTACAGAATGCATTAAAACATGAATTCTGTATGTACAGCAGTCAGCTCTTTATTCTCTTTACTCATATCAGGACATTGTTTCTATAAAAAGTAAAGTCAATGACAAGTTCTGATGGGAAACAAGTACTGTGTACCCTGTGCCACGGTGGCCCCAGCAGTCTGGCTTTGTATTTTCCAGTTGTCCCCTTTTGATTAAAAGACATCTACATCAGCCTAGGAACACTGAATCAGGCTTTGTCTTTGCACATACTAAAGCAACAGTACATCTAGTACTTGACATTAAACTTGAGGTAGCAGTATGCACATCAAGGCCTTGGGTACAAATGCTGAACAACTAAAGCCAAGTGTTGCAGACTGTGCCCCTTACAGGCATTTTAATCACTTTGTCACTTTGTTCTGTTTCCTTTACCTGTAAAAAAGTGACTCTAGTGTCTGTTATAGTTACTGGCATACCTACAATCTGGAACATTCTCCAAATTCATTCCAAAGTGACAAGTCTCTCCCTTTGTGCCTCAAGTTGGACCGGCCTGGACTGCAGTGGTGTAGGCAGGTCCCGAGTCCACCCCTGCACTTACCCTTCTGCCACTGTGCTGGCTCTTGGCTCCCAGATCTGCCCTTGGAGGCTGCACCTGGCACTTACATGAATTGATTAAGCAATTAATCGCTTGGCACAACCTTTAGGAGCAAAGGATTTCACACAGAGGACTTGTACCACCAAGTACAAGTGGTACTTTAGTCCTGTCTAATCTACCACATAAACCTGTAATTTGTCCAAGGGAGTCAGACCATCCTTCCTGGTTTTTATGAGAAGCTGCTCTGTATGAACAAAATTATTGGTGTCTCGGCACCAGAGCATCAACCCTACAAAACCTCCTGAAAGTCACTTTTCAGACACTCAGTTGCAATTTTTAGTTTCATGTTCTCCCTGTACACTTGATCTTTAGGTTCCAGCCTAAACCCAGTCGTTGAAGCCCTGGGCTAGAATCAGTGAATAGAAGCTTTTATAGTTCACTGCTTCGTTTTGTCTCCTGCTTTTGTCAGAGGATGACTTCTTTGTCCCTGTCTTTTGGGCTTTGCTGATAGTTTATCTAGTGGCAGTCATTAAGCTGAACACACCTGTGCATATAGCTCCAGTTAATCCAGTAGAGCTACTCACCTGTCTTTTGCAACAAAAGGTGATATGAAATACTTATCAGTAAGTAAAAAGCAAACTCTTTTTTATCCTTTGCTTAAACCATGTGTGATGGTTGGCATCTGATTACACATTGGACTGGCTGAATGCTACTGCCATTGGTGAATAGTGGGAATTTTGCAATTTAAGGGTTATACAATCTTGAACAGTCAAAGCTCTATATTAATAGAAAAAAAATCTCAAAACTATATTTCGTAGGAAAACTGAAACTGCTAAAATATGAATACAACAGTATAGAAATACTCAAAATACATTATGGTTCAATCCACTTAGTTAAATTTTTGGTGCATAATGTGGGAAAAAACTCTGGAACAAGGGAATGAAGAAAATGCTGAAACTTAATTCAGGTTACTTCTTTGTATTTATATTCTGAATTGCAACATTTTGAACTTCTATTTTACAGAAGGAGAAAAGTACTTAGTGATTTTGCTGTGATGACTGAGCAATACTAGAATAGTGCACAGTTCTGAAAGAATCAGTTATATAGACATTTGGGATTCAAAATGGGACATAATGGTCTTTTTGATGATGAATCCACTATATAAGCCAAGAATATTTCAAGAGCTTGTTTCAAAGTAGATCCATTAGCATAACCCAAAACTTATCCTTAGTCTTCCAGATAAGGAAAGTTCTTGTGTTGCTGTAATAACAGAAAGTTAGAGTGTTGGAGAGTTTTTGAAGAAATTATGTGCTTATTACAGAGCCAGACTTCAGACACACTCCTTACAGTGTGTAAATTTTAATGCAAAACACATCATCTGCATGGAAGTGTGGAAAAGTAGGGGTTGGGGTTATTGGCATAATATCATAAATATGTTTTTTGAAACAACTTCTGGGTCATGAGGCCATTAAGTCCTTCTTGGATAAACTAGCAGCATGGACTCTTCCTACACAGGATGTTTCCAAACTCCTTGCCAACACTTTTTTTCTCCTTCTTAACAGTCCAGTGGAATGCCTTGAGTCCTGTAAAAACCATGGTTAAAAACTGGTCAAATATATGGGAAGTGTGTAGTGTTTGGTTATATATTGATAGCACTTTTTGATAGTTAATCTTGTGCTCGTGGACTGCATGGGAACACCTCTATTATATAATATACTAAATAAAAAATAGATAGATAGATAGATAGATAGATAGATAGATAGATAGATAGATAGATAGATAGATAGACAGACCGACCTGAAATGCCTAGATGTATGACTTCATGAATTTACTAGTATTTGTAATAGCCATGCCTGTCTTCAGATATTACTCATCTTCACCAAAGATACTGTGAGAGAAATAGTCTATTGGACATGACACTTACATGCCAGTTCTTGTGTGTTCTTTATTTCCTTGAAATACCTAGCTAGAAAATAGAATGTTATCAAAAGAGGGTTCAGTTGTGTAGGAAGCAAATACTTGTCTACATTACCTTTCTTTAAAAAGTGTTTTGACTATGTTATTGCAAAAATAATGTTGTATTATTTTACCTGTAGTGTATTATTAAGCAACTTGTGCAGTTACTGTTGAGTTGGCTAGCTGGTTCAAAAAGGCAGTATATTTCATTCCAGTTCATGAGCCAGTGATCTCCCATTTTATATCAATTTATTTCTCAGTGGTTTTTCTAGTTTATTGTATTTATCTCAACTGTTTAAAATGTCTGCAAATGTCCCCATGGTAATGGAATTCACTTGGCAGCACTATATAGTTATATGAATCATTACAAGACAGTAAATAAATTATTTAAGGCATAACTAAATACCAAATGGACATTGATAGGTTTGGTAACAGCAGAAAGAGTTTATTGTGAAGATACCTCAACACCATTAATATCTTTCGCTGGAAACTCCTACTTCTTGAAAAAGTTGGTTTGGACAGACTTGAAAGTTTGGTCCTGATGTTTTGGGGGAAGTCCCCCAAAAGAAAACCTTCCCCTGCAGATGGGTGGATCACCCCATAACTCTTTTGTGCCCAGAGAGCAAAGGTGGCTGTTGGAACCTGTCTGAAAGATCACTGAATTTTTGGGGTGATTCATCTATTAGTGCTGTCTATTGGCCTGTCCATAGTGGACAAATGGAGAAGTAATCCTTTAGAAAGATTCTTAGCTTGAGCCTGTGCCCCTGACAGAAAGCAGACTAAAGCAGTATTTATGGATTGTCAAAAGATGTAGTGTATGTGCATGAACTTCCAATGAATAAACAAGTCACTGTTTTTTGTAATGGCATGTAATGGAATAAGATGGCTGAATACTTGTAGAGCATTTTTTGCAAGAGAACAGTATTCAATTTTCTTGGGCTACAACGGGCAAAGCAGCCTTTTTCAGGGTATTCATAATTACTACAGCTATGAAAAAATTGTCCATTCAACTCAGTGTCTTAGATGGACCCATTAGCTACTGTTGTCTACTTGCATAAATGCAGTTGCAAAAGTGACAGTGTTTTAATGGAGGATGTCTTAATCCATTGTGATAGCTACATGGCTTCTTCTTTGAATATAAAGGAAGACTGTGCAGTCAAGCATATTTTAATTCCATATCTAAAGTTCAGCAAATGGAAGAGAGAGCATTGGAAGCCTTAAATAAACCACAATGTGATAAATCATAACAAAGTATAAAATTAAAACATTCAGTTTTTTTAGAGAATGTTCTCAAAGAATGGAATACATCAGTCATGAACCAAAGCATACATTTATGTAGACTGCTGTTAATTCACAGTTTATTTATAAAGTGATTCCATTTTTGATAGCATCTGCCTATGGCAAGGTGCCTAACCTCTGTGGCACAATGGGGAGAAGTTATAAAGTTAGCATCCTTCTTCCTCTTGATGTACAAGCAAAAAAGCTGGAAGGAATCATAGTGTTACTCTGCTGACTGAACTCAGGCAGCAGCATCTGCTGGATCTTACAAGCTTCCACTCATTGGAGAAAAGACAGAGCTCCTCTAAAATGGAGGCAACAGGAAATCTCAGTAGGAGGCTCTCAGAACAGCCAGCCAAGGCAAGGTATGTACAAGGCTGTAGACCTGTTGTGGTACACAGTTAACACTGACTTCAGTCATGGTGTAAACTAAACAAAATCACACAAAGTGACAAAAGTAAATCAGAAATTACCTAACTTCAGCTGCTTACACACAGCACAAAACTCATGGCTATTATAATTCTGCTTTTCTGTCTGTTTACTTGATAGGGAAACTACTAAAATATAGTTTCTATTTGAACAAATTTTTGAAAGAGCAGTGAGTACTTTCAAATAATGCACCTTTTAGGTAAAGTACTGATCAGGATGGAAACAACACTCCTAAAACAGAAACTGTGTACAGAAATTCCACTTGCTGTACATCACTGAAAAATTTAGTATGGAAGAAAAAATAAATCTGATTGTCCATAAAATGTTTTTTCTGTAATAGTTATGACCTAAAATATATTTTTAATGTTGGAAAAAATAACACATTGTTCATTTTGTCTGATGGATTTTACCACTTCCTGTCTGATTATTGAGGAATTCAGAATGCGTTTTGGCCAACAAGAAGTATGGCCACACTAGGGAATTTCTTGCTCTCTTTTCAGGAAACACAGCTACATTACTGCTATTAATGCAGGCTTTCTCACCACCATTTATCTAATGCTGTCTGGCCTCCACCATTTTTCTAGATCCCTCTTATCTGGTCCACAGTGGGCCTCTATCCTGCAATTAATCCCACTTGGTACAGAGGTTGGCGGTGCTTTGCCATAACAAATACCTGTAGTAAACACAGAGGAGATTGCAGTACCTGTGCTGGCAAATACCCAGCCAGCAGCTTTCTCACATTTGTCTGGTGATCAGACTGAACTCTTTCAGATACAGGCACACAAAGTGACCATGTGAGCCTTTGGAGCAGGCACCATGCACTCCCAGAGCAACAGGGGCCCTGTCCTTGGTGGGGCAAGTAATTGGAAACAAGAAGATGAGATTTGGCTGACCTGCTTTCCATTGCCTGTTGCTATCTTCTCTCAGCTTGAGCTCTCCACCCTCACTTGTTTGTTTCTTTTTTTTTTAATGAAGCTTAAATATTCTAAAACAAAAAAAATATATTTAATAAGAAAAATACATGACTGAATGGAAGGGTGTTTTTAAGATTTTTCACCTCAGCAAACTGCCTTTCATTGAGCATTACATGCATTTCTGGTAAATAAATTAGAAGATAAATAGCATTAAACTCATAAAACAATTGCTGTATTTTGCTGATGTTTGGCATCTCTGCAGTACAGCTGCTTCTCCCAGCCTCCTGGGAGTAGAAAAAGGGACAATAGTGAGCTATGCAGTATGACTGACATCTCTTCCACACCACCAATCTAAAGGCACACACACACATATTTACCAATGCTCACCATCAGATCAGAGTAATTTCTATAGGTTTGGTAGCATCTTGAAAGGCTTTCTGTCACCCAACCAGGAGCCAGCAGATGGTCAATGCAGGAGGTCACACAGGATGGTCTTAACAAACTCTTTTGCCCATGCAATCCATCACGGATCAGACAATGCCTTTGTATCTCTCAGAACACATCCCTTTTCTTAGCATCTATTCTAGCAGGTGCAGCTCTGCGTGGCAGCCACCCCAAACAGCCAGCTGTGCCTGCAGTGAAGCATTGCAGTCTGCGACCATCAGGGGACATGGGTCCTCGCTGAAGGCTGTAAATAAAAGGGGAAGAATGTAGTGGCTTTGGGACTTCTGCCTAAACACATAAACCTTGACTGCTAATTGTGCCTTTGCTTTCTTAAGAAACCCCAAGTGCTGCTTCTGATAAGAGAAAAAAGAAGTCCTCTGCCATGACCCTCATCAGGGTCAGCTGTTCCAAGCTGGAGTTCACGCTCCAGCATAGCCGGGACTGTGTTGCTCAAGTCCAAATGCAAGCCCTCATGCTGTATTCCATATGGGTCCCCTGATTCCATATGGGTCCCCTGATTCCTCCAGTAGGTCCTACATGTTCCCACCCCCTTTGCTGATTTATGGAAGTTTTTCATTAGTTCCCTGTTCCCCAATGTCTATGTCTAGTGAGGAGTCCTGTGCATTAAAGTAGGTGTTGAAAACGCAGGAGGGAACAGGAAGGTTATAAGTAACTGGGCAATGAGTGATTCAGTTAGTCTTCCAGGGTCTAAGAGACAAGCAGCCTTTCTCTAAGGAGAAGTCACTCCTCAGGAAATCCTTATGGATCATTGTTCCTATGGAGCAGGAAAACAAGCCTCTCACAATAGAAAATAATCTTTCCATCAGCAGCATTAGAAAATGATAGAGCAACCAAGCTCTGGTAGAGTGAGTCATCACTCAGCAATTTTTCTTCAGCACTTTCCCACTGATTGCTAGCAAAGGTCATGGGTTGCTAAGCCAGAGTCTGGAAGCTCTAAGATGGGAAGGGCCATCAGGAAGCCCTGATGCTGACAAAGATGTTTACTTCTAAATTTCAATCAAGCTCAGAATTAGAGTACTGGGGGATTTCATCTAAATTCAAGATTTGCATTTTAGCAAATCTGAGGGAAGTGTTGTGGTTGCTATGGATAAGATATATGTAGGGTCCAAAACTCAGATTTCATTCTTTTAGTAGACAGAGAGCAAAGAAGACAGGAGAAATTAAAAGGGTGTAGTGCTGTCACATCCCCTGCTGAGCCATCCAGTTCAGGGTTAGCTCCAGATTATGACACAGAAAGTAGCTTTGGCTGCAGTGCTCCCCTGCCTATTGTGACAGAAGTGGCTTGCCTCTGAAAGGTCTGCAAGCCATCATTCAGCTCCTCCATTCCTTATTTGTATTGCCCAAGAAATTAATTTACCACCTGTAAATCTGTGATGGGAGGAGGAATTATGTTTGAAAAAGGAAAATCATTGCTTTCTGCTTCATTTATCTTAAAACTAAATCCGTAACAAGGTGTCACATTCCCTTCCTTCCTGCAGATGTAGGCTTGTCTAAAATAGCCACCCTCCCCTAGCATTCAGTAATCTCTGGTGCAGCACCATCGCCTGTAGCAACACTGACAACAGTTAAGATAAGGCATCAGTGTTTTATCACTGTTTGGTCTAACCTTTCTTAAAGTATGTCTGGATGATGGAATAATAATAAAACTACCAACACCTTAAAGGACCTCTCCTGCCCTAAAGCTATTATTTCTACCAACAATCCAGCCACAAGAGAAGTCCCAACAGTGGAAGACACAGAGGAAAGACCCAGGTTTTAGGGTTATGCTGGGGCAGCATTTATAAGGAAAGATAAAAAACTGGAGCCAGATTTCATGGAGCCAAATTTCATGTCCATTGTATTCTCATGTTTCTGCAATATCACTTTGAAAAATGAGAGAAAAGTGCTTCAGTAGTGTTAATCAACCATTAGTGACCTCCTGAGCTCTACAAAATTTATAGCCTTCATGGAGGTCTCTGGCTCTTTTTTCCAAGATTGCAGGGAGACTGTTTAATTTTTGCATTTCATGGTTGTTTGGTTCCCTGTGATTTCCTCCTGCAAGGGCAAAGCAACAGGCTGTACTTGGGTAGAGCTTCTATCCTGAGAATGTCCAGACGTGCCCCATTCCCCTAATGAGATTATTTTTACTCTGTCTTAAAGGTATTTTAGGTCTTCACAGAAATTAGGTTTTAGCTGCATACCTTACAGGCATATATATGTGTATATATATATAAAGACTGATGTTGGCTGCATACAGTACTGCTCAAAGTATGTCAGAAATATGTAATGTATGATAAACAGAACGATGTGCTTGGGGTTTCAATCATCCTTCTTCTAAGTGAGGTATTTCAGGACTTCAGCGAAATGCACATGTCTTACATTAGAGGAGCTTAGCAGGCTCAGAATATGTATATCCCCATTTCCCTTCAGCCTGTGAAGCTGCCTTACTACCAAAGCTGAGTAAAGTATCTTTATTGAGTCAGTGTAAACAGCTCCTATTCAGCTCTCAGTCACATACTGAGCCCTGCAATCACATACTGGCTGATTTTTTGTTGTTTTTTTTTTTTTTTTCCCTGCAGCATTTTTCTTTTTCGGAAATAAGAACTTTCTCATGCCTGTTGATTTCATCATACAGGAATTTAATTCAGCAGTCACCTTAAAAGGCCATTCATTTAGATTTAGGGAGGAGCACATTTGCTTCCTTTGCAAAATGTGATGTCAAGGCTTATGTTTTTTTCCCCCTCAATTCATCTTAAAATAGGAAATGCAGAAAGAGGAGGGTCCATAGTAGAACACAGCACACATTTATATGGTCACCTAAATGAACAGAGCTGAAAGACTCATGAGCAATGCCTCTTTCACAGAACGTGAGTACACTGGTTGTTCTTTCTGAGGGTCACAGGTATGGAAAAAAGGCACAACCTATTTTGGCAGGGTGCTGATTCAAGCTTCTTAATTAGCCAGCTAAGAGATCAAAGAGCAGAAAGAAGTCAGATGAAAGCTAGATGCTGGTGTGGCTGCAATTCCTTTCCTAACTATCTGTTTCCCAGATTACAATGATGTCAGGCTGTATCTGTCACAATTAACATGGGGAGGAGAAGGATAAAACAAAAGCTTGTTTACTGTAGGCTGTACCAAAACAGTTTTTGTATAGATTTCTCCAAATGAAATCAGTAGGTGAGTCTGGTGGCTCCAGGTATTATTAAAATTGTCTGCACACCTCACAAAGCCCTGTTTACAGCCAGTTATAATTTCTTCTGAATTCAGCTCCTAGAACTGAGCTGTTCAGAGCTGTCTGGCTCTGCTAGGTACACCTATGTACGCGTGGCTGTACTTTTCAGATGCAACCTAAAAGGCTTGTTCAGGTCAAAGGCATTTGGAGTGGAGATTTAGCCTTTGCAGTCAGGAGGGCTGGGGGGAGGAGGGAGAAGTGGTTTTGCTGAAAGAGCTCTCTCTTTTACACTCCTTCAGCAAATGCAGGCATGGTTCGCTCAGTCAGAGGGAGGCCCTTGAAGGTTTGTCATTCACAAATATTCAACAGAAACCTTCACAGTTTTAGCAGCTAACCTCCCTGATGACTTGTCTTCCCTGAGCACACTCCAGTCCAAATTTAAGACAACTTCTCCCCCTGTACGGTTGTTACAAGGCTGGCTCTGTGGCAGGTCACACCTAATGCTGAGATGTGAACTGAGAGAGGTTTCCAGCCAGCTTTCCCTGGCTAGCACTATGGAGGAAAAGGGAAGCTGCTGCACAGCAGAAGGCTCAGAGTAGTGGAAACTGGTCCTGGAGGTGGCAGGAGGAAGGATGAAAGTTCTAAACTGGAATCAGAGATGGGGGAGAACACTGGTGATGAAGTAAAGTGGAAGGCAGAAGCTGGACGGGACCATCAGAGCTGGGAAATACCCACAAGGAGAACTTGGGGTTGAACCTGGCTGAGATGACACAGGAGAAAGGGAGAAAGGCAGTGGGAGCACTGATGCTGAGATGGGGAGAGGGGTAACAGTGCTGGTCCAAGAAACAAGCTGTACATGGGGCCAATGTCTGTGGTCCATTTATCTTGGATTTACTGGGGCCTAGGTTTTGCTGTGCAAGAAAATCAGGACTGGGTGGGAAGTTTACAGAGTGGAGGTAAGGACTGGATCAATCAGAAGTACAGGACTTAAAGCTGAGGGCGAAGAGAAGATGTAGTGTGGATAAATGGCCCCTGGGGTTTAAATTGGACTCCATCTCACTGCTCCAGAACTCCTTGCATACCAGGCAAATTTGTATATGTTTACCCAGAAGCTCCTAATTTCCCAGGTGATCAATGTGACTCCTGATGTGAGAAAGTGCTGTGTTCAGAGCTGTAACTAAAGTCAATGGGGGCTATGTTTTTTGTGTATATGTATATATATAAAATCCCAAACATCAAGTGCTTAAAAGGATCAGGTTTTAATATCTCACAGTGGTTGCCAAGACTATTTTATTTTTCCCACCATTTTTTTTCCGCTCACCTCACGGGTTTTCTTAAAAAAATATTTTCTAAGTACTCAGATTTAATACTGTAAAATGCCAATACTTCCCCCAGCATCTTGGGGAATAAAAAAATTCTTCCCTCATTACAGAAAATACAGAACAGTAAAGTCTGAAGCCCCATTAAACAACCAGTAGAACACAAATCATTGAACAGTTGATAATTACATAACCAGGTCTTGTTCTGTGTACTGGTTGAAGCAAAGATACTCTGAAAATATAGTTGTGTATCATGCTAGTAGGAGCTGAGTCATCCATGGAAGTACTAATTGGAAAAATACCATCCATTTCTTCTCATGTAATAGTAATAGTGTAAATACAAAGATTTTAAGCTGTCTTCACCTGTAAGACCCCTGCAAACTTTACTGCAGAGATGCAGATCCTTGAATAATGACTAGACAACAGCTTGTTCTTTAGTTTTCTGCTGCAGCCCTTGGAAGTCATCTGTGGAACACTGGGAGTCTGCAGACCACATGTTGTAAACTGCTGTCTATGACTGTATAGCTCACAAAGGCAAAAAAAATTGTGTTAAACCAAGAATCATTTTTTCAGTCTGTCCAGTAACATGCTCTGTGTCATAAGAAAGCGTAAGAAACATTCAACGCCCTTGCTGCTAGCAGTCATCTTGAAAGAAGGGAACAAGTTTGTGCTGATTTTGCCATATCAGATGTTCTGCCTAGGACTTGTCTGCTGGTTTTGTTTTTTTTCTCCCTCCCTAGTGCCACTGACAAACCTTGCATTTCTCTAGTTGACCACTGTTATTGTACCCAAGCCCGAGTTAAGATCCCAGCACACTAACTCACCTCTGCCAATGCAGTCCAGCTCCTAACGTGCATCATGTGGGGCTGAAATCCAGTTTAAAGGCTCACGTACTTGAACATTTCCATTCCACCATAAACTGAGAATGATACAAAAACAAACATTATGAAGGTGTTTCCCCTTGGAGTTTGGGAACTTCTGTCACTGATGTGTAAGGATCTGTAATTACAGCAGTGTTCCCTTCCATCCACCACAGCTGTCTCCAGCAATGTTCCCCCTCATTAGGAAACTATCCTATAATTTAAGATTAGAGCTCCAGCACAAGGCAGTAATTGCCCGTTTCTGTTTGAGCCCTTACAGAATTTATGTTGTCAAGCTGAGGCGTCTGTTGTGCTTAGACCTTTCCACCTTTCAGAAACAGGTCTTTACTTGAGCTTCATTTTGCTTTGCCTGGTTTGCACCGCACTTTGCCCAGTGCAAATGCTGTGAGAGCTGGTTCTACATAGCCCTGGCTTCAGGAAAGCCAAGCCTCTGATACTCTTGATAGTGTTAAAACCACTGAGGATTTTTTTCTCACCATCTGACATTCAGCTTTTTATTACAAGGATGACCTGGGTCACTTTCCCATTAAGTTATTCTGGCTGTGAAAATTATGGTAGAAGAATTGAAAGTGATGTGAAACGATAGGTTTGTTCAGTTCCCCATTCCGAGTATCTGCTCAATTCTGTAATATGGAACAAGACACATTTATCTTTATTCATTACCCTTTAAAATGACACATATTTTAAAATTTTGTTAGTTCCATCTATGTGATAGATGAGATCTTCCTGAGCTCATAATTTGTCACTGCTGTCTTTGTATGACTTAGTAATAAAATCTTAGTAATGGATGCTGGGCTGGTGGCAAAGGATGTAGCTCCTTGCTCCCTTGTTTCTGCTTTTTGATCTTTTAAGCTCTGAGTCCTGGATGTTCTCCTATGAAAAATTTGGTGTTTCCTAGCTGAATATAACAACATGTAGATAATATTAATTTGCCAGCAAGCTCTTTTTAGCTATTTCTTTATTTTTAATTCAATTTGCAAAACATAAAAAAAGATGAATTCTGCAATCACATTTAACAAAGGATTAAAAAAGCAGACCAACCCACAAGAACTTTAGCAGACATTAGCTTTTTCCCACATGCCAGGGCTCTTTGTCACATTTTTCAAGACTAGCAAAGTGAACAAAAAGGGCTCAGTGTGGGTGGGCTTGGGACAGAGGTCTAACATGTGTGAACGTGGGCTCAGAGCACTTCAGCTGATTGCTGCTTCAGTCTTTCTGCCTCTTGCCTCAGTGTCTGCATGGCAGAGGTGTGTGTGTGCATCCTGCTCCAGGTGTGTGGGTAACATCCACATATTGTAAATTATGCTGTGAGTAGCTGCTCACTGCATTCGCTTTTCCTGATGTTTCCTGTTCCAGCTTTCTTCCTGAACCGCCAGCATTAACTTACTTTCACTTTACTGCCAGAGCATGACACAATGCAAAAGATAAATTTCAAAGTTCCACAGATAATTTATAATGATTCCTTTCCAATTACCCCCAGTTAGTGTGGATAAACATTTCCCCAGAAGACAAAACACTAAACCACATTCTGGTATTTGCCTTGACTTTTTGGAGAGATTGACTTTTACAAAGCAATCTGCTGCTTCACGGGAAAAAGAAAATTCCATTTCTGAAAATCAAGCCTTTGTTTTCATACAGCTTGCATTTGCTGACTCTCTTCATGTGTTGCCAGTGAGTGGGGATGGCCTCAGCCTGACTTTTCCTTCCTCATGATACGTGGTGCGTGTTTGCTTCTCTCGTGGGCTGTGTTTTCAGTGTGTTTGTTTAGTTTCTCACTGTCTGCCATACTGACTTCTTTATTCTTTCACTTCTGAGTTTGCTGCATATTTTATTTCTGTCTTGCATCTGCACTCTGCTTGCTTTGCTCAGCTGGATTTAGCATCTTGATTGTATGAGGATGTGCCTTTTTTTGTCATTTTAACCTCTTCTGCCTTAGTGCTCTGTTAGCGAGACTGCAGAGGGGAAGTAAAAAAAATTAAAACCCTAAAATAAAGTGTTACTAACAGCAAGAATCAAATTTAAAAGCCAAAAACCAGTCTTTGCTGGGTTCAAATTAATAGAACAGACACGGAGTTTTAAAAGATGCATAATTTCTTTCCACATATATGATCCAGATGTTACTCAATAAAAGAATCACATTTAAATATAAAAGATAAATAAAAATATTACATTGCATAATCACTGTATTTTTGAAGTTCAAGAGAAATATGAAAAAGCCAGGCTCAGTAATTCACAGCTTTCACAGGATACAAACCTTTCTTAGCACGTTTTATGGCCATTGCGCAATATGAACCTCTTATCTCTGGTAAAAGTCTGCAAGGTTTATCATCAGCTCTCAACACAAATGAACTTCAGATCTGGCTACTTTTCTACAGAAGCTATCTGGAATCAATGGGGCCATGCTATATCTGCACTCCCTGCAGAAATATCTGAGAGAATCATATTGGTTGTCTTCCTTGCTTCACATCCCCTTGTGGAGAGCCAGTTGTCAACATCTGCGTCAATGGGATGTTGCTTGACGAGATACCTCAGATTTCTAAAGTGAACAGTTATATGTATCTCATAATCTGTAACTGAACATAACAATCATCCAACTATAGCCAAGCCTGGGAACAGAGAATGTCAGAAGGAGAAGAGAAGCTATCTCAAAATAAGTTTGAAGAAAAGATGAGTAGAGCTGACAGATGGTACAGCACTTCAAGGAAATCACGACTTTCCCCTTCTTCCATCAGTTGCCAAGGAGAGATTATATATTAGAGAGTATCAAGAATATCAGCTCCCAGGTAATACTTAATCCTGATAAGTGTTTGAACACCCATGAAGCCATCTTACACACCTTCTGTCTTAATCCAACCTGCTTCTTGGGGCTGGGGCATCCATCCCTGCATCTATTTCTAAAATGGAAGATGGGAACGTTCCATCTTTTAAAGTGTCCAGAATGCTGTTCAGAAGCATTAACCAGTCCACTGTCCAGCTGTGCATCTCTTCAGCTACAAAGGCAAATATGTACAGCTCAGAATGTATCTTCTTGCAGCTTAGTGATCCCCCATTCAGTTGCTGCTTTAAACAGAACAATGACCTTTTTCTTTTTGGCTTTCTGCAGGATAGGGTTTAACCCCATTAGTATTTCCCTTCTTACCACTCCAGGGGTACTTGGCTCAAAGGGGATGATGTAATTGTCATGACTGAAATGAAACTCAGATCAGATGAGGAGACAGGGTGTGAAGAACACACATTTGCTGCAGAAATTCATCTGGCAAAGACAAAAAAAAAATGCAGATCATTGCTTGCTTTTTTAAAAAAGATTGCAAGGTGTGTATTGTTTACTCAAGCCTTAAGTGGCTGGGGGGCAGAACTGAAAGTGTTGTAGGGAATGAGGCTACATCTGGATGGAGATCAGTCACCAGCAGTGCTCCTCTGGGCTTAATCCTGGGGACAGGTCTGTTCAATATATTTCTCAACGATTTGAGTTGAATGTACATTAGCAAGTTTGCTGATGGTACTTAACTGGGAAATGTTGTTGACTGTTTTGAAGGATAAGTAGCCTTGAAGAGGGATATGGATAGACAGGAACACCGGGTTATGATTAACAGGGTGAAATTTAGTGACCTGAAATGCCAGATTCTGCACCTAGGAGAGAGTACTGATGGGTACAAGTTTAAATTAGGTGAGGAGTGGCTGGAGAGCAGCCCCATGGAAGAAGGGCCTGGGGGTACCAATTGACAGGAGGCTCAAAAGAAGTCAGCAGAGTGCTGAGGGGGCAAACTGCATCCTAGGATGCATCAAACACAGCACAGCTGACCAGCCAAGAGCATTGAGCTGGTGCAACCTAATTTTGAAGTAAATTGTGTAATTCTAGGCCTCAAAACTTAAAAAATATGTGAAGATCCTTGGATGAGTCCAGAGGACATGAAAGATGGTGAAAGCTCAGGAAGGCATATCCTTTGAGTTGCTGATCTCTTCTCCTTGGGATCTAGTGATAGGATGTGTGGGAATGCACCAGGGAAGGTTTAGACTGGACATTGGGAAGCATTTCTTTGCCAAGAGTGTGGTCAAACACTGGAATAGGCTTTCTAGAGAGATGGAGAGAGACAGTTGATGCTCCACAGTTGTCAGTGTTCAAGAGGCATTTATTTGGACAAAGTCCTTAATACCATGCTTTAACTTGGTCAGCTCTGAAGTGGTCAGGNTAAATCTTCCTTGAACAGAAGCAGGGATATATTTCCTGCTAAATTATCTCCCTTTCTCTTTTTTATACCTTGTATCTACTAATTTCTCAAAAGACAAAAGCTATTGGAGAGACATTCCAGTTGAGGATGAGCCAACATAATTCTTGAATGTAAGAGAAACCATGTTTACAACATCTTCCTCTTAAGCAACATGCATAACCCTAAAAAATGGCCCACTTGTTTTCGTAAAGCATAAAATTTTATCTGGTTGCCAATAATGACAGTTATGAGGGAATTCTTATGAGTTAATGAGGAGCACTCTTACTTGAGAACTGAGACTCACTAATGGAACAGGATCTGCAGGTGTACAGGATGGAGTCACTCACCACCTCAGAGAAGGAAACTTGTATTTCATGAAGCACCTTCAGGGAAAGGAAAAGAACCAGACTTCTACATTTTTGAAATGAAAAGCGCCAAAGAGAGCCCAAAGCACCCTTAAATGTTAGAGGGAGAATCCCTTGGGCTGTAGTGTAGGTCAGGTTTGAGTGACTGGCAGCAAAATGTGCTTCAGATTAAGTGCACATGATGATGGTATCCAGAATGGGAGGCAGAGGAAAAACAAGGGACTGGTAAAGCTAGTAAAGGGACAGGGCCAGTGGTGGTAGCTGGGGGATATTCATAAATTTTATGGCTGGAAAGGAAGATGATGAGAAGCAAAGGCTGTAAAAGTGACTAGTATGATTTAAGGCCAGTAGGAGAAACAGTTACTGGAGGCAAGTTTTTTTTCAGTCAGAGCACAGAGGTGGGGGTGAGGATAGACAAACACCGCTCAGTCTCGTTTCCCAGACCTTCCTCACATGAATCTCTTATTCCACATAACAAAGACTTAAGAACTTCCTTAAGACTCCTCTTTTTTAGCTCGACTTTGACTTGTCTTTAGTTAACTAACTTCCAAACTGGTGCTGTTCAGCATTGGTCTTTCCCTTATTTTTTGCTGTGTGGTCTGTAACTACCTCAGCCAGACTGCAGGCTCCAGAGTAAATTATTATAGTCCTAAAGTATAAATCACAGAGAAATACAGCACCTATAAGGCAGCTAAATTATACCTATGGTGTTCTATAAATAATAAACTACCCAGGAGTGAAAATTATAAAAGGGAAGGATGCAGAACTTGAACCAGTTGTGCTGTACCTCTGATCAAATTAAGATGCAGTCAAGAATTTTAAACATTATGCTACATTTAGTAGCACACTGAAAACCTCTTTGCTTGAGGAGAAGCTGTGATGTATTTCTTACCCAAGAAATATCACAGACAGGGTTGTCACCAGTGAAAGAAAGAGTAAAAAAATGGCAATAGGAAGCCATTATAGGACGCTGGGGGAGGATGAGAAAGCAGAACAGGAAATGTTTATGTAGATAAAGGAAGCCTGCAAAATAACTACAACAGGAATCATAGGAATGTCAATCGTCCTGTCACTGAGGGGAATTGTAATTAGAAAATATCAAATAAGTGTGAAAAGCTGAAGACTTCATGTAGCTCTGAATTGTCTTTAGAGAGTTTGTGAACATGCTCTACATATAGAAGCAACAGCCTCAGAAAGCTCCCATCCTGGCTTTTCTCTCCAAATCCAAAATAGTGCAGATCTGAAAGAATCAGTTTATTGACCTTCTGGGTTATACTACTAGCTCTATTTTCTCAGGCCTTCTGCAGATGGCTGGGGGCTGGTATAGTCAAAGAGGATGTGGCTCATTTAACTTCTGGGGACTGACTCTTGTCATGTTTTGGGCGGGGCATGAACTATAAACTGTTGGGAAGACAACTTTGCAAGCTCTGAGATGGTTAAGTGGCTATACGTTTTTCCTACCTGAGTTATTCTTAATTAAAGTTGGTGTAAAAGATAGGCAGTTTCTGGAAACCTAGTCATTTCTGGAAATCAGTGTACAATAAAAAGAAGCTTAGTTCAATCTTCATTTTAAAAAAATCACGTGCAAAATCCATTCTTCTGCCAGCAGCACCGTATTGGCTTCTGTGAGATTTAAATTCTCTGCTGCAAAAGTGCAGTTAGGAATGGGAGGCATTGGCAATGCTTCTTTGTGTTGCAGTTGTAAGAAAGAGCAGTTAAGTAAAAATTACTTGATATTAGTCAGGTGATTTTAAAGCATATGGTAGCACTTGTCTTCTGTCCATCCCAAGCCTTTCTGCTTGCCTTCTACTCAGGTTCTTTGTGTCTGCTGCACCACTGCAAGCCTTCCTCTGCCAAGGGCTTCCAGTTGACATTCAAATGCCCTTGATGCTTGCCTCATCCAAACCCAGTTTGTTCTGCCATGGGGCCAGCATAAAACAAGTGGCAGTCCCCCCTCTGATACTGGACTTCAAGAGACTCAGGGAACATCATCTCATAGAACGGGACTGCACTCAGGAAGTAAGAGGAGCTGCAAGAGTAACCACCAAATATTTATGAGAGGTAGTTCAAAGCATGTTCTTCTCAGAAGCTGAAGCTCTGAAATTTATTGCACTAGACTTAATTTTTGCAAAGATTCATCTGAACAAGCATCTGGTACGTTCCGATTCATAGCACGTATGTCTGCCATTGTATCATTCTGCACAACAATAATCACTTTAGTATTTAACTCTGACTTAATTCAGTATTGCTACCATGACACAGAATTTTCCTTGACATCTGCTAAAAAGGATAACACAATTTCACAGTATTTTATCTTTTCTGGCCTTTATTTGCTCTGGTGAAAGATGATCTAGCTTGATATTTCTCAAGACATAACTGTTGTGTCTGGAGTCATCCTTGTTTGTGTAACAGGAATAGTACTTGTGAGACTTGCAGGGGATTAAAATGAGCATTTATTTTATAATGTGATTACAATGTGATTCACTAAGGTTTGATGAAACTGTGGGAGAAAGTGCATAGTTAATTCTACTTTTCTCTAGCTCTGTGTGCATTCTGGCCTCCAGAAGTTGTGCAGAGAGGTTTTGAAGAACAAATTCCAATCAAACCTTTTCATAGGAAATTTCTGCTAGCAGCCTGAATAAATGCCTGCTTTATTTTAGTGAACACTTTCAATAGTATCACACAACTGTTTTCATAGTCTCAAAACTTGTATTTAAAGAGCTGTGACAATCAAGCCAATTATGGTCTCATGGAACAATTTTTAGTTATCTTTGGTCGGTTTCCACTAAAAACATATTTGTGTCCTCTTGCTGTCAGCTGAAATATTTTTTGGAAATCAGTATTATTTATCTCACTAATTACCCCTTAACTTGCTTTTGCTTATTTTTACAAATTCTCTTTTTTTCCCTTCTACTAGATTATTTGGGGTTTCTTAAGGCTTACTACTTATTGTTTCTGCTGACCTTTGGATCCCTGAGCCTACGAGGCTCTGGGATATTTTTTCCTATTTAAAATATGAAGAGGGACATTTTAGTTTCCTTTTTTTTT
>VZRX01001032.1:989-11134 GCA_013398075.1 Notiomystis cincta
GGAGCAGTGCTGAAGAAGCGGCGGGGGCGGGGCAGCAGTAGCCCGGCTCGGACCAGGGCAGGGAGAGGTGGGCTCAGGGTCCCGGGCACCCGAGCAGATGGTGAAAAGTCCTTCTTTTAGTGAGATAGGTGTTAATAACGTCCCAGTTTAGTTGCTGCTCTCACGAGCAGAGGCTCACCAAACAGCAGAAAAAGCAGGACTGGGCTGGGCTTCGGCGACAGCAGCGAATTCCCTTCCCCAAGCAGCAGCCCTGACTGTCCTCCTCCGAAGCCGAGAGAGCGAACAAGTGAGTGTGAGAGAGTGAGGGAAAGCGCTAGCAGCTGCCCCAGCCCCGTCTTTTACCAGCCCAATTCTCACGGTATCTCTGCCCCTCTCAGAGAAACCCTCAGATAAGAGAAGCGCAGCCAGATGCCCTCATCCCCTGAGCTTGGCCTCTTCTTTTGTTTAAGTACCCATCATTACTGTTTCCTAGCAACTTATGGGACAAAATGTCCTAAGTAAAAAGAAACAAAAGGAAAGAACCTAACCCCAACACAATGTTTAAGCTGATGCCTTTTCCTGGTCCTAAAATCAGACACAGTTAGGTGATAAAATGCTGTTACTTTTATAAGGATCCTTTCTGGTGCACAACACGCTGAAATACACACCAAAATGTGCCGAAGATTCACACCGTAACATAAAGCTGGCACAATTTTATAAGTTTAGCAAATTAGCATAACTGACAAGAATCCTCAATTAAAGACACAAGTGATGAGGTAATTCACCCCTGGTTCAATCCTTTTCTTAACTATCCCATTTAGATAGTAACTAACTTTCTTTATGAGAAAGTGTTCTGAGAAGCTGGTTTTAACATTGGTTCCCAGAGGAGGCAAGATTGGGATTGGAGACTTTAGGCATGTGTTTTGTCTTTGTCTAACAGAGTAGGTGAAATGCTAGCTACAAATCTATGTAGTTATACAATAATAGACTACAGAGCTACAAATATATATAAAGAATGCAAAGAATATATAAAAGCAACATTAGAGATCAAGCAGGCAATGAGGAATACAGTATTGTCATAGAATCACCCCAAGACACTAGTGCATTGCATGCAGAGCAATGAAGGGCTCATTCTGGGGTAACACTCACCAAGAATGTTGACTGCACAAGTTACAGAGAGGTTTCTGATGGTCAGGCTGATGTTAATTTTTGTGTTTCCCTTCAGAAAGCACACACCAAACAGAAGCACCATGCTATTCCTTAGCACAGAGGAGGATAGGTAAATTACTGCTCTGGGCCTGACCAAAACTTACACCATGAGTGTCTCCAAAAGTGGCTTTATGTTCCAGCAGTATGTCCCTGTCTCAGTCCCAAAACTCATTTATCTGACTTTCATGTGATTATAGGAAGGAAGGACTTCTGTTTATATCCACTATTGGGCTTTGATGCATAGGAGAGCAGGGCATTCAGTGTAGTTAACCAGCTAGCAAAGAAAACCTTATGGCTGTAACTTTAGGTAAAAATTTACTACTTTAAATACAGAGCATATTGCCTCTTCATAGCATGGTATAATCATGAATCATCTTTGTGAAACAGTAAGCTATATTTTACTGATGGGAGAAACTATTTAACTGATTTGCCTTTAAGCCATGTAAAGCACCTGTGGCAGCAGGGGAGAACGGGGATTCCTAGCTTCCAGTCCTCTGTCTGAGCTGTCTCTGTAGCCATTTCATTTGGACAGGTTGTCACTATGTAGCAGCAGGATGCAATTAATTTTTCTTCATCTTTGAACACCTTTCTGTACTGATGTCAAAGGCATTTTTTGTCACAGTTCCCATCTCAGAGGGACATCATGTTCTTAGGCATCATTCTGATTCTGATTCAGTGCTGTATCACTTAATTTTTAAGGACTGAGACTTTTATTCCTAATGGCTGCATATACCAAATGTGAAGATTTCATTAATCTCTGTCAAACTGGAATATATGAACAGCATCAATTTTATTTAAATGTGGAGTGTTTTTAATCTTTCACATTTACCTTCAGAAAGGAATTTGTTTGTTTTTTCATGTATTTTTCAAAGAATAGTTTTCCTGCCAGTCAGAAGAACAAAGTTAGATATCCAGGGACATGTTTGCAACCTAATCAGCCCAGCTAAAAAGTTTCAGTTTATAAATGGAACTTTACAAATATAATCCATAAAACTGAGCTACTGTCTCCCTTAACATATTTTAAAGGGACAGAGAAAATTATTTCACCTGGAAAGAACTTCTGCAAATGCCCCCTCATCATTTCTATTCAAATGAACACAGGTTTACGACAAAGCCATTTGCTTGACCCTGCTGTATGATGTATCAGGCAAAAAAAAAAAAAGAAAAAAGTCTATGAAATGAACTTAATTTAAATAGTTCTCTTCATTTAAAGCATCACTTATGCCTTTGCATAATCTACCAGTTAAAGAGTTAATATTAGTGCCCACATCAGATTTGTTATCAGTCCTGATGTTCTGTGAAGAAGCCTTAAGGCCACTGAGGCATGCAGTAAGTGGGACATATTTAGGAGAATAACAGTTCAAATTTGCTTATCTAAATATTCACAGCCTTCAGTTACACAGGAGATCATCATAGAGTGAATATTTGTATAAAAACCCATTTGAATAGAGCCTGACATAAGTAGGCTTGAACTGCATACACACAATTAAATGTTCATGCTTACACGAGTCTAAAATCCACAGTACATGATTGGTCTATGGCAGAGGACGTGTTTTATAGTCTATATAAACTTCAGATTTAATTCATTTTTAAAATGTTGTAATTGAGAAAGCTTTCACTGGCTGGCAGATACCACTGCTTAGAATGACTTGTTGAGTCTCCTTCTAGTAGCCAAAACAAATAAGGACAGAAGCACTAATGTCATAGGCAATACACAAGCTTGCAAAAGACCCCACAGCTTGCTGACTCCAGCATCCTGCTTGCAAAGTACTCTTGTACTTTTCCTGTTCCCGAGACTGGACTGCAGCTGACACTCCCAGACATGTCTCTGGCCTTATGGGTTAGAATAAAAGGGCTGACTAGTAAAAGTGACACTGTTGTGGATGTTTGCTACAGGCCACCTGATCAGGAGGAAGTGGACCAGGCCTTCTACAGGCAGCTAAAAGCAATCTCAAAGTCACAGCTTCTGGTTCTTGTGGGGGACTTGAACTACCCTGACATTTGCTGAAAAAGCAACACCATGAAGCACAAACAGTCCAGGAGGTTCCTGGAAAGCATTGATCACAACTCCCTGTCACAGGTAGTGAAGGATCCCACAAGGAATGGTGTGCTGCTTGACCTTAAACTAACAAACAGGGAAGATCTTGTTGGAGATGTGAAGGCTGGGGGAAGCTTTGGCTGCTGTGACCATGAGATTGTGGAGTTCAGTATCAGGCAAGGGGGGAGCAGGACAGCAAGATTGTAACTATGGACATGGGCAAGAGACCTTCATGGATGAACAAGGAACTCCTGCCATTGCTCAAGCACAAGCAGGAAATACACAGGAGATGGAAGCATGGTCAGGTCACTTGGAATGAATATAGAGAGGTGGTCAGAGTAAGTAGAAATGAGACAAGGAAGGCCAAAGCCCATCTGGAATGAAATACAGCCAAGGATGTTGTGCCAGTTTGGACACAAATTTAGGAGGAAATAACTCTAAAAAAGCATCTTAATTTTTTTCTTCTGCTTGCCAGGCAAGCAGGTCCCGTCAGCTTTTCTCTCACGGGTTTGGAAAATAATTTCTCCAATGAAAGTGAAAAAAACAGTTTATTTAACAAAGAGAGTTCCCCCTCCCCCAGGCACAGGGCAGAAAAGGATATCAACCCCCCCCCTCCTGTCCCAGAGGTAGGGGCTGGTGGATTTATACAGTCTCTCTTCTGTAAAACTGTCTCTGTAAAACTCTTTTGTGAGACTTAGCTTCTAGGCCTAAGGCCTAAGGCCTGATGCCAAGCCAAGTTGGCTCCAGTTCCAGGCAGGGTCCCGCCGAGCGTCCCAGAGATGGTAAGTTGGTCTTGGATGAAGAAGAAAGCTGAAAACAGTCTAAAAAAGAAACAGAAGCTGCTGAGGCAGATTTCAATCTCTCTCCAGTTGAAAGTCGAAAGGTAGAGAGCAAACTTCCCCTTCTGCTAACTAGCAGAAAAAGTTTCAAGCTAGATAAAAATATGTAAACATTCTAGCTGTAAGGCCAAGTGAGCCACTTTGAAGAGTTCTCCTGGCTGCAGTTTAAAGGTACAAAAAAACATTCAAGAAGACAATGTGGAATACAGTATTGTCATAGAATCATCCCAAGACAGATGTCAAGGACAACAAGAAGGGCTTCTTGTTACTGAATACCTTCTTTGCATCAGTCTTCACAAACAAGACCAGCCCTCAGGGATCTCTGGCCCAGAAGACCAGTGAAAAGGAATGGTGTAAGGAAGACTTCCCCTCAATCAAGGAGGACTGGGTTAGAGAACACTTATTAAGATTTGACATCCACAATTATTCCTTGATGTTGTGGTTTGACACTGCCCAAATGCCAGGCACCCACGAAAGTCACTCACTCACCCTCCCCTGCCACAGCTGGGCAGAGGAGAGAGAAATTTGATGAAGGCTTCAGGGAGTTGAGATAAGGACTGGGAGAAAACACTCGAAGGGCAAAACAGGCTCAACTTAAAGGTACAAATTGAATTTATTACTAACAAAATCAGAGGAGGATAATGAGAAATAAAAAAAGCCCTTAAAAACACTCTTTCTTCCACCAGCCCCTTCCTTCTTCCCACTGACAGGGCAGGGAGACAGGTGAGTGGGGGTTCTGGTCAGTTTGTCACCTGAGCTTTTCTTCTGCTGCTCAGGGAAAGGAGTCCTTCCCTTCCCTGAGCAACTTTAGTGGTTGCCTGGCATTTGGGCAGTGTCAAACCATGACATCAAGGAATAATTGTTTGGATATATTCAAATCTGATTTTTAACATAGACTCATTCACATTAAGCCCATTCTGCTTTCCATATTTCGTTACTATCTTGTCTCATTAAAAAGCAACTAGACACATTCAGCCAGTTAAACAGTTAAGCATTTTAAATTGCACAGAGTAATACTGTATTTCTTTAAATAATTAATTAGGCTTGTAGCTATTCATGTTAGGAAGGGAGGAATTCAGCCCCTCTTGACTTACATGCAATTTTCTCTAACTAAGGATCCCCATGGGAGTGTGTTCTCTATTATTTGCCCATCCTCTGACATCCTGAATCAGGCAGGTGAAAGCATACCAGGGCAGGAATGATTTGCTGAGTGCTTAGCATGCTGGGGCACCATCTTGTTGAGGACTGTGCTGATTGGGACACAAATCCAGGAGGAAACAACCTGAAAAGGACATATCTCTCTCTCTCTCCTGCCTGCCACACAAGCAGGTCCTGGCAGTCCCTCCCCCATGGGTTTGGAAAATTACTTCTCCAATGAAAGTGAAAAAACCTATTTATTTAACAAAGAGAGTTCCCCCTCCCCTAGGCACGAGGCAGAAAAAGATATTGAACTCCCCTCCCCTCCCAGAGGTGGAGGCTGGTGGATTTCATAGTCCCTTATCTCTTGACTTAGCTTTTATGACCTGGGGCCGAGCTGGACTGGGTCTGACAGGGCCTGGGCAGGGTCCCACGAGTGTCCTGGAGATGATAAGCTGGTCTTGGATGAAAAAGCAAGCAGAAAACAGTCCAAAAAGGAACAGAAGCCACTGAGGCAGATCGCAGTCCCCCTCCAGCTGAAAGCCAAAAGCTAGGGAGAGAAATCTCTCCTGCTAACTGGGAAAAAAACACCAAAAAAACTCCCAAGCCAGATAAAAATATGTAAACATCTAGCTGCAGTGCCAAGTGGGCCGCTTTGAAGAGTTCTCTCAGCTGCAGTTTAAAGGTACGAAAAAGAAACATTCAAGCAGGCAATGGGGAATATAGTATTGTCATAGTCACCCCAAGACAAGGACCTTTGTCTGCAACTATATCATGAGACCATTGCCAGAAAGGATCCGATTATGGTCTTGATCATGTCACAGCATGTATTTAAATTGCTCCTATAGACTTCAGTGTTATTCCTGTCTTATTGGAAGCTCTGTGGGCTTCCTTGGCTGTTGTCTTGTCACCAATAGATCTTACCTTGAAGCAGCACTTGGAGCAGATGCTAAATGGCCCAGATGGGGTCAGGAGGCAGAACAGGCTAGTGTGAAGCTAGCAGCTTGCTTGTTGAGTGGATTTATCTTCTTTCTTTAAATTATTTTAATGTCATAAGGGGACAAAGTGCCTTAAAGTTGAAGTGTCAAGGTAGATAAGAAAGGAGGAGCGAGATGTGATGTGTTGGTTTGCAGTTTCAGACAAAGAGATGTCCCTTATGCTGTACAGAGTAGTATAGTGGTATCGAAAGGATCCTGGACCCCTTCTCCACATACACACACATGAACACACATGTGCCACTCCACATGTTCCTCTTCTGACACAATGTCCAGAATTTTCTAAACTGAAACTAGTCAACCAAATTCCCCATTGCATCAGGCTGAAAGCATAGCTGTCTCTGTTCTCTGAGCTCTCCACTGAACCCAAAGTTAATCCATCTTGGCTCCACTGAAGCATGGAGAGCCAGGTAAATTACCCAACACAGCAACCCTGCTAATGACCAGACAGGATCTTCAGACTCTAAATTAGGCATACTTCCTCATGTCAAAAGCACATGCAGGCTACTTCATGCCCTCTCAGCCTCCTCTGCTCTATCTTGTTTCTTCAAGGAAATGTCTGTTGGGAAAATTCATGAAAAGCCAGCAGGAAACTGTCTCTCCCCAAACTGTACCAGCCCTGATGCCATTGCTAATGATTGCCTGTTGACTCTGCAAACCATCACATCTGTACTCAGTGTGCTCAGTCACACATAGCCACTTCATGGGAAGGAGGACAACAAACCACATGGGTGTATTTTACTAGGTACAATGATAAAAAGTAGAGCAACCAAGTGAAATTAAAACTAAACAACTTATTTCAAATACTTGAAAATACCATGTAAATAGCATCATTTGAGCACTGATATTTGTTATTTCTTCATTTGTTCTTGTATGTTCCTTTCCCCCTGTATTTGGTGGGAGTGACTGTTAACAACCCTTCCTCATTCTTCGAGTGACCAAGAGTTGCCCTGAGTTAGCTAGTTTAATAGGGTCAACATAGATTTTTCCCTTAAGCTGCATAGCCTTCCTGGAAGTTCATTGCACATACTGGAATGCTGCAGGCAGCGCAGGCAGCACAGGCAGTCCTGGACCTGGAGAGTCTTTTCATAGCCAGAGGCAGAAACTGACAATTGCTGAGGGCAAACTGCCTATCCTCTCTGATGGGGCCATGCCTCCAATAAGCAGTGGCCTCAAGGCTGGAAAAGACATGTGGGAACACAGTCCGGTGAGGAATACTTGATTACCATACTGGAATGTCTGGAATTACTGAGAAGGAAAGAGTATCTTAGCTTTTCATGCCCTGAGAATTCCCCAGATGCATAGTTCCCAGGTTTAACACAAAGGTTAGCACAGTTGGGTCAGTGTAGGGCTGTGATCTTGGGATTCATGCTCATTTCGGTGTATCATCAGCCAATATGGGACAAACTTCAAAGAAAAATGCCATTTACTTATCGAGGCTAGGTTGTAGTTCCTTCTCTCACCTTCTGTTTACTGTGTTGGTTTATGTGATTGATTGCAGCTTCTATTTTAATTTTTGAAATCACAGATTTTTGTTAAAATCTCAGACCCCAAAAGTAACATCTTCAGAAGTGCCTAAATTAGTCATGTTTCTAGAAGGAACTTAGTACTTAGAGTTTGGGGCCCTGGCCTTCAAAAAAATGTCTGGGGTCCAAAACCAAAAGAGCTGGAAGCATGGGAAAGACCTCACTACCTAGAAATGGAGCTCACAAACACTACCTGCTATGCCAGGAGGAAGCACTGAGCACAAAATGGGCATTAAAAATTTCATTTCCCCATTCTGATGGACCGAATGGTTGGTGTGATGGATTTTATAGCCCACAATTACTTCAGGACATTGTCATCCAAACAGCTTCTTTGGGTGATGATGGAAGTGGTAGTGGTTCATAATATTTGTAAAGCTCAGACAGACAGTTTCCTTGCCTCAAAGCCTGAAATTGCTCATGTGCATCTCTACCACCTTCTAGGAGCTGGTCCCAAGACCTCAGGGCTGTGGTGGGGTTGACCCCAGCTGGATGTCAGGTGCCCACTAAGGTTGCTCTATCACTCCTCTCCTCAAATGGACAGGGGAGAGAAAATAAAGCAAAAGGCTCGTAAGTTAAGGACAGGGAGGGGTTGGACATGGGGGAAGCTTCTAGCAGCTTCTCAGAGAAGCCACACTTCTAGCCCCTCATTACCAAAATCTGTCTACGCAAATCCAGTACAGATGGACTTCCATTCCTCCTGGTAGCTGTCACTTTTTGGCCACCAGTGACTCAGGATTCATAGCATCCAAGAGGAAGCTAAACTGTTGATTCATGCTTAAGATGTTTAGCTGGGGACACTGGCATGGATGCTCCTACCACACTTGCATCGCTTTAGGAATGTTCACTCCAAGCCACCAAATAAGTGAAAGAAGGGGTTTAATAAGAAATCTCATATTGTTCAGATCCACTCATTGCAATAGCCCTCAGTAAGATCATAGAAATAGTCATGGGAAGATCTATTGGAGGAAAAAGAAAATTAACAAAAGTCCAAATTCATTGACTGAATGAGTAATCTGAGTTAGAGAAGGACATTGATGCTTGTACTAAGCATTCAATAGAAAGTAAAGTGTGATGGTCCGTTTAAAAGGCTCCATCAGGCCTTAAATGTCTTGGCAGAAAATGAAACCTGTAACCTTTTTTCTGAGTCAAGCACCTTTTGTGAATTATACAGCCTCCTGAAGCATTGGTAGCTTGTCGCAATGCTGTGTATTTGTGGTCAGTGTGAGAAATTACTCTGATTTTGTATCTCATGCCAGAGAGTTCTTAGCCTGACCCTTTTCCTGCCAAGTTCAATGAGCATTTCTTCAACTCAGCCATTGGCAGCAGCAGAGCTGGGCAAGGTTTGTAGGAGTATGTAGTCTTCTTCCCAGGTTCCTCAGTCATGCTCATCACCACAATCTCTAGGCATCTCTGATGTTTATTTGATCCTCAAAAAGGTGGATTTAGACATGTGTCCCCCTGCTTTTACCTGTGTGGAAAGGACAGAGATGGCCCATCTTGCACTTAGACATCCTGGTAGGCATGCCACTTTCCCAAGACAAGTGAGAAAAGGTACTTTTCTCTCCAAAGTAAATAAAGAGAAAAAACCCTTATATCAGCACATTTCACACACCACAGGGAATCAGAATCAAACCAAATTAACTATTCAGGTTCCCCAGTGTCTTGGTTTCAATACAAATTTCAGGAGAAAACACCCTGGAATGAGCATTTCCTCTAAGAAGAAAGGGCTTCGATAACTCCCTTTTCTTCTGCCAATGAGAGAAATGGATACCAGGGGGTGAAAGTGAAAAAAACCCTCTTTATTAACCAAAAAAAATGGGTGCTCGCAAGGCACAGAAAAAGAAAGAAAAAAAATTGAATAAATGTTAGATATTGAAATTGTGGAATCTTACACCACCACCACCACCCCTCCGCGGAAACCCCATAACAACCTTCTCTTGGCTGCAAGCATTTTCCCCTTCAGTATAGTTACGGTTGCAATCGACAGGGGTGCTGGTGGCTCCCCAGCCCAGCAGGGTAGGCATGATGATTCTCTGGAGGCTGCAGGGGGCGCTGTAGCACAAGTTTTGGCCATCTCCCTCTCACACGAACAATGGTGGATGCAGCCGGCAGGATGGGAAGGAGAAGGGGCTTCCTTTATGAACCCCCAGGGCAGTCGATCCTGGTGCCCCCTCTGGATAGCAAAAGGAGCTGTAACAGGAACCTCAGGAGNAACCTCAGGAGAAGCAAGCTGGAATGGCAGGACCTCCTGGCAGGCGGAGGGTGAAAAGCTACAGTGTAGCACAAACCTGGAGCAATGGCAGAGGTACGGCAGGGGTTGGGCAGTAGCAGTCTGGCTCCCAAACACAGTAGGGAAAAGGCTCTTCAGGATTTCTCACCGGTGCTGGTTGGTCCCTAGGTCTGGGCTGTGCAGAGGGTGGGG
>VZRX01001033.1:0-18890 GCA_013398075.1 Notiomystis cincta
ACGTGCCACGCCCCTGTCTGCCCACTCCTGTTCACCGCGCTCCCATATGATACATTTCATAAATTTAATATCCTTCACTTTCTCAGCTCTCAACCTCAGCATCAGGAAGTGCTGCTGATAGCTGAAATATTAAAAGAAAAAATATATTTTTCCATTGTTCTAAAGAATTTCTTAATCTTTCTGAGGATTCATGTTCATTGTGAACATTCAGAGATTCTGGCTTCTGGGATTTTGAATAGGTCCAGGCTTGCTAAGCTTTCCTCACCTTCTTGGTATCCAAAGCAACAACATGCAGATACAACACATAAGGATAAATAGTCATTGATCCTTTTGTTATCTATAAATAACACAACTACTTTCCATCAGCAGGACTCCTCTGGGCCTAATCAATACAATCCACAGTCATATCCTCCGGATTATTTTAGAGGCAGGCAAAGAATAGGGTGACAGAATGATAAATACACCAGAAATACATGCTCCATTTAAACCATTCCATTATGTCTGGCTTTTCCCCATCCATTACTCAGTGCTTTTTAGCTCATACAAGATCCAGTGTTTCATGGGCAAATTTGTTACACACAGCAACAGGTTATCCTAAGCAGAATGTGTACAAGACAGTGTCCACAGAGCACCTCAGGTTACAGTTTGCAGACCAGGAGAACAAGGCAACCTTAAATTAGGTAATGGATGAGCAGATGAGCCAGCCTCATTTACCTAGAACCCTTAGATTCAAGAGGTTGATCATTGATCTGAATTTTCAAATTTTGGACCCTTATTTGATTTTCAAACATCTGAATGTGAAAGGCACAGAAAAGTTCAGCACAGAACTTTGCCCTAAGACACACATTTAGTTAGGGTCAGTCAGAGCAAACAGAGAACAATGGATATGTGCACGTTAAACCTAAGAGGCTTTGCTTATTGAGATTCGTGGACTCACTTCTGAATACTTTGCCCTTTAAACTTTTGTCTCAACCTCCCAATGTAGAAGATGACAGCTCCAACTTAATCGATTTAAAGATAAAATAAAGGCTTTGAACTCATTAAAAGCTACCTGTGCCCCTGAATTTCTGGTTTTTACTGTTACAGCTCAATACTTTAATGAGGTCCTTCAGTTTTAGATAGTATTTAAATGAAGAACAGTGCAGTAGGAGTTATTATTATTGTAATAAAAGGAAACCCCCACAACATCCCATTTTTTTGGTAAAATCCTCAAATAGGTCTTAAGATGAGATTTACTTTAAAATACAACCTTTCCTCTGCTGACTGGAAGAGATAAAAATCTGTAATTAATTTGACATCTTCTAATCAACTTTGGCACTTCTCAGATGATGTCCTTGTAGATTTCTACTATGTTCTGTGTCCCTCCTACACAGAAGCAGCTATGCTTCTATACCTCATTGTTCATAAAGTGGAGATCTTTGAAATTATTTGCTAGTCTGATCTGAGTTTCCACCAAAGTCCTTTTGGGAAACAATGAAAATTGCCATAGGCTTGGAACTTTAATTGATGTGTATGGAATATTTGCTGTTTACATAATGAATATACTTTAGGAAATTAATTTAAACAATCATGTAGGAGAGGCATCAGCTAACAAACTGTTCATATTGTATGCTCCGGTCTGTGAATACTTTACTGATGTCGATCCACTTTTCTCCACTGATCTGATGAGTAAATGAACTGCAATGCAGAAGTGCTTGCACAGTGAATAAACTTTTTGAAGAAATATCACTGAATAAGAAAAATTAAACAGCAGAAGGATATACTGAACAATTGACATGGCCAAAACCCCAGAGAGATGGCTCATCCCCAGACACAGTGTGTTTTGTTCTCACTGTATATTTCTGGGCTGCAAGTTCTTTCATGGAAAGAGAGTTGGCTGGCTGTGACCAAGGGAAAATATAGGTTAATCATACTTCTGTGAGAAGTTCATGTGAGAAGTTCATATAAATGTTAAGTAACTGTCAATTAAACTTCTCCTTTGCCCCCCCTGTGGCAATTTCCCAGGCAGCTGGAGTGGAGGGGCAAATCCTGATATCAGTCCTGGATTGTTGTGTATGGCTAAAGACCAAACCAACCAGATTTATTAACTTCATATTGAGCAGTGAGGGGTTTGCCTCGGACCCACCGCAGCCCTAATAGATGTCCTACTGGGCCACAAACACCAGTACAAATGGCAGGGCTGCTAGCACAATCCCAGCATGAATGGGTCTAAATTAGCCAGTGCCTAATAACCAGTTTACTAACACCTGTATTAGCACTGCATTGCTGTGAGGAGCACTGCTGTTAGACAAGGCATAATCCCATAAGCTTGTCATTTGCATATCCCTCATTAGCTGATTAAAACCTGAAGGAGGCAGGGTTTTGCAGCCGGTAGGTCCATTCCGATGCTCCGGCTGCCTGGGTGGCTCGATAATGAAGTAACAGTGCTGAATGTGAGGTTTATATGTATGGAAGGGATTAAGAGTATTAGAGTTTGTGTGAACCGATGTTGCCATATTCTCTCTACTGGATCACAGTAATTGGATGGGAGGAGCAAGAGTAGATCCATTAGTTTTGTCTGTTTGCCCAGGAGCTGGGTGTAGAGATTCAATTTTGCTTCCTTTTGCTCCCTTGCTTTTGTGAATCCTGGTGCTTTGTCTAGGCAAGCCCTTAGCACCTCTGTACACTGCCCACACTAAGGCGATTCAGCCACAAAGGAGAAAGCTCAGAGACAGCCAGCATAAAATGCAGCCTAGACTCTCAAGAGCTACTTGAGGGCAGCACAATCCTGCCCAGCCCAATCCTGGGAGAGAAAGTAAGAGATAATTGAAATTTATAAACACCTTTGGAGCCTTTTTATTATTTTATTAGTTCTCCACATTTGGGCTTAACAAACCCCATCATCAAAGAAGCTGTGAGCTCCTTACAAGTAAACTGAATGGCTTGAAATTTCACTGACTTAAGAAGCAATTGTTGGGATTATTTGCTGAGCTTGAATAATTCTAATGCAAAAAAAATCCATTTCCTACATTATTTGTACAGCTGGAGTACACTTTGTGTGACCGATGATATAAAAAAAAGAAAATTTGCAAGCATGTCTCTCTCATAGTGCTGATAATGCACCTTCAGCCACAACAGGAAGAAAACACACTAAATAGCTCAGGGAAACCTGGTGTGAGTGATAGGCTTGGCAGGGTGTGAAGGAACAAGTTACATGCAACAGACATTATTAACAGACATTAATTAGATGGGGGGAACAATTTAGACATTTAACATGGCCACATCACTTCCACAATGATTTGGAGAATGCTTTCTTTCATTCAGGATAACTAGAACTTCAAAAAATTACTATGCGAATGAAGCTTTGGGCACAGGGAAGATGGGGATATTAAAATATAATAATAATAGCCCACAGTTAGCATATCTTTTCCCATTTTAAAAAGTGTTTTCATCCCCAAAACTTAACGTCATCATTCTGTTAATTACACTTCCCTGAAATTTGATAGTCTGTTTTATACCATCTTTTTATTTTATGTTTTTATCCTAAACAATGGTGGTTGTTTTTTGGAAGAGAAACTAAAAGTTCATTTAGTTAGACATGTGTCAAAACTGAAAATATTTTGATATTTATGGCTAGACTTTAGAACCAACAAATGCACAGTAGCAATACAACATTAAGGATAATGTGTGATCTGTCCTTGTGTCCAGGATTTCCTCATTGGAATAGTTTTATCAGCATGGAACTCTAATGAGACAGACCCTATTTATTAGGTAGTGAACAAACCTGCATTACTGATTCCATGTAAATCAATGTCTGTTGGAATGATTCTGTGATCATTTATTGCCTGAATTTCATAAAGCAAGAAGACTCTTCTGTATTTTTAAGTGGATGTAAAGAAGAATGTTTAAATTCTAGACAGACCAACATTTCCTCCTCAGTTCCATCCATCCCTATATTATACAGGCTTGAGAGCAGCTCAAGGACATGAGAAGATACACATCCAAAGCAGCTTTGCAGCTTCTTTTCCTCAGGTCATCAGAAGACAAGGACAGGCACAAACCACATTCACTGGGTTTTCTGGAAGGTGACATAAACTGGGGATGCATTGACTGTGTCACTTTTGGGTGACAGCATAACACAGAAAGTGCAGAGCCTCCTATTCCTAGAGCCAAGCTGAACCCTTGGATTCAAACACTCCTAAACTGGATGGTGTGAGATGATGCTGCCAGTAGAAAATTCACATAGTCCAAGGAGTTATGTTTCTGCCCTCATTGACCTCCACTGCCACCAGTGGGTGACAACCACATCATTTACAATGTTCCTTCTTAAACAAGGACTCCTGCTCTATCCATTTCTGATTTAAAACAGTGTTGATAGCAGCCAAGAGACCAAATAAAAATCTACAAAAATTGTGGTCCTGTTTTTCCACCCCTAAAAAGAATTATTTAAGAAGTGTCCTCATCTAGGTACCCTAGAAGGTGTCTAGAGTGCCCCATCCCCTCCCTGTTTTAAGAAACAAGCAATTCCCCATGTCTTTGCTTACTTCTCATTTATGGCAGCCACTCATCTCTGCCAAGAACAGAGGGTTCAGGCTATGATTGCCCTTGTGGGCATTTCAGGAAGCTGCACAAGGTACCACCAGCTTATGCAAGCAACGACTTTCCTCTCCTGATGACAAAGACCTTAATTTCCTTTATTCTTTCCCTCCTTCCTGCAGGAGCTGAGCCCTCTGTAGCAGTTTTTACAACACCAGTTTGGTTTGCATGGTAATGCAAAGGAGGCAGCAGAAGTTCCCAAGCTACCTCTCATTCCAGCCAAGGGGGGAAGGATGCTTTTAATTCAGATTATTTTTATGTTGGGGGTTATAATATAGACCCAAAAAAATGGATTTGCTGCCAGGAAAAAATGGACACTGAAAAGGTAAATGCTTTGTGAGCCAGCTGGGCTATGAGTTCAATGCTGGAGGGTCAGACACATCTGCTGCAAAATGAGAAGAGCTACAAAACAGAGTTTCTTTTGACAGGCAGATTTTGTGGTCCAAGTTGACCCTTCCATATTGATGTTCCTATATTGAAGAAGGAAATAATTTAGGAGATCATGGAATTCTTCTGGGGCTTTTATCTAAAAATGACAATCTTATTTCTTCATATAAGAGCAAGTACACAGGTATGTTTTCACCACTTACAGCATAAATATCTTCATGCAAGAGAAGTGATGTTGTAAGCAAGCCATTCAGAACCTTAGGTTATTAATATGTTATATTGGACTAGGCAAAAAAAGAGAGAGTTTGAAATAACAACCTGTGTTTTTAGCAAGTGTTTCCTAGCAAATCCCACCTGGTATTATTTATCTCTTAGTAGTGTAATAATCAGTTACAGGTGACTATACTGCAGAACAGGAAACATCAGGTACCACTAGGTTCCCTTTCTTTTGGTTGGGCCACAGGATCTTTTAAGGTCCCTTCTGACCTGGGCTGTTGTTTGTGAGGCAGTAGAAAGAAGAATTAAATCAGCACGCTGTGAGAGATAGAGAGAGATAAATACAAAAGTGTTTGACAACTTCAGATCAAACTAAGGAACAGGACATTTTTTGCAGAGGACAGAGGATTCTTGTAGTTCTCTCACTGGAGGAAATCCCTCAGGCCCTGCTATGGATGTGCCTATAAATAATAAAATAAAAACTGAAATCTAGAATGCATGCTTCATGGAATTCAAGAAACTAAGTCACCTAAATTAACAAGAGTGGGAAAACAAAGGTAGTTTTGTGCCCCAAAGTGAAGGTAGTTCAGCACCTCTTCAATTTAATATGTTTTAGTTAAGAATTCACAATGTCTTTGGCATAGATGATGATGATGATGATGATGATGATGATTTTGTTGTTGTTGTTGTTGATCACACACTTTATTCATGGGATGCATCGTACTATGAAGCTGACTCTCTATGGAAAAAGACCAACAGTTTCTGAAATGACTGTACTAAGCTGTAGGAGAAGGCTGCCAAATGAATCATGCTCTGGCTGCACTGTGGTAAATTCCAGAGCACATAATAATGCTCCTAGTTGTTTGCTTGAATCATCTTATGGTGCTGCACACACATTTAGCTGATGTACCAACATTAATGCGTCATGCTGTTCTTGGTGTTGGATTTATAAAATATCTCATAAAAATAAACAGCTTTATTGCCAGGCTCATCAATGAATGATAATCCCAGAGATAAAAACCATTAATCACAGAATGTATCAAGGTAATTACCAAACCAGGGATCTGTTTTATGGAGTTTGTGGGTATGTGGTTAGCCTACGTTCTTTTTGCACAAAGCAGAGAGCAGTTGCCTGCTGCTGAAATCCCTCTGTATCTGCAAGGGTCAGATGCTGATAAAACTATAGTGTTCAGCCAACCCACGTTCATCCCAGCACTGCCTGCACAGAATCTTCTCCTGTCACTTTTATTTAGCACACGTGCAGATATCTCAATATTGCTACTGGGAACCAAAAAATCTTCATCGCATGCTTGTGCTTAACAAGGTGCAATTCATAAACCAGGAGAAGGGCCTGACTCTCGTGGAGCCGTCATCTCTTCAACTATTGTGTTGCTTATGAATAATGAGAGAATGAAGTACAGAATGAGGGCAGTGGGTTGTTTTTCTCCTCGCTTCAAACCTTTGTATATGAAGACTGAACTCACCTTTTAAAGTAGAAACATTTTGCACTAAGATATTTGCTAATAATTTTAATTTCTGCCATCTTTGATAATTTATTTTATTTCTAGTCAGCATCACCATCCCATGTCCAGCACTACAGTGACATGGCACGGAGGGTTAACAACACTGCAAGAAGTCATTCATATCCTCAGGCCCACTCTGTTTCATACCTTCTCCCTCTATCACCAACCCTCCAAAAAACCATTAAAAACACAACAGGGGAAATACTATTACAAAATCCAGCCTAGGCTATTCTCCAAAGCACAGCTAAGCCCTGGGATTCTGGGCAGCCAAGAAAGACCTTGAAAGAAAGTTCCACTGTCTCATTTAGGGAGAAATAAAATAATTTATCTGAGCAAGGATAAAGAACGAGCATCCAAGAGATTGGTCCAGAACCACTGACTCTCACAGTTGTTGGAGTAATTAATTAATCCAGCTTTCCATATTGCATATAACCAGGTATCTCTACAGAGCCTGTGGGTCACATCTAAAATGGGCAGAAAGCTAGGTTAAGATAACCCAGGTTATCTTCATTTTCCATCTTTACGTTGGAATTCTCGTGATCAGTAAAAGCAGTGTACAGCAAAAATAAAGGGATCCTCCTAATGACAGCCTTTAGGCAGCAAGATCTCATTGGAGCCTGCATCACGTGATGTGGCCATCAGAGAAGGGCTGCAATAGCACTACCTGGAGCACAGGAAACTGCCCAGTTTGGCTTAACCTGCACTGCCACAGACTTGTGGGTGGTTTTGTGAATCACAGAATCATTTAGGATGGAAAAGCCCTTTAAGATCATTGAGTCCAACTATTAAGCCACTACTGCCAAGCCCACCATGAAACCATGTCCCCCAGGTGGACCAATGTCCACTCATTTTTTTGAATACTTTCAGAGTTGGTGACTCCACCACTTCCCTGGTCAGCCTGTGTACCAGGGTTTGACAACCCTTTCAGTAAAGAGATGTTTCCTAATACCCACAGTAAACCTCCCTTGGTGTAACTTGTAGCCCTTTCCTCTTGTCCTGTCACTTGCTACCTGGGACTTGCTGTGGCTTGAAATGCTGGGATGGTTTGTGGAGGACACCTCCATCTTCCCAATGATGAGAACCACCTGGCCCTAACAGTTGTCTCCATGCAGCTGTGCTAGCCCCTCTCCCCTCAGGAAATGGATTCCCATTGCCCAAGTCCCCACAGCTGCACAGGATCCTCTGTGGAGGATACTCAGTGAGAAACATTTCAGCTCCAAAACAAAAATCTAAGTGTCACTTCAGGATGACACTCGAGAGAACAGCTGAGGCTCAGCTGCACTTACAAGCTATCACCAACTCTCTAAGGCTGATTAAATTCTTTAAATTGACTGTATGTCCCTGCCCCTTTTTCCTACCTAACAGTTTCTTGTAGGAGTCTGCATTTTGTCCTGGCAGTGGAAAGGAGTAGATTTTAATATACCTGTATAACATGGAAATAGATTTTGTGCCCCATTGTACCACTACAATTCAGTTTTCACATCCTGGGACATTTTGGTGAGTGACGCCTGAAAAACTCCCAGCATTTTGCTATTTGTTCTACAACATCATTGTTTTAGCATTACACAACAAGTATACAGATAAAGTAATGGAAAGGATGGGACCTATGTAATAGGAAAACCTATTTAATGTCATCTGGTAGTTATCTATTTAAACAGAATTAAAATTTATTTTATCATATTGGGACAACAATGAGAAGAAAGAAAGAAAAAAAGAAAGGTTGATCACCTTAATAAACTGGGGTTTATTCCTTGGATTTTGAACCATAATGTGCGAGCTGAGAGAGTCAAAAGGTCCAGTCCAGTGAACATGTTGCTTGCAGATCCTCAGGAAGTTGGACTACATGATTGTTGTAGGTCCCTACTAGCTGAATGACTATTCTAAGATCAACAGTACCTAAAGTGCAATTTCCTGAATAAGTGGGTGATACTGGTGCCCTAGGCACAAGAGCAAGGCACCTTGGCAAACTTATAAACTTACAATACGTGGTATCACCTTTCCTGTGCCTCTGCTTGCTCCAGGGTTCTGCCTGGCTAAACACAGAGCAGTTGCTCCCTTGAGTGCTGCTACCACAGAGTAGTTGCAGCACAATAAGAAACACCATTACTTACATGGCAGTAATGAGTTTAATTGAATCAACCCTGAGTCTTTCACAGAGAAAAGAGCCTCCTTTTTTGGTCATTAGACGAGAACCAGAGACATGCTCATATTAAAATCCAACTCTCGTTGGGGCTGTGTATGATTACTTGGATCAGTGGCATCTCTTGTAACTGTCAGCAGGTGAATTGACACGGGAAGTAAGTTGATTTTTAGATCTTCTTGAAGAGAAGGGGTTTGAAGTTTGAACCTGAAATCAAGACCTTTGCTATAATAGGCAAAAGGACAGAAAAAAAGCTTATTCCGAACTGTGATAGCCAGTTAAAATAAGTCCACATTTTTAGATCACTTAACTGTCAATCAATTGTCAAAGCACAGTTACTGATTCTCTATCAGGACTTCATTGCTCCTTACTCTTCTTTCCTAGCTATCACAAAGGTGGGAGGTGCAAATAGGTCATTGACTCAGCCCCGGACACAGCCCTCTTTCTCTTCCCCTTCCTCACCCTCCAGACAAGTTCCAAACAGCACTGCTGACTCTGGAAGAGGCTTATATTGGGAAGCCTGTGTGTGCCCACAGACACACTTGCATTATTTAACACACGTTCACCCCTTGTTCTGTCTGCTCTGTCCCCACCATTTACTGCTGAACAGGTCCCTTATCTTTATTGATCACTTAATTTATCTTTTCTTAACTCCCCTTGCTCCGTCTGGTGCAGTGTGTCCAAGGTATTGAGCCTAAACATCCGTCTGTTCATACTGTCATGACTGGTTTGCCTCTGAAAGAATAGGGGGAGCAGGTGGTGTGACTAAGTAGAGTCTTAACAGAATAGGAGCACCATTGCTGTGTCCTGTCCCAACCTGCCAGCGATTCCCCACCCTCCCAACTGTTCCACATTAAAGCAGTCAACTGTGGCTTTACAGTCCAAGTTTTACACAACTGTTTTACAAACCAGGAAGAATTTCTTTTGTTGAAAATCTTTTGTTAGGCAACGCAGAACAGGGAGGGGAGCAGGGTAGAGGGAGTGGAGAAAGCCTGTTCTGAGAGTGAGCGCATTTTAATGTGTGTGGATATTCACTACAGGATGTGCCGGGCTGCTGAGGGAGCCAGCTCTGTATTTCTGTGCTGTCTGTAAGCTCTCTTTGAAGAGAGCACAGCATATCTTTCAAAGTCACTGGTCTTCCAGCCCCTTTCCTTTGCTCCTGTTCATGCTACTACTTTATTTTTTTAGACCAAATAAGACTGAAATCCAAATAAAATCAGCTCTTAAACATTTTTTTTCTCAATAAGAATAGAATATCCATTTTTCAGTGTTACAAAATTATTAGAAATACATCTAACTGGATAGACAACCCCAAAGAAAAATCCAGACAATGCTTCAACAACATTCCAATTTCCAAACAGTCCTACTATGGGCACTGGGCTGCTTCTGATCCCATACACTGCGTTTCTTCACAGAATTTGGAAACGTATTATTTCCACCCAGATGTAGGACAGAACTTACATGTAAGTTATCTCTGAGATGATATACCCTGAAATGGTCTGGTCCATAGGAGATGGAACAGGAATTCAGAAAATGGAGCCCAAGAACAGCAAGTATTTGTTACAGCTGTGAAGCTGTTCTGGTGTTACCACTAGAGTGCTACAAATAGTTGCATACAAAAGCTGAACCCATCAAATTCTTATCTTTTTTCTCTTCTTCTTCTTCTTTTTCCCCCTCCCTGAAGCCAAACATAAGATTTGGGTGTTTTCCACATTTTTAAAGGAAAATTACAAGTTTATGCATTCACATTTTGTCCTGTAGGCTGTTTTCACAGGCTAAAATGTATTGAAACTTCTATTTCAGGTGAAATTGCAAATGAAGAGACAGAGATGCCTTTCTTTTTTGAAAATATTGCAGTCAATCACTCAAATCTTATAATTGCAAAGGCAAAAAGGAAAAAAAAAGTATGGAAGTTTTCTTTTCTTCCCTTCAGAGACATCTGTCTTTCTGCCCTTCCCCTTCCCATCAGACTGCAGTGGAAAGACAAAAGCTGAGACCCGGCTCCTATAGGAGTCAATGGCAAAATTTTTGTGAGGCCTGAATTTAACCCAATCTGCTGAGTTCTACAGCAACAGCAGAAATCAGAGACTGTTTGGTTAGGGAGGGAAGGATCCACATTTTTTACTAGATTCTTGGGAAAATACTGAGATATCCTAGTAAAAGCCCTATTTTTTGTTGGGAGCCTGATCCTCTCAAATATTAAGTGGTAGACTTTTCAGTCCAATTGATATGAAGCATACAGTTCAGATTCATGGGAATTTTTAGCTTCCAAATCAAAAACAAACCATAGAAATATCAAAAAACATTCAAGAAAATATTTAAATGCTTTAGAATGAGGCATATGCTAAGAAAAAAAAGAGAAAGCATGTATTCAGATAAATCCTGACTGATGTGTGTCCACAGCCCTTTCAGGAGCCTGATGTGTAGGTCACTCAATCCTTCACTTTCAAAAAAGTTCCTGAGGTGCTTCTACAAAGAGCTCTAAGGGCACAAAGACAGACAATGACATGGATGCCGTCTGATTTTTGATTGCAGTCTCTCATATGACTGCATTTCCATTATGCATAAAGAGAACATGTATTTGAAGACAGCATCAGGAGTGTCTTTTCTCCCAGACCGGTGTCCTAATCATGAGGTTCTTCAAGGCTTATTTTACATTTGCTATCTCTCTGAATATTTATTTAATACATAGTGAAGCACCACCTATGAGAAGCAAGGGAGGCTGACCTCACCTTCCCACCATGGTGCTCGGGGTGGTCACCCTGCAGAAGGAAGAGAAAGATTTGATTTTTACCAGATTGAGGAGAATAACAAAACTAGCACTCCAGAAATATAAAAAAATACACTTCTACTAAAATATTGGATAAAAAAAGATCATTATGACTTATTTTCAGTTCAAACTTTTTCTCACATGCAGCAAGATTTGCAAATATTTTCTTGACAACCAAGATAATTTTACAGTCAATTTGGTAGACAGTAGTACATCTCCAAATATTTATTCAGACCTGGAAATGATCATCAAGAAGATGAGGATCAGCATCACCAAAAATGAAACATTCTCCGTGTCCTGCCTAAAAATTTACACCACAAACACAGTAGAAAACAGAGCTCAATATTTTAGCATTGTAGGTAAGCAGGGAAAGAAGGAACCTACAGAGATCTATAGATATGGAGTCTCTGTTACTTAAAAAGTTGCACCTAGACATTTTCTCAATACAGAAAAGCTTTAAAGTGTTAAAGTTGGAAAAGTGTTAAAGCTGGAGGGAAAGAAAACATCTTACATCTCTGCTCATTTCAAAAGGATTGCAATTAAATGTCTACTTCAGAAGAACTCCATCACAAATACTGCATTGCCTGTAAATTACCAAGCTGCCCTCCAACTGTGAAACCACAAATATAGATTAGAAAATCCTTCCTAATTGTTCGTTTTGAATATTGTATATATGATGTCTCTACTATCATGTCAAGCCCTCTAATTTTGTTCCTACTAACTTCTTAAATGCTGACTTCTCTCAGATTTGTGTATGAAACATCAATACCTTTGGATGGATGACATTCAAAATGTAGGTGTAAAAGATAGGTGGGAAGCCCACAATCATTCTATTTTATCTGCTTGTGCAGCTTAGTTTAGAATCTATTTGTGTACAAAAATATTTGGAGAATTAATAAATCAGTTATAAATTTATCTTTACATTATACTAAGGGTCAACAGAGAACCAAATAGGTAGAAAAAATGTGGAACTACACAGGAGATAATATGATATTCCCAGTGACCTGAAATGCAAGTCTAAGTTAGATCACAAATCATCTAATTAAATCTGAAATGGGTCACATGGACTTTCCAGCCCTTGATGGATGTTTTTCTACATCACAAAAGTCACCATACAGTTTGCCACATTTTGATACAATGACATTTTCCAAGAGGCTTATTGCTTTCAAGGTATAGATATTGTGGTTCAGAATAAGTTGTGCTGCCTGCTTTTCCGTAGAAAAGGTTGCATAGGAAATGCCAAAAGCTGTCTAAAATCAGCAGTGTTTTCTTTAAAAAAAATAAATTAATTAATGAAACAACCAAACATAAGGATAAAAGAAACATAGTTTTACAGGACACTCAACTCCATGCACCTCTTTATTCAGAGGTATGAACAAGCTTTCTGCACTGGTATATTCAACCTCAAAATATTTCATGTGGATTTTGCTACTTCTGTGAAACAACATTGTCACTTGCTGCACACATCAAACTCGATTTAACTTGCCTAAAAGTCACATAGTGGTATCCTTAATATACATAATGCCATCATTTCATTTCCAAAATGGATGAACAAAATTATAAGAGGAGGGCAAAATTAAATGCATTTTAGCATCAATTTATCCCATTGCAAAAGCAGTATTTGTGTAAATGTGCATAATAATTTGAAGTATAATTTAATATATCCCTTTAACAACCCACAAATTATCACTTGACAACTAGAAATAATAGATCTTTTTGTTAAAAACAGAAAGCATGTGAAGACTAAAGGTTAAACAGGTCTTTTCATCATGATAAATCACTGGTTAATGAGCCTGGTATTGTTGGGTATTATACTTGCTCACTTCAATGCCATTACCTTCTGGTTGTAAAGCTGACACTACTAATGATCTTCATTCTTTGAACTTTTCCACAATATTGACTGGTTGCATAGAGCAGATGTTACTTGGATTTGACTGCAAAAGTGGCAATTCTTCTAAGGTTTGGAGCAGCCCTGAAAAGAATGATACTGAACACAATGTATTTTGGTATCTCTACGTCAAAAGATATTCTTCTCTAAATGTCAATTCTTGCTCTTGCAATTTCTTGGTATCACACATTAACCAACCCTAAATAAGACATCAAGACTCTTCATTTACCTTCTGCAGTTTCCTTTTCTTTGGTAAAGTTGTAATACTGTAATGAATTAACACAAGAAAATTCATGTCTCGTCTCTGTTGTACCCATAACTTCTGCACTACAGTACTTGCAAGTAAATAAAAAAATGAGCTCTGTATTTCACAGCTTTTCTTGGTGTTGCCTGAAGGACACTGAGGTCACCAGGAGCTGTGTTAGTGAGCCAAGTGCTGACAAAGCAGGTTGCAGAAGGCCTGCACACATATGCTTGTGTACCCACATCCATCACTTTTTGTTCCAGACAGACAGAGGCCCAGCAGACCTTCCCTAAGCAGGCAGTTAGGAGAAGCAAATAGTTACTTGACACCTCTTTAACATATGAGGGCTGTTATTTGTGTGAGGGACCTGGTTGAGATAAACTCACAAAGCCTTGGGATGGAGAAGGAAGACTTAAGGGTAAGAAATCAGGGACTGACAAGTTTAATCTAAAACTGAAGCAATGTGGAAGCTTCACGTTTATCCCCATTCCTTTCTCTTCCTGACCTTGCCCTTTTCTTGTACTTCTTCTTGCTCTGTTCCTGTTATTACTTGACTCTAGAAGATGTGGACTGTAGAGCAAAATTCAAACCTTAAGAAGGCACAGGTAGTTTTATCTCAGTTAACATACAGTTCTGGACCAGAAAGATTTTGTCGCATCCTAGAACAGGAATGGGGACAAATGAACTCATCATTCCCTAAGCCAAACCTCAGACATTGTGCATTCTTTGGAGTCTTCTGTGCAGCACCAAGCACAAAAGCTGCATAGTTCAGCTTGTATAAAGGCCAAATTCTGCCCTCTTTGCACCACTACGTTATGCCAAATGTACCTCAAGGACTTCTAGATTCATTTCTACTTTTGTGTAAGTAAGGGTGTATTTTTCTTTTCTTTCAGTGAGTTTGTGGGGAGTGGAGAATGAGGATGTGGCTCCTTTTACAGATAGCATTCTTATTCTGGTGTTGTCTCGTGTGAAATAAATGGAAAAATTGAGCAATTTCTCTAAAGAAAGAAAATTAATGCTAAAATGTCCATACTCAAAGATCCAAGCTACCAAAGGCATTTCACATATACCAGTAACAACTCACTGGTATTTAAAAAGTGCTTAATGAAAATTTAATCCTGAAGGTTTAATCCTTAGTCTGCATGGGGAAACTTAAGAAACTCCTCAATAGTATTAATTTCACAATAGGAAAATGTAAACATGAATATACTTGCAGCCCATCACCTCTGATCCTACTAAACTCTGTTGGACTGAGAAGCAGTCTGCACATAATAAGTCTATCACACCAACAGCTGAGACTATCTGATATACAAAGAAGGTTTCTCACTTGAAAAAAATAGATCAACTGACATACAGGATAAAATCCTGAACAAGTCAGCCAAAGCATCAACAAAATAAAGATTTTACTTGAGGAGTAATTGGATACCATTCATTTATTTGATTGAGAGTGAGAGATGTGACACGGTCTTTAATAATCCCACAGGCTGCAACCGAAGAATTTCTCATCTGTAAGATGTCATCTCTAAAAACTCATGCCTCATATGGGATCTACCCTAGTGTCAGAGAAAAACTCTCTCTTATCAGTATTTTCAAAGTTACTGTTAGATATACTTAAATATCTATTTATTGTCCCACAATCAGAACTGCAGTCTTGCAAAATCCAGGCTAGCTAACACTACAGAGATATAAATCCTCTCCTGCTCAGAGCTTACCAAATGCATGGAATGAGAATTTTCATTTGAAGAATGTTTACTTGTTAGTGTAAGCAAATTCTTTCTATTTTAGTGTCTTCAAAGTTGGTTTTTAGCATGTAGCAGTTAGTCAAAAATACTCTGAACGACATGTTTTTGATAAAAGGGCCATTGTAAATTTATTTTTAATGTGGATAATACCAACATTTTTCCTTTTGCTTATCAGTTTCAGTGTTTCCCATTTTGTTGATGAATCAAGAAAAAGAAGAGTGACTTCTGCTTCTGTGAAAAAAGCCCTTTGAATCCAGTGGACTGTACACAATTTCTCCATGTATTTTAAGATTCTTTTTCAACGACTTCCACTGATATTGTTGGATGCCAGTATTGCAAACTGCATTTGCACCATGTCTGTGGTGTTCTCAGAAAGCCTGTATTTTGCCATGAAATGCATGAATTTTTAAATGCTATTCAGATTTTTTTTTTGTATGAGATGCAAAACCAATGGCTGGACACCTGCACTCATTTGGACATTCAGATATAGTTTGTTACCATGTAATCAAAGCACTTCTACACTATTTGAGCCATGAAACATCACTAGTGATAAACATTTCAGCACATGCTAATGTAAATTATCCAAGAAAGCTTTTATTAGACAAACCACATTTCCAACAGAGACAGATGCAGTGGGAGTCTTGGTTTCATAGAAGATGGGTAACCTCTTTAATCAAAGAAATAGAAGCATCTGACTTTGTTCAGGTTCCCATTCCAACATCCTGACTCCATGATTCCTGCTTATCTTGCCTCCCAAAATCAGAAGTCCCAATAAAAGTAGTATGTATATAAAAATGGTAACAAGTAATATCTTAAATTACTTATTTCACTATTTCTTTAAGCAGAAGAGGTTTGGTTCCAAGGAAAGCAACCCATATGACTTTGTATGTGTGTGCATTTTCAATGTTTGTGCAGCACAGCCTGCTGATGTATAACATTCATTTAATATACTTTCCCATGTCCTAGACAGGGATTTATAAAATTCTAGAAAAATCTCCAGCCTGGCAGCAGAACTGGCTGGAAGGACTTAGAGCCAATCCAATAGAACATTTTCCCCTCACATACATTCCTGCAGCCTCCTCTGCCTTGACCACATTCACCCCCACTGGCCCTTTGCCTTTGACCTCTCTCGCCACTGCCTCCAATTTTGTATTTGTTTTCTGAGGACCTATTATCAATCACTTTTAAGTACCCTTAAGCAGGACATTTACCCCAGGCATGTGAAAATACTAGATCCTTCCATTCAAAGAAGGAAGTTGTTGTAGGCAAGACATAGTTTGTATCCCTTAAGATAGCAAAGCCAGAAAAAAAAAAAAAGGAAAATAAAGTTTTGCATGTTTTAATTGCCAAAAAACCTGACAAAACAAAGAGAAAATGAAGAAATTTCTGTACATCTTGCAGTTGCCAGAACTTGTTTGAGGTTTGAAGTGTCTCACATCGTTATCCGCTTCAAAAACCTACAAACCAAGACTTCTGCTTAGAAGAGTTCAAGTGCTGGTGTCAGCTAATTTCTCTTGTACTAAAATGTTGCATTTTATTTCCGCCGATTAGCATAAAATTGTTCCCATTGTCTCAGCCACAGAGGCACACAATGGTGCCAAAGATCCCTGCAGTGGGGAGTTTCCGTGTATTTCCAGCTCCTGGCTTTGCTTTAGAATTCATTAGCCAGAGGAACACCACATGCTCTGTGCTGGATTTTCACATATGCATCAAGAAATATACTATTTTACTGGCAGCTCCCAGAAAATTTTAATTATTTGCTCTCAGCAGCCAGAGGAACTATTTTTTTCATCATTGAACTGTGGTTGAAGTCATAATATGCCTGTGGAACAGTTTTTTTCCTAATTATCCCTTTTTTTTGACCAATGTCTACCTTTACCTGCCAGTATGTTGCATACATTATTACTGTCCCAAACGTGGCTTTCATTGAATTCTCTCAATCATTAAAAAATTACATACATGTGCAAAAAAAGTTTTAAAAAAGGACGAATATATCTTTCAAAATGCTGTGAAGCATTCAAAAGCATTTTAAAAATGACTGCCAATAACTATTATTTTACTCCCCTTCCCCTCCTTTCTCTTTCATTTCCCTCCTACTACATTTCCACTGAACTACTTGAAGTTTTCATTATTAAGGGTAAGTTATTGATTAAAAAAACAAAGAAAGAATTAAAAAAATGAAGAGAGGTTTTGCCTCTGGCTGGGTGTGATGAGCTCTGCAGCCAGTCCTCTGTCCGTAAGGGAGACAGGGCAAAGGAGGAGCTCCTCACATGGGATTAGTGATGAGAAACTCCATTTTTCTGCCCTAACAAATCTTGTTAATGCCTGCTGGCTGCAGCTGTCCTGGCAGGTCACTTTCCCAGAGGCCTTGATACAGCTGGAGGAGACAAGGAACATGAGCAGGGAAAAATTCTGTTCTGTCAGTAACTGTAGAGAACTAAGTACCACAATGCTAGCAACACTCCAGCCAAAGTCCTTGCATTTTATGGATGGCTCCATTACTTAGCACTAGGCTTTTTGATATCATATCTGGTGCACTTGCTAACAAATGTTTGTTACAGAAGTTTTACAGATTCCACACCCACCAAAAAAAAAAAAAACCAAAGAGATTTGACAGCTGTTCCTCTTAAATTAGAAGAATAAGGAGTTCAGATAAATAAAGGGCTCACATTCTGTCTTCCAGTTCTCAGTATACCAGTTCTCAGTACTGCCTGTACTGCCTTCACTGAATTTTTTCAGATGTACCGTAATAAACATGAGATCAGAAGCCTTCCCCATATTCTCATGGCGCTTCTGGCAATTTCATTTATTAAAACAATTAGGCAAATAATTATGTGGATCAGGTTTTCTTCCAGCAACCAATTATTTTGTGTAGAGTTTCCTAGGACATTGGTTCTTTTCCCTCTTCTGAGGCAAATGAAAGTAGTCTGGGTTGATAATTGTTTATTACCTTGCAAAATCACTTAAAAATATTGCTCTGCATGAATGATGCCTCTATTTCAGCTCTGGCGCATGCGAACCATCCTTAGCCTGGACTACAGGGATTGAAAGCAAAACCCCCCCAGAAACCATCACCAAAATAAAAAAGGAGGAAGGGTCAAGAGATGTATAAAAATGGTCAGATGTGCCCAAAGCATGTGGTGGTAGTGATATTACCACCTATGCCCTGGGGACTGCAACTGATGTTTAAGTTAGATATGATCATCTTCCAAGACCGTCTCCTCCACCATCTCTCTCTCCTGGGCCCAAAAGTCTCCATGACAGCTGTTGTGTTGCCACAGTTTGTCGTTATATTGACACAGCCATTTTCATGGTATGCCTGTTGTAAATTTGTTGTTACATGGTGCGTCTGCCACAAATTGCACGGTATACGTAAATTTTTGTGTGTGGCTGTGCCGGATTTGG
>VZRX01001033.1:21486-52235 GCA_013398075.1 Notiomystis cincta
TTATATACTGCACTTCGTGCCCTTGTGAACCTGTTGAAATGTAGTGAAAGAGAGTTGAAAAGTAGCACTGGCTCCTAAAAATAGTGCTGACTACGAGGCAGAAAGGGGGAACTCCGGTTTTATTCAGTGCTAAAGATAACACCATACAGAATGATAGACTCCTCTGAATTGTTTGTTCCCCTTCAGCTATTGTTTGCCCAGCGCTGAATGAGCCTCTTAGCCGCACTTGAGGGCCTGTCACAGGTAGGCAACCAACAGAGATAATTCCCAGCCTATGCTTGATTGCCCCCTTATAGACACTCGCTCATGATTCTGAAAGGCTTCAGACACTGTTGAATAAACTCCTACTCGCTTCCATAAACTTTTTCTCCCACTGAATTTTCCGGGGATGTGAGCAGCTCCCAGCCTGGCCTGAGGATGCCTCTGAATGCACTCCTGTTCTGAATCAAAGCTTGACAACCCTGGGCTCTTTATTGAACAAGAGAAGAAAACGGAGCCATCCCTCCATGGGAGGAATGTGCTTTCTTCTGCAGGTGAAGGCACTCTCAGCAACGTTTGCATGTTGGTGTGTGTGTCTGAAAGCCAGGGAGATACTGCACTCTGCTTTTAAACACTTGCACTTTGTTGTCTCTGCTGGATGCTACATCATGCCTTCTGGCTAAAGGTACTTTATGGTACTTCTGTTCCTTTTATGCACTGTTTTGAGTGACTTGAGATTACTAAATGCATGCTTAGGCTTTAAAATTTTAATTTCTAAGTAATGGGGGAGATTCTGCTGGCTTTGCTGCCAAGGCAATACTATTTCATTAGGGCAGGAGTGGTTCGACATCTGATTTTCCCATCTGTGTAGGGCTTTGCCCACAAAATCTTGTATATTCAAATGCACCCAGTTCAGATGGATCCTGAATTACACAGACCCATTTTTATCGTAATCCACCCATATGAGCATCTTAAAAAATCCCAAACAACAGAAAAACAATTTCCACAGGGCTTGTGAACATTACTTACAGTGTATTCGAGCACGTTTTAAAATTATACATGGAATCACTGGCAAAAGATCAGTAGTAAATCTTCACTATTTACAGATATTATTTGTACAATAATTCTTCATGATTTTTCCAAGTCCCTTCTAAAAAGCTACCAATGAGGGAATACAAATTGGGTTGCACAGCAAATGACACAATTTCTATTTCTGTTTCTAATGGTATATCAATAATATTTCAAAATCCTGACAACCCAACCACCAGCCAACCACAGTTAACATGTAAAAAATGTTCAACAAAAGGATTAGTGGCACAACAGACAAGTCAAGATTTGTGCATCTCCCATCACAGTCAGTGCTGGTCAGTAACAAAAAAGAGATGTCTGCATAATTTAATCTGTTTTCTGGTCAGCATGTTTCACATGAGATCAATCCTGCAATTACTTTTCCCATTTCTTTTGACTATCATTCAGCTCTTACACTCAACTCTTCCTGACAACAGGGGCAGAAGCTGTATTTTCTTTTGTATCCTATGGTATTGAAAAGAACACTCCTCAACAAATTAATATTAATTGCAGATCACCTACTGCAGTGGCGAATGAAGCAACATTTTAGTCACTGTTTTCAGAATCGATATCTTAACGTCCCAGGTTAGACTCGAAGCAGATACTGAAGCTCCTAACACTAAATAAAATTGATGGTTGGAGGCTGAACTATGAGAAAATCCTTTCCTGGGGGCAGGTGCTTCAAAACCACCACCAAGCACAACCAGCCTCCTGAGAACATGCTTTGGAGAGCTGCCTAATACAGTCTGAAGTTTTGCTGATTTAACCTACCCAGTAAATTCATAGGGGCAGTTTGCTGGTCCCGGAGAGGAAAGGTGGGGTCACCAAGCCCTCCCTGTAGCATTACATCACGCACTCTGACGTGCATTAAGCTCCTCATGAGAGGTTTAACCCCTCCGGCCTCTGCAACATCTCTCCCTGGGCATAAAGTCATTTGAACTACTGAAAGGACTTTGAAATATATGGTTTGGACTTCCTCTGTTCCAAGAGGACAATAGGAATTGTGTAGGAATCAAACCTAAATTAAATCCTATTCAAAAAGTCAGTTTCTGGAAATCTAGAGATGACTATTTTATACATGCAGGGGTAACTTTGTGCCAAAGTTGATAATTAGAAGAGAGAAACTAATTAGGAACCAACTCTGATACTTCTTGAAGCACTGAGAAGCAGATAATATGAATTTTGATTTTGTAGGTTTTCTACAAAAAATCACCTGTATGAATGGAGTGTGTGTTGGTGGGGGAGAACAACAGGGAGAGGAAGAGTAATTTTTGTTAGGTCAGTGGACAGCTTGTGGCAGAGCAGACAAAAAATCCTGCCCAAGAGGTAGCACAAGAACAGACTAAGTTATTTTAACATTTACTGTTACTGCAGCTAAGATCATATTTTCATGCGAATTTAGACCTTTTTTTAAGTTAAGTAATTGACTAGTATTTTTCTCTTCATTCTGGCTTACATTATTTAGTTTAAAATGGCAACGAGTCTTACTACAAAGGACAGAATAAACCTTTTAATAGCTGGGAAAAGCTCATGACAGTGAATTTAAGACCACAGAGTGCTCAACCTAAGTAAGTTTGCTTATTAAGCTAAAATTTTCCACCTCTTCTTCAGCTTCAAGGATACAGATTTCTCTGGAGCACATGTATGGAGTTTTGATGTTCAATCAGTGGTCCTCTCCTGATTAAGGACTTTTGTTTTTCAGTCAAGTTGAAGTGTAAATAACTTTCTGTAGCACACAGCCACTGATGATCAAGGCACTGCCTTAGTTCTCAGTAGCTCTCTGAGGTGAGAACACCTTTGTGCGTGTTCTTGACCCATCTGCATCTCTCCTTGACCTGCTGAGTTGATGTGGCAGCTTGATAGGTAATGGCCAGCATCACGTGAGGCACTGCAGTCCGCAAACAGAACCAGTGTTCTGACAGGCACCTACCCAAAGCCGAGAGAAGAAAAGAATGGAAAACATTATCCATAAAGAAAAGATGAATTTGAGTCTGCAGCTGTTATTGCTCATCTGGTAGCTCTTCAACAGTTCAAGCCAATACCTTGTTTGTTAATAAAAACCCCATAACCAACTACAAAACAAGCAGTCATACAAAAGAGCCAGGTTTCAAACTTTGACCAAACAAAAGCTGATTTATTAAGCATCTTGGCCAGTTGTCACGATTATATAAAAAAAGCAGAACTGTGGTCCATCAATGAACATCTAAGGCAGTGCATGATATGGCCAGTTTTATTTGCAATTGACTCAAGGCTCTTAAATGATGTATTGAGGGATCATTTTTTAATACATGCCCTGTCTGTTTTACTGCTGTGTCAGGGATTCTAAATGGAAAATGGGTACTTTGCAGTATCTCTGCAATTCTTTGTTTGGAGATTTGTTTCCAAAGCTTGCTTGTCTGATTAGTAAGGCCAGTGTCATGCAGAATAAAAGAGGAATGTGTCACATTAGTTCTTTGAACAATTAAAGATCCTCCTGTCTCAGTGATTATTTATCTATTTTAATTTTTTTAGCAATGATTTCCTAATTTATATTGCTGCCATGTGATCTATAGGGAAAAAAACCCTTCATCCCCACTTGACCAAGATCGTTCTGATCAATGCTCTGTTTAAGCATATAAACCAGGAATAATTTCTAATTGCCCAATTTCAGTCTCTCTCTGAATTGTGACATTCATTTTTTTAAACCTAATGAAAGGTTTTAGGTATGTATATCAATATGGCAGTGGTGGGAGATGAAAAAACTATGACTTGCCAAGTAAAGTCCAGCTCCATAGAACAAGATAAGCTGTATTGCTCCTGGGGCTCCTGGAGCTCCAATTAAGACAAAGCCACAATTAAAGAATATATCTCCTGTAGCATGTTACAACTGTAATGCCATGATGACTGCTAAGAGTTGTGAAATATATTTCAAGGTGCTTTTGGTTCTGTTTTTTTTTTTTTAATCAAGCATCATCCTTGCATTAAGAATCAAATATTACCTGTAAAAAGTATTAAGGTAGCATAAATGCTACCTTAATGAACATAACTAGCTATACATTATAACTCTTGATTTCATTAATAGGATAAAGACCAAATAGTGGTTGTAAAGTAAATTGCATTTGCAGTACATGTACAGGAGTACAAATAGCATGTTGTCTGCTGCAGAATAACAGTTCATCAAGAGCATTACCAGATGTCAGCAGCTCAGTTAGGAAAGATTTTCATCTTTTTTAGAAGGAAAATTTACGAGCAAGTTGAATACAGGGCAGAGCTGTGAGTCAATAAACTTTAGTTTCAAATCATAAAGGGTTTGAGACCTAAAAATACCCCAAGAAAATAAAATCTTTATTTTTCTTTAATAAAACTCATTTTCTACCTGGAAAAAAAAAAAAAAAAAGGGAAAACCTCAATTTTACCTTGAAAAAATTTGAAAAAGTTCTCCAGCTAATGCATGCAGGATAGCACAAGCTGGATGCTCTGAACTGCTGGTTTCCCACTGGCACTCTGAGCTGTAATTAGTCAGTGGCAAATGCCAAATATGCTGGTAAAATATGATGTCATACTGAGTTTGCAGGTGCTCTGTCTTAGTCAAATGAAATATGGCATCTTCTTGATGCAACATCCCTTTAGTGTTCTGGGTTTTTGTTTTCATTTTTATTGTAGCACTTGGGGTTTAGGCTATTCTGGTATTTGCCCTGTCAGGTGCTTTTCCTTCTCAGCCCCTGCCTGGCTGTGAAGGGTGCACCACTGAGAGGCTGGACTACCCCAGCCTCACCCCCAACACCTGTCTCACACAGCAGCAAAGAGTGGGTGCCTTCAGGAGAAAATAAGCACACCCCCAGCATTCTCCAATTTTTAACTCCATGATTGTGACAGTACTTGCATTTCTTGTAGAATATTTTGTGACAGAGATCAGATGACAGGTTTCCTTCAGAACAGAGATTGCAAGTGCTGGCACTGCCTTCAGCACAAAGCAAAGCAAAGAGTCATCAGCACACAACCATCTGCTAAGAGACAAGACAATTTAAAAGAAACAGCCAAGAAAAGCAGGTGCCAACACAAGATACTGACTAGTAATTTAGCGTCATAAAGCTAACTTTTAAGAACTTTGACATTTCAGATTTGGCAGTCAAATCTGTCTGTTTGGCAGTGATGCTGGTGCAGAAAGCATGAGTACTGCCCTTGATTCTGTTTGATAGTGAGATCCAACAAGGAATGTTTCTGAGATTGATAATAGGAAATATTATTTTGGCCTAGCTGTGTGGTAAACAACCAAAATTTTGCTGCTAAACTATTCATTTTATGGGACACAACAGTCAGAAACGCACAGTTTATTTCTCTAAGGATCAGTAAGGTCTGAATCTGCTTTTATACAGTTTTTGTGGGTGAGTCAGCAGCTGAGGGTAAAAGCAGGATCAGGCGTCTCTCAGAGCTGAAGACTTCTTTCCCAGACACTTAGAACAACAGTCAGGCATCATACAAATAATAAACCTATATCACCAAGCCCTGGTTTCCTGACTTTGGTCAATAGACTCATCTGGAAAAGTGATGAGGAAAGCTGTGGGAAAAAGATTTGATATCTGGGAGAGCCTTCTCAGGTAAAGATGTGAACAGTGTAACTTTTCTCTTCATTTGCTAGAAATTATTCTTGCTGTTCATCTGGTGTTGCTTTTGTAACTTGTGAGCTGGAGGGAGCTGTACAAGGGGTTATGCTTCTGAATAAATATATCTATTTCTTCCCCACATGTATCCAAGGGACTGCCATTTTTCTGTTTGTCTCCATTTATTTGGAAAGGAGGAGGAAGCAAAAAGTGTCTGAGTGTGTGCCAGCATTTGAGTCTAAGAAACTTCACAGGTGCAGGGTCTTCAGGTGCCTATTTTCAGCCTAAGAAAATAAGTTACTCTTTCCATCTTCTATATCCAAATCATCTCCATCCTTGCCACTGACCTTGTCTGCTTTACACTGCCTAGGATAATTTAATTTTTGACACTCAGCATATCAGCAAGGTATTCTTAGTTACCAAACCCTGATACACAGCCTTGGGAAGGCACGAACCAGATTGCACATTACAGAAATTATGTCATAGTCCTGCCTCCCAAAGCAGCCTGTAACTCACTTCTCTTCAAAACATCCCCAGGTCATTGTGGTTGATTTGAAAATGCTAGTCACTCAGAGTGGAGTTTATGCCTGACATAGACCAGATAAACTCCAGTCAGAGCCTCACAATACTTTTTTAGTTTTTTTTTAAATTTAATCTTTAAAAGGACAGGCTGCTGGTTAACTGAGAGTCCCCTCTTTGATTGACAGTATCTGTCAGAGGCAATGAACTCCACTTGAACATTGCCTTTATGTTCCTGTGTAAAGTTGTTCAACTGTGACCCTTCCATCTGTTCCAGCTAATCTGAAAGTCATTTAGGCCCGCTTCTCCATTCATCCTAAACACAGCACATTCTCCTGTTAACACACATATGCAAAGTTGTCAGGCTGTCAGCTACGTAAGGGTTTTTTTCCCTTCTTTTTTTTTCCCCAAACTCCCACAACATCTGTGTATACATTTCCTTGTAATTTTAAAATTATAATTTAAGAAAAACAAAATCAGAAACTGGCTAAAATCTTACTAATTACTTTAATGAACATAACAATAAATCTCACAGCATTGCTTCAGAAACATTCAGAGGGGTTCTTTAAGGAGAGGTCATCAGGTAGCTGACTCCAATGTTCCAATGTGCATGTGCAGACCTCCATATTTTAAAGACTGAAACAAACTATTGCCCTTAAGGTGTAAAATCTTTACCAAAAAAGTGTTTTAAGATTTTCAGATTGCTACTTATAAACAGCTGTTCAAACCTACTTCAAATATCTAAGATTGTCATATCCTATTTGATACACAATTTTAAAATGCGTATGATCTTATGAAAAATGTCTGGAAACTCTTAACAATGTGGTATTTTCAGTAAATTTACTCTTTAAAATTCATCTTACACCAGTAGGAAACTATTCCACTGACAATGTCAGCACATTTAGTATTTACCTTGAGAACAACTAATAAATAATCTGTTCCTTGCACACAAAGTTAATGTTGACAGTAAAGTTGACTTTAAATTCAGGACAATAAGCATTCATTATCGTCCTGGTCAGCTATTGCTGTGAAACTATGAAATACATCCAGCAAAACCAAGAAAAGCCTGAGAAGCAATTTCTGATGTGTCCAAGGAAATACAAAGGGAAAGTATTCACCCAATTAATTTGTTATTGCCGCAAAAGAAAATATTTATAAAATTTTCATCATTCATTATTCCTTTCTAGTACATGCACACACTAAAGAATTTACAAAAGACCAGGTTATAAAAAAAAAAAGCATAATGCCATCTATTGTAAACTACTTTCAGAATAAAGAGAAAACTGCTAAAACTTATGGAATAAAACCAAAAACCAATCAGAAAAAAACCCCAAACAAACCAGTATGGGAGTTATTATGGAGTTTGTTGTGCTTCTCAAAAGGACCATGACTGCATGCTGTACACACCCACACTATGTCTTGAATATTTATTATATAGAATGTGTACTTCTAGTAGAATCTTGGCTTCTTGGTGTTAACATAAAATGAGTGACACCTGTAGCAAACCTTTGTTCTTGTGGCTGATTTCTCTGACAGAAGTTATATAGAAGAATAGAATCAGGAAAAAGAAGTAAAAAATCCAACAGAAAAAAAGCCCCAAATCTCTCCAGCCTACTGTTCAGCTCTGGCATAGAGAAGTAAAGAAACTAGACTTCCTATTCATGTATTACCCACTCTGGTTGTCATGCAAGCTTTTTGGCCATTCTCATTGTACTTGAGTGGTGGTAAAGTAATAAAGGCAATGGGATGAACTTCTCTTTTTTTCCTTTCTTTTTTTTTCCCACTCACAAGAAAATAGTGTTCCGGATTCCTGTTTTGATGTGACAGAGGCTCAACACTGACAGTAAATATCTGCCAGCCTCACATTAAAGACTCAATAGTACAAGTTCAAGTACAAGACTGTAATTTGTGCTATGATTTTTATTTATTTTTTTTAAGAAATGTGCGTTGAGATTACATGAATTGTTAACAATAAACTGAAACAATCCTTATGTGCCCAAATGCTTTCCTACTATATTTATAGGAATGATGCTTGTAAAACCTGATGTAACAAAGTACATCAAAGTTGCAGGCTTAATTGCAAAATGCTCAAAAATTACTCAAAAACACTTGTTTGTCTTTTCATGCACATAATCTCTGCTTAAAATACAGAATCTCTCTACTTATCTTCATCAGCGAAGACTTTAGGATGAGATTCATCTGCTGTCTTTTGAGGTCTGTAGGACAGACAGATACATCTGAACTATCCTGGTCTGCAGAAAGAAATTTCTTCTTTTAGGGTGTTATCCTCTGTTCTGTTTGAAATGTCAGTCTGTGCTGATAAATCACACACCTTAGATGTATTTATTTCTCTTCAACAACTATAAAGGCCCTTGAGACAGGGAGCTTGGGCACATGTCCTAGTGGGTTTTTGACTTTATTCTGCATTATTTTATGTATGTATGTATGTATGTNATTTAGCCTTTATTCTGCATTATAAATACCATTAATGGAGAAACTTTGCCTTTATTTGCCATAAAAGTAGTTAATGAAGAAGCTTTGACAGTACTCCTCAACACTTCTGGCCCTAAAAACTCAGCATAGAGACCCTTTTGTTTGCTACTCATATCTTCTTGTATTACTGATGGTCAAATTAATATCTTAGGAGTCTAACAATACAGATTTTCTAATTAATGCAGGAAAGTCTCATTAATAATAGTTAAAGTAACTTCCTGGTATTATTATAGTTAAAGTAACTACCTCTCTTCCTTGACATGAAAATCATGCTGGACTTCAGGAATGGGTTCTGAGTGCTGCCTGACATGTATTGAGCTTTCACTTTACCACCTGGGGATCACTGTTGCTTTCCTTTTATTTAGGCTAAGGCAAAAGTAAAATGAATTTGCCATAACATATGGCATTAATTTCAAGAGAGAAGATGTCACAAAAAAGGAATTATGTTTCCTTACATGGAAGGGAAGGTGGATTTTCATGAGTAAGGGTGCTATACATAATTAAAAGACTCTTAGGGAGAATCTGGTCTTTGTATGTTTTCCCAAAATCTCAGAAGAACAGTAAAAAGCAACAACTACTATAGCATAGTGAGAGAGAAGTTATAAGAAAAATTATATTGGAAGTCCAAGAGGGCTGCAAAGAACAGTATTTAAGATTCACTGAAATCTATGGTTCATGTCAAGTTTGAAATTTTTGAGTACTCATGGCCTGTTGTTTTTTCCAAACATCAACACTTTGTAGGAATATGTAAGAAATTGCTAGTATGTTGAGTCTGAAAGAAAAATTCATGGATTTACAGTCCCAGGGAAGAGGCCTTGAAGGGGAATTCATGGGGAAAGTAAAAAGAGAAAAGACAGCGGTTCAAGCTGATAATAAATCTCATTTGTAGACATATGTTTTACTTTGACAGCCGCGCTCTTGGCCTTTCTAGCATCTGGTTTTCTTTGTATCAAAAGATGAGTACTGAACATGCTCTACCTCTCAAGGTGCAAATCACCCTTTGGCTTCTTACACTGTCCACTTTGTATCAAATCTTTGCCCAGTCCTCATTGTGGAAAAAAAGATGACTTTTAATTAACCCTTGTATTTTATAATACTACCTTTATCTAAAAATAGAACTGATAAAATGATAATAAAATCTGTTTGTAAACATTACTATGCCATCTTCTCTGTACACTCAATTATGAAAATTAGAGACTGCCTTCAAAAATAGACCTTTGGAAAAAAATTAGAAATTCTTATAATTTGCATTTTGATCTTTACCCCTAAAAACCATCTTCAATAAATCTTTCAAGATTTATTTCACAATCAAAAGAGCCCAAAGCATACATTTAAATGAAAAAAGAAAGAAGGCAGCAACTTCTTTGTAACTATATGACTCCAAGAGCTGGGGACTAGAAAAAGAATAATAAAAACATACAGATTTCTGAGCTGAGACTAGGGAGCCTGAAAGGTCAATTAGTCCATTCCCTTGCCTCAATACAGCAACTAATGGGAGGAGATAAAATCATACAGCTCTTTGCATGATCTTGACACAATTGGAAAGATTTTTCTATTGACCGATGTCTGTCTTTAAAAACTAATTCTACATGACAGAAGTTTTTAGAAATAAAAACCTAATATGCTCAGCCACTGAAAAGGAGAGACCAGAAATTGAATTCATCAGCTTAGATTGTTAATTATCGCAACTTTCGAAATTTGCAGTGACATTACAGAAGTGTTACCTGTGATCCACAGAGAATTATAACAATTTGCGATGTTTTCTGATGCCCAGATTTAGGTGTTTAATCTTGGCACTCTGAATTGCCACTGACACTCTTTTTGAGCTGATAATCTCAGGAACTTCTGGCATCTCATCTGCATGTAACAAACAAACCCCTAGTAAGGAATTGTTCTATATCTGTGTTTGTTTGCATTCATGCTTAATTTTTAATATTTTTTAACGAATTTGATTCAATCTGAAAGAGAACTGAAGATAAAGAAAGGTAGATCTCTTGCCCAGGTTTGCCTGCATATTTACAGAAATCAGCATTTTCAGCTACAATAGTATTTTTGCTATGTATAAACTGAGCTCCAGGACACTCACATAATCTTTAAACAGCAAGGAAAAACAAATTTTCTTATTATTCATATTCAGCTCAAAAATTAGAAAAAAACTTGGCATTAGAAAACAAAATTGGTTACAGTTTCAATATGATTACTCCACACTAACAACTGCACTGCATATCTGACAGAAAGACATTTTAAGCTACAAAGCAAGCTCTTTAGTAAAGACCTGGATATACCATCGAGACAATGAAAAAATTATCCTATTAAAAATGTTTAATCTAAAATCCCAAATTAAGTTTGGTTAAAATCCTGTATTTGTCACTTGAGGATGGCTGAGCTGCAATGGAAATGTGGATGGAAGGGAATAATATATAGTGCAAGCAGATCCAATTGAAGGATGTCAAAATGAGTAGTACTGAAAGCCAAGGAAGCTGAAACAGTGACAGAAATAGGATGCAGGAATACCAGTCACATTAACTCACATGCACCATGATCGGTCAACACTATCATCCATGTCCTTCCTATTTAAACTTTAATATTGTTTTTGCATGTGACAAGTTATTTGCAATGACTTTAAGATATTTGAGGACTTGGAAAAACAGATGCAAGATGAAGTACAAGCATGAATTAATTCTGTTAGTAACTGCAAAACTTCAAATATCACATAGCAATCACTTTATTTTGCATCTTTAAAACCTACAGTGGATCTTTTATTTGACTTTCGAAATTAAGGCTTTCTAATATATTTAAGCCATTTTTCATCTCTTCTCTTGACTTCAAGTAAGATTGATTTTTTTTTTAATGAAAGCTGATATTCTTACACAATGATATGACTCCAGGAGCTGTGGCTCTGACAAAAAGCACTACTTTGAACAAATTATCCAATCCATGAGAATAGCTGGTTACACTGGGTACTAACTAGTAACATGATCTGTCTTGCTGAATAACTTTGAACACAAGTGTTTTTAAGTTCTAAAGGGTGGTTTCAAAACCTAAACATAAGTTACAGACAGAAGCCAGTTTAATACATAAAATTTAATAAAGGAAATAGGAAAAACAGTGAAGATATGAGGCAAATAGCCATAGTGCTTTACTCACTCTTGAGCTTTACTCACAGGAGTTTTTGCCACTGCTCCTGTGAGGACCATTCATTCATTGCATATACGTACACCAATCCGACTTCCTTTCTCCCAGCACAGTGCAGAATCCCTCTGGGAAGCACCATGTTATTCAAATGCCACTTGTTCATATCAAGCCACAGCAAACCAACTCATTTCTGAAGCTGGAACAAACAGGCTGAAGGGCAGAACTGGCAGAGTAGCAAAGGTGTTCGAGGTGGAGCTTATTGTGTAGGAGGAAAATTTGGTAGAAAACCTAGTTTCCAATAGAGGAATATCTTTATTAAAAATATGTCCACACATTTCTTCCTCAGAGTCAATCCCACTAGAGCCCAATGGGAGCCTATCAAATGGGTTTGGGGAGCATGTTAAATGGATCTCAGTTCTCTTCACTTGTCAGACCACAGTTTTCCAGGGATTCACCTAGAGTCCCTCTGTTCTTTCACATGTGTTAAATAATGAATTCTGCTACTAATCTTTTGAGATTGTTACATAGATTTATTGCTACCTTTTACCAGTCAAGTAGCCAAAGTGTCTAGGAGTCTGTGCTCAAGTCACAGCACAAGCTAGAGGCACTAGGAGGGAGTATGCTGGTGCTGCAGCAGTGCCAACACTTAGCATAAGCCATAGGAAGAGTCACAATTGGACTTATCAAACTGAACAGTGAACATGAGCACGGCCTCATCCAACCAAACTAAAATAACCCAGCCTCCTAAACACATGGAGAAAATTATTTTAGAACAATAGTAGCATAAAAAAAGTAAAGTCATACCCAGGAACACACAGTTCCAACTCAATTTTGCACAGCCCTTCTTCCAACACCCAGACAAACAAAACATAAAAAAATTTAGTTTCAGATTACCAAAGATTCTTAGATCTTTTAATTCATTTTCTTGAGCTAACCAGAGATGGAGTGAGTTTTCCAAATCCTTCACCCAGAGACAGAGCAGATTTGCAATCTCCATGAAGTCCTTCTGCCCCCTAAATATGTCAGGGCCATCTGAAGATTCTGCTTTGCTGGCTGTGTCTGCAGTTGTCTGTAATCATTCCCTTGTCTGCTGTTTGAAATTACTTGTTGTGATAGAATATCTGAGCAAGAGACTAAATCCTTCTGGTACTTCCTTTTGTAAATTTTATTATCATAACAAAATTGATTTGGAGAGCATGTTTTTCCAAGAAACTCAACAAGATTAGTTTTGCCCAAGATTACAACCAGTTTAGAGCTGCCCAGTATCTGATACTATTCAAAAGCTCCAGTTTTGGCAATTTTTGTATTACTTATCCGATTACTGCAATGAAATGAGGTCTGACAGTCTTCACATAATATGGTCAATATAAAAAAGTTTAAATTCAAAGGAAAATGCAACAGAGGACTACTGGGGGAAAAAACTCAATCAACCACAAGTTCTGTTTGTATTTCTCACTTCAGATTTATTCATGCAACAGCCAGAAGTAACAGGTATCTGTAATACACTTGCACAGATGCAGTGGGCTGTCTCTGAATCACAGCCTAGCCCCAGAATTTATTTGGGTTTTGGGCTAAACTTTCTCCTGTAAAAATTTGTAATTTAAATTTTAAAAATTAAAAAAAAAAGTGCAAACTTCCCAGCCCAGTATCAGTTAGCACCACCATCCCTCCATGCACCTTTTCCCTATGCCCCATCTATTTTCTAAATCTCCATTTAATATATATATTTTAGAGCTGTGTAGCTCAGTGTAGTGGTTTCAAGGACTTCTCCAGGGAGAAACAGCCAGCCAGGTTCTGTGACACTGGTCCTGGGTGGCAGACAGCACAGACATACACCAGGGTGGGAAACATTGAACTTCATCCTCATCAAGTATCAAAAGGGGACTTCATTAAAGCCAAAGATTTTTTGCAGTGAGGTAACAGCTTATAGTGTATTGCAAAGAGATATGAGAAAGGGCAGATTTTTCTTATCTTTTGTTATTGGAATTGACCCTCAGGGTCCTTAGGCCTTGCTGAGAGCTTAAGCAAGCTTAGATCAAGGAAGGATTTTGAAATTGAATTTATTCAGATTAGCAAAACCTTCCATGAGAGGATTTACTCTCAACAAGCTGTTGCCAGCTCGGAGCTTAGAAAGACCAGCACGTTTAACTGATTTGCAATCAACTTTTTTTTTTTCTAAACCAAGGCTGGCCTCATTAAAATATTTGCCATCAACATTCACACAGTATCAAAGATTCCCTGCCAAATGTTTATTTATAGGTACTTTCCTTGCTTGTTCAGATAATTTTCATTCAGTTGACATTTCAGGATTTTAGGAAAAAGATGTTGCAAATAATTATATAGGGGAAGGTGTGAGAGGAGGAATGCAGTAATGAAAAAAATGCTCTATTAAAATAAAAGCCACTTCTCAGTCACTACTCCATTTCACAATAAAAAACATATCTAGACTGCATATAAAAAATTTCACTCTTGCACTTTATGTATTGATTTTGATGTTTCTAGCTCTAAAAAAGTGAATTCTACATTCCCATTTCTGTCCTGCAGCCCTGTGACTCACACAGAGCTCTCAGTCCCAGTTGTTTTATTTTAGCAGGGAGCGGTCTTGTGAACTCCAAGAGAAATCCAAGCCGTATTCAAATCACTCAGCATTTCGCTATGTACTTCACAGGGTCGGGATTTTAACTCACAGCTCCCAAATCAAATTTGCATGGTTGGAATTCATTATGTGCTTGCACTAGGAACTCTCTCCCTGCCTTTAGGCAGAGGAAGAAGCTGCAGCAGGGAATGACTTACTCAGAGACCACTCTAGGATGGCTTTTCAGCTCAGGTGCCACACCACCACGTTCTGCAGAAATGCCTGTTTTGGCCCAGAAGAGGTTTGTGCCTGTGCTAATGAGTCTGTGGTGTGTCAGAGACCTGCAGCAGGGCTCTGAATCCCACAGGTACTTTGTACAAATCCATACCTTGCCCAGCTTGGCAGGAACATGAAGGACAACCCCAACATCTGCCACCAGGAGGGAAGCAGGCAGAGGAAACCTCCCCATCTCTGGGGAGGGCTTGAGGATACAAATGCAGGAACTCACCTGTTTGGTATAGCACTATTTTAGTACTTCAGACAATAACTGAACTGCAACAGTCTGCCTCAGCCAATTTCTGTTCAATGCAGCCTAAATAGTACCTTCTGGTAAAAGCCAGAGCAATACTAAACTGTTTGTTGCAGCTTCTCAATCTTGTAACTTCGTTCTTGGTTGAACCCTAGAAATGTATTTTGTATCTCAGTTCTAGTTGTGAAAATCTATCAGAGAAAAACTAAAAATGTATTAATACTCAAATTGTATATTAATGTAAAGTGAAATGGTGCAAGGAGCCAAACACTGCAGCATTTACTAAGAGTTCTTATACTGAGTTGATGAAGGAACTACTTTACACAGCTTTAATTTACTTAGCACACTTAAATTTCGTTGCATGTGCCAGTGCTTATTTTATTTCTCTAGCTAAAACTTTTTCTTGACTTACAGCTTTATAGTTTTTTAGGATAAAAAGGAAGAATAAACTCTAAATATGTACCTTTCTTTGTGTGGGAGATTTTGCGTAGTATTTATCCCAAATAATATCTGTTTTGAGAAACAAGCAAGCATAATTTTATAAAACCTCCTCATAAAAATCTTCCAATATCATTCCATAAAAAGTTTTCACACCTTTAAAGTGTTTTGGGAGATTTCATTAACCTGAAAAATGGGAGAAAAATATATTTAACAAGGAACATTTCTCTATAAACAAAGCTTGAAACTTGCAGAATATTTTGTAACTACTTGATTTTATTTAATAAACCATTGTTTTCATGTATTTCTGATTCTAATTGAATTTTGTTCCTTTGAAATGAAAGAAATAACTATTAAGTTTTATCAGATAAAGACCCAGAAAGCTTTTTTTTTTTTTAATGGAAGCTGTTAAGAGAAACTACCACAAAGGACTTAGAAGTCAAATCTTACATACAACTCCATTAATAATGGACTGGTAAATGGAACAATTAATGTGAACTAGAACACTTAATGAGATCTCAGCCTTTGCACCTCTGGTGTCTGCAACAGTCCTGTTACCAAAGAACTTTCTTCTTGTGATTGAAAAGGAAGGAAATATTCAGTAAAAAATGCATGTAAATTTTCTTTGCATTACAGCATAAACTCTAATTTTCAAAATTAACAGAATTGAATTTTTCCTGCGGACAAGTGAGATTTTCTTTTTAAGAGTATATATATTTTGCGCTAAAAGCAATTTCTGAAAAATCATCTTCACAGTTGCATGGTGTGTTCTGAGAATCTGCTTAAGGTACATGGGATTCCCCTTTGCCCTCTGCCAAAGTGTGCACATGCATATGTTATGGGAGCCAGGTTTGGTAACTCTTGCAAATTCTAATTTTGTATACTTGCCTAACCCTAAGCCCATTGTGCATGGTATTAGGCCCTTTTCTTGCCAAAAAGATTACTGTTGTATGTATGCTATCTTAAATGGTCTTTTTGTGACCTTGCTCTGTGCCCTGAAACAAATGAAACAGGTTTTTAGTGGAGGTTTTGTTTTTTTTTTTCCTCCTGACGGGCATACTAGGAGTGGGGTGGAGTGAAAAAAAAATCACCATTACACATGCAGTGCACCAAGGCACACAGACTTCCTTGTGACCGTATTTGGTGAAGCGGGCACAAAGAAATAGTCATTGCAGCTACAATAGGAGAGATCTAGTATGCATTTCCAAGGAATCACATTCTGGGGAGAATTACAGAATAATTACACATATGCTTAGATCATGAGCATTCAATGAAGTGGACAATATTTTGAGGATTTAAGATGTTGGTGTTGTGGTCGTCTCTAAGAAACCGGGATAATTCAGACATTCAAATGCAAAAATGCACCATTTGGAGAGTGTAATGTGGTCTGTTCTGGTCAGTGTTACAAATTCGGAAAGGATTCCCTGGCTGCAGACATCAGCCACTTAATACTTAAATCTGTTTCCAAATGTAAAGCATACAACAAAAGTCTTTTGCATTAATGAAATGGATCCTAACACCAGTAGTGTAGTGACACATTTCATTAACGTATCACATTACAGATGTAAAATATAATTGCAACAAATATGCCTGTCCTACAGCTTGATAAAACCCGTGGATGAAATACTGTTTAACTAACTATGCAATAAACCTCCATCTCAGTCCCGTCATTTTCTGGCTGTAGACTGAGCTAATTTCATGTCAACATACTGAATTTCTCAGCCTTGCAACTACTCTTAGGGGTGGCTCAGCCACATCGACTTGATTTCTGCTGGTACAAGAAAAATATCAGGCCATCATAATTGTCAACTGCTAATTGTTAGGAAATGACAGCTAATGAGTGCAAATATATTTTGGGTTTCCCTACCAGCATCACAACTAAGCCACTGCCACTTGGGCTGGCTGTGCTTTTAAATACAGGGAGATGCTACTACATAGAAGGTTAAAAAACTTCACACTGTTTTCTCTCATATTTCCTAAAAGCAGAGCCACCATCATCTAACTCGTTTTCTTTTGATCTTCTACTTTCTCCAAGTATATTTCAATACTCTATGGAACATGGGGCAGGTTTTGCTTCTCTGCATCTGGTCTCATCATAACTGAGAGCAAAAAACAGCGTAAGCAGTATGCAAACAACTATTACTCATGGACCCAGGGAGTTCTACAGTCATCAAAGGATAAATAAATTTACTATTGTTGTTGTTGTTGTTGTACCTAAAATATGCTACAGCCTTTACAAATCAGTAAAACAATGGCTGTAGTCTGAAATCATCTTCTCGGATGAGCAAGCTGCAGAATTTATGGGGTTGTTGGTGTGATGAGAGCCTGCTTTGAAAATTGTGAAAGTATGTATTTGTGGATTCTGCAAACATTAACTTCTGGGAAGCCTTGGTATAGTGCTAGTTTATGGCAAGAATAGCCTTCAGACTGGGACACAGGAGGGCTGGAAATCCAAGGGGTGATTTTCCATAGGGAGCCCTCCATTCTGGCATTACCGTAACAGAAGCAGCATGAAGTCAGGCTCAGCATCTGGAGGCTGAGCCACAAAATGCAGCCTAAGCAGAATAGTTACACTCCTACAGAGCCTCTGCCCAGGCAATACAATAAATCTGAGACAATTCCTCTAGTTCTTCTCTCAAATCACACGACCAACATAAAATAATAAGGCCTTTTCCAAAAAATTAAGAGAGATTTCCCTTCATTTATGCTTTGGTTCAATTAGCCTCTGTGATCCCCTTTGACTATGGGCTTTAGCATTTCTCTTGGTGCATTAGCATTGACATTTACAAATTTTTCTTCAAATTAATCTAATTAAATTCATTAAAGCAAATTAAATTCAACTTATTAAATGTACTAAACAAAAGTAATCCACAGAACTGTCTTACAAGTCACAGTCACAAGATTTTAGAACCTGAAAAACCTGCTAGAAATCTCCTATGTGGATCATTCTAGGCCTGAGGGGTTTTAATACTTTCAAGTGGACTTCTTACATCTTTGTGTTTCTTGGGAGAAGAAAAGAAATTAATAGACCTTGCAAAACTCTTTAAAAAAAGAACAAAACACACAAACAAAACAACAAAAATGAGAACCCAAAACCCACACAACTTTATGTTTCTCAGACATTGCTGATGCTACCTATCAGGAGACAAAGTCACTTGACAGCAGTGAACCATCTTCTTTGTAATTTGGAAGTTTTTATGAAGCACAGGCACATTGGGTACATGAAACACACCAAAAAGAAAGGAAAAGATGCAAAGCTGATAATCAACAACAGGTCTCTACTGCGTTCAAGAGTATGGAATTGTCAACTTGTGAAGTTTATTTAAAATCCAGTTCTTGTTTTAAACTGCTGAAATAAGTAATAATTATAACCAGGAATAATAAAATAATAATAATTTTAAAAATCATGACCCTGTGGACCATCAGGTTCATATGAGCTGTGAAATTCAAGTGAAGGTCACAAAATACAAATATGTGAACAATATACATAAAGGTAAGCAATTCACTTGATGTTTTAGCTGCAAAAATGTAAATGCCCTTGAAAAAATAACCAATTATCTTTCTATAATAGAACATACAGAAAAATATTCAGTCCTTGCTACAAAGAAAGGAATTAAATAGAAAGGAATATACTAAATAAAATAAGAAAAAAGTGAACTTCATAATTAAAAGAAATTGATAAACATAGTTACATCTGTTACATTCTATTACACAAGGATATAAACCAGGAAAAATTCACTTGACATAAATATTTGGATTGAAACAGCTTTTGCTTTGAACATGGGAAGTGGAACAGACATTTTCAGTAGTAAAGAGCAACTTGTTCATGCTGCAATTCCCTACTGATCAGATTGTGCCAAAGATTCGACTGGTACACCATCCTAATGGACGGACTCATTTTCCCCCCCAAAATTTCGTTTTTCTCTCTAAAATGTAAAACCCAAGGACTTATGTCAATGTATATGTTTTTAATTTGGTTATGTTTTGATGGAAGCACCCCTTCACATGCATGTTGATATAGAATATTACTCTGTTGCTTAAGTCTCTTTATGTTTCTGTTTGTACAAGCAGCTCATACTATTATTAACTGTAAGTCACAAAAGAATTATGAATCAATTACTTTAAAAGAATATTTTTATATCCTTATAGGCATGTCACACTTTCATCCTCCATAGTCTAATTGCATGCTTTTTATGTATTTTACTATGTTACAATGACTTTTGAGCAGCACTGTGCATACTTCCATAGATGTTACCAGAGCTGAGAAAGATCAATAAAATTCATAATTACTGGGACCCTAAATAGTTTGGGAAGACATAAGGCAGGTTTTTTAACCTATGTCGTATCAATTCAAGCTGCCCTGTTTCAGCAATGACTGAACAAACATTTTACCTCCTTTGCCTGTGGAGTCATCTCAGCCATTATCATTCCAGCTCAAAATCCAGCATGGGGTGAATCCCTACCTTGCTGCTCTCACTGTAGTGGAAGGATGAGCAAGAGGAAGGTGATGGGGAGTAAGGGAAAGGTGGAGGATCATCCTCCATTCCCACCAGACAGTGCCTGGAGCTCTTTATGTCAACACATTCCTTTCCCAAAGGCCAAAATCATACCATTCCCAAGCAGCCAGTATTCCTTTAATCATACCAAGTGCAGTAGATAACAAACAGTCATGGCTTTATAGCAAGCATTTAAAAGTACTCCTAGAAATGTTCCCACCTTTTGATCCTAGACTGTTGATCTTCCTTTGCCCCAGCTACATTCAAAAAGAAGCAATTTCAAGCAAATGTACAAGACAGAGGTAAATCTGGTCATATCAGTCTAAGTGGAAACAGCTGTCACTTATTCTGAAGGGACAGTATTAAACCCTTCCTGCAGTAAGGGCAGACTTTGAAGCAAAAGTTCACAAGTAGTGGAGATCTGTACAATCATCTGTAAAACCTCACTCTTCCTGCTTCCCTAACAATATTTTGGTGACATTATCCTTAGCATAGCACAGGAATAGGTGTCTGAGCAGTTTATGTTTTCCATTAGCATTTTTTTGCACTGTGCTGAAAGATTATGGAAAGGGAAGAAACAGGACATCAATCAAGGCTCAGCTGTCAGAAAAGAGGAGTGAATATGGGAGTCTGATTTAATTTCATTTTCACAGAGACTAAAACTGCTATGCAGTATTGTAGCTCAAATCTTCCCACAGGAGATAGTTTTTAGGTTCTTCAATTCTTTCACTTATTCCAGCTTTTTGTTTTAGTAACTGCTGACTTGAGTGAAGTTGCTCCTGATGCACACCAACACAGCAGCATAGGCAGCCAACTCCAGTCCTTCCAGTCTCAACTGGAAGTGCTCCATGGGAAGAAATACACAGCTATCCACCAACAAACAGAGTGGTGGGTCTCTGTCTCACACTTGATGGGTCTATTGTGTTGTCTCAGAAAAGCCAGATCCATTTCTTCCTCTTACTCAGACCATCCTTCTGATTAACAGCTAAAAGAATTTCCCTGTTCAACTATGAACTGAATAGTTAAATAAAACTTCTGCTAGAAATGCCCAACATCCTCACAGTTAGCAAACTAGAAGTGTAACACATTCTGAAAAGGAACTATTGAGGTCTTGATTTGTCTTGGCCATTCTTTGACACAAAAATGTCTGGTGGCTTGGAAAAGCATATTTGTGCTATCACATCCCCACTGGCAAACAAGACTCTATAGCCTCTTCTGTGGCTTCCACATTCTCCATAAAAATAGGCAGGAGAGCTCTGCCAGCCTGGCTCAGTTCACTCCATGTGTCATCCAGTCAGGACATATATTTCACCAATTACAAAAGCAATGTCATGTACTCCTTTCACAGAGTCACAGGAAAGTGCAAGGGCAACTCTGACAGAAACATCATCAACTCTGTGTCAGAGATGAGCAAAGAAGAAAACATGTAACTTGGGTTACAAGAAGTCTGAAGTTTTCTAAGGTCACTCAGAAGCATCCCGTTAGTTATTATGGGTTCAGGTAATGGCCAGCTGTGCCTGGCACATGGAATCCACGTCATAAGAAATGTCATATCTATCCAAATCTACCTGCCTTTTTGTTGGGATGCTGTTTGCAGATGGTAAAAAATCTGTAACCTAGAAATATTTAGAGTTACATATCTGCCTAGCACTAACCAACACAGTCCCATGTTTATTCAAATTGCCTGAAGGTAGAATCATGGAGTGGTTTGGGTTGGAAGGCACATTTAAAGATCCTCTAGTCCAACCTCCAAGACGAACAAGATCTAGCCTTTCAAATACTTATGTGCCTCCCAAATACCCAAAGTCTAAAACATTCCATTCACGTTTAATCCCAATACTCTGAAATCTAATGAGCCACCGCTCAGATGCAAACTAGCAAACAGTTAAAGAAGAAAAAAATGTGTGACTTCTAGTTTGTTCTAAACTTGTAACTGACGACCAACCTAAAACATACAATGCAAATTTCTCCACAACACCATCTTGCTGTGGAACAGAGGACACTGCAACACTCTGCAATTTGGTTGGCTTTTCACGCTCTCTCTATTCTTCCAGGGAAATCTTAAGCCATGAAATTTCTTTTTTGTTAACGCAAAGACATGGTAATGTCAAGCATTCATGACCATAAGCATGGAAAATTGATGAAATTACAGTGTGTTCAGGAAAATAATGCAGTGATGACAGAAAGAATCTCTGCTTGTATCTGTATCCTGGTGGCAGCTTTTTGAACAGGTGAACATTTTTTCCTCCCTCTGTACAAAACATCTCTTTGCATGAATACATCAAATAGATGTCCACGGAGAAAGGTCAAAGGGAAATAGTCACACAAATAATTAAGATATGAAAAAACTTTATTAGGTTCATTAATGCTTTCCACTGTCTTATTCAGTTGAGGTACACCCTTCAACTTGACTCAAGAGAGAGTCAGCAAGGCCCTATGAAAATGGAAAACAATGGAGCTGGGCTTCTTGCTGCCACAAAGGCAGGGAAAGAAGAGTGTGGATAACAGGGTAGCCATCTTCCAGAGCTCCCCACAACCTAGAAAGGGCCATCTGGGAGCTTCACAACGCATGTTCCCCATCTTCTGGACACTCCTGATTTGGTCCTGCAGCTACAATGGAATCTTCACACATCTTGCTCCCACACAGTGGCCAAATGAATAAAGAAATGAATGAATATATAAGGCCCAACAGTCATATATGACAATACTTTGGGCTGTCCTTGAAAGAATCAAGAATTGGTTGAAATATTAATTACATTAAGATTTCCATGAGTTTTATTTATAATTTTAGCCTCCATTAAAGGAGGAAGCCTCCATTATAACTGGAAGGCTAGGAAAAAAACCAAGTTAAATGAAAAAAGAAGGCAAACTGAAGATAATGAATACAGGTGAACACCCTACTATAAGAGCCTACCAGGATCCCCTCAGACTGAGGTGAGCACTTGGCTAAGTCTGCAGTCCAGCTCTCCTATCAATGGGAGTTCTTCCCCACAAAAAGTGTTCCCCTAATTTGTGTGTCAGTTTGCTCTGCCTGGGGGCAGAGACTTTTCTGCTAAAGAGCAAAGCACACAAGCCCTGTCCCCTTCTGAGCAGCACCTAGCTTTCATCACAGACCAGCAATCTGGAGAACTTGGTCATAAATAGGAGTACTACCCCCTCAAGGATGGGATTGCTTTCATCTGCTCTCCATAACGAGACACCCACATAGCTCTATCTCCAAAGTTTCCTCACCAGGAATATTTTCCTGAGCTTCTTAGCCAGGGAAATAGGGTTGATTTTCAGGCAGTTGCCATCATACTACTACTCTTTTAAAATCATAAAACTTTCTTGTTCTCTTTTTAGTTGAAGTCACCTCATAATGGTTCTCTGCACCGGTCTGAGGACCAGGGCTGTTTTCTTAAAATCTGAAATTCACATATATTCAAAAGGCTTCAGAAGCCGATGAACCTCACATCTAAAGATCTGCCATAAACCGGAGAGAAGCAGCACCACCACTCCAGATCCCAAATCTTACGCAACCTCTGGACTTGGAAAAAGCAGGAGTGAAACTTTGCCACGTTAACGCAGTCATGCGTTACCTCCCCCAGGCTTTGAGTATCTCCCCAAAGCACAAGGCAAATGCCAAACAGGGAGAAGTCCTATCCTACCCTCCCAGCACACAAGCCAAAGGTAAGACAAGCTGCACAAATGCTGCAGGAATTGCAAGTTATGTTTTACATCACTGATTTTTTCCTTAGCATCACTCTTTGTTGTGCTCATGCTCATGTTGCCCTCTCGTGGCTGCTCTGTTGAAGAAGCAGGCCCTACTTCAGCCCACTTAGGACTGAGCTATGATTATAGATGCATTTTTGGAAGTTTAAGACAAGTTTTTATCCCTAGGAGTGATCCATTATAGCAATAATTTTTTATTCTGTTAATTCTACCAACACTCTTACATATTTCATAGAACCACAGAATGTTCTATGGGGTTGGAAGGGATCTTGAAGATCACATAGCTCTATCTCCCCTGCCACAGGCAGGGACATATTCCACTATCCCAAGTTACCCAGAGCTCCATTCAACTTGGCCTTGAACAATTCCAGGAATGGGGCAGCCACAGCTTCTCTGGGCAACCTGTGCCAGGACCTCATCACCCTCATAGGGAAGAATTTATCCTGAATATCTGATCTAAATCCACCCTACTTCACCTTAAAGCCATTTCCCCTTCTTCTGTCCCTCTATGTCCTTGTCCAAAGCCCCTGTTGCTCTCCCCATCCCAGCCCTCATCTGCTTCCACACACACCCACATACACAGCACCATCACCTTTACATTATTGCATATTAAGCACATGTATATAGATTTTGCTGGTTTGCTCCACTGCTTTATCCCAGCACAAAAATTTAAAGGCTTCTCTCACTGACAGCAATGAGTTTCCTTAGATCAAGTGCAAGTAAGGGAAGGCCCACGAGTTCTCAACTGAAGTTCCTCTCTGCTGTACAAGGGAAGCCATGGAAAGTACTGTCAGATCAGAGACCCTTCAGAAGTAAGAACTGATCTGTAAGAGCACTCCTAGCAAACAGCGCCCAGGGGCCTCAGGGGTTTTTGTCAGGCAGTGACTGCCACTCTCCCTTATCCCAAAAGGTATTCAAGCTCTCAAAGCCCTATAGCTTCCTCTAATGCCCACTGATTTCACCTGCAATTAGCTGGCTTACCAAATACTCTAGAGATGAGCCTTAATCTCTCGGTGGGTCAGTGATTAAGGTAGAAATCGTGAATAAGTCCTTATAATCAGAAAGTGTTGTGGAAAAGGACACTTAATATACATGAGGCATAGATACTGTATGCAAAATAAACTTTGTTTCAGCAACAAAAAGAGCATCAGGATGTAGTGCTCAGGGGAAAAAAGAAAAGCAATTTCATTTCTGAGAAATTTTAGTTCTTACTAAAAGCTGTTTAAGTTAATTCAGGAAGATTGATAATTGCTATAATGGACAGAGTGCCACAAGAAGGAGGATCCAAAACCATACAAAATTGTCAGAATTGGACAGAACCCACTATCCATCAATTTTGTGCCCTGAGAATACATTGAAATTAATTTTCCCAAACTGTTTCTAGAGCAGATACTCTCACATTTCTTTCTGTAAACACAAAGAAAGAAAATAAATAGTGTTTACAAACAAGCACAAACCTCCTGTGCTAAATGACCCCGACCAAGGAAAAAAAAATCCCTGTAGAAAACAGATATGAAAGCACATAAATTTATATCCCCATGAAAAAACTAATAACAAAGACAACCTTCATATAGTTGCTAAAGCAATACTAAAGCTTCCACTGCAAAAGCCACTAAGTAGACAGTGTTTACAATTGTACAATTGATTCCATCACTACTTAAAAGACTCAGGAAGTTAACTTGAAGAGTTTCTAGTTAAAAATTCCCTTTAAAATATTTCTTTCTCCCTGTAAGATTTGACATTTCTTAGAGCTCTCACTTCTGCAAATGCATGGGACAACAGAGAGCAGATGCCTGTGGGACAGGAATGGAATGAAGTCTCTTTGGTCTAGAAGGATGGAAGATGAATTAGAAAATGTCTCAATTCTTCCCAGTTTGTTTCAAAGCAGCTGACAAATTTTTGTGGGGAGGAAATTAATCTTGTTAATTGGCAAGGCATGACATATTCAAGTGCTCAGAATCACAAGTCCATGGCTTTATCCAAACTCACTGTGAGATAAAAGAGAATTTGTAACCACTCCCAGGCTTCCCTTTTTGATACTGGGCTGTTATTCTATGAACCAGTAGATGTTTTTCTTCATGGATTATTAATTAAAACTTGAATTAAATGTACACCAAGTTGGAGGAGGAGCATATTACAGAATCAAGGGCCACCAGCAGCAAGAAAGCACCCATAAACACAGAGCACTGTGGTGAGCTCGTGGGTGGGTACAAAATCATTCCAAGTAGAGATATGGTCTTTCTACTTTTCTTAAGCATGAGGAGAAAATCAATGAGTTTAGAGTGAGCATGTAGTTGCCTTAAATATTTCATAGTGTTTTTGCCATCATTATGGTAGCATTATTTTCTCCACTGCTGCCAAAACATATGAAATTTGATCTGATTCTGAAGCACTCAATGGTGGAAGAGAGTTCATAAAATACATAGGCCAGCTCTCAAACAATGCATTTCATTGATAGGCAATGGAAGTGGTGGTTTAGTTTCAGAAACCAAATCCTCCCCCACGAGAGGAAACATTCCTTTTTTACATGTTCTGGCAAAACTTACTGTGCAGAACACTGGTGAGAAACTGAGCAGTCTGTAGATTCATGAGGACTGAGAACCACCTTGAGATTTTTTGTCCCTCTGTCTGCATTGTCTGTGACTGACAGAACTTTGCAGCACTCGCTTTGATTTTGATTTAAAGCTATCCTCAAAAAACAATTTAAAATTCGTTACGAAGAAACTTCTGCAGCACTTCAGCTGAACTGCAGCAGAAACAATTTGTCACAGCAACAGCTGGATGTGTCAGCAAGAAGAATGTCTTGTTCATGCACACTGCAATGCTGATTGGAACTGAAGGGAAGAAAATCAGTCTGTTTCCAGCATATTTTAGGCAAGAAGAAGTAGTAGTCATTTTATTTCAGTAAAGATGGATGAATGTCTGTATCTTATCAGATTTCTTAAAATAATCCCTGACTAAGTAGAGCATAAAGCTCCTGACACAAGTCAAGTCTATTCTTTCATATTCTCAAGACTTTTAAATAATAATCAGGCAGATGTTATCCAAATATCCAAAAATCTGCACTGGGGGGACTACCTCTTTCCAACATAAGTAAGTAGAGGAAACAGACTTCTCAAAGTGCTCACTCTGAGTTTATTTTTAGATTTCATATTTATTTTCTTGAAGATATTTAGCATCTATTTTAATTGCCAAGTACTATCCCTACATAGTCTTAAAATTTGCCTGGGTCTTGATAGCCAGGTGAGATTTGTTCTCATCGTGTGTGGCAGGCTTTTGAATTAAAATTCCACACATCATGCTAAAGTAATTATAGTTCTGCAGAAGCAGAGGACAGTGCATATCATTTACTTTATGGAAGTTAACATACACCTCTATTTGTCCCCAGGCATTAGATAAGCCCAGAAACAGAGGAATCTCTACAGCTTTTGGCTCTGTACACTCAAAATGCACTCACTCCAGAAAAAGAAGAAAAACCCTGAACATTTTTGGACCTGTACCAAACTTCTTGGTCTTGGTGGCCAAATATGAGTGAATGCAAATTTTGCCTGGTTTTAAGTTTTGTTTTGAAAGATTTGGTCTCGTACTGAAATCCTTAAATTTTCTGCAACTCCCACCCTGCTACCACCCTAGAATGCTAGCAGCATTCTTATAATTTTTTTCTCCTCTTAACTTACTCTTTCCTAATTAAACTCACTGTTTATGTATATTCACCTTTGTTATCTCACTCCTCCCCTCAGTGCATCTGTGTTCCTGTCCAGCACAAAGCTAAAGGTTGGTCCATGGCATTACTTTCAGATGAGTTTCAAATCATGGAAAATTTGAACTTCACTGTTATGGGCATGGGATAAGGGATACTTCTAGTTTGAAGACTAGCAGAGAAGGCAGGGATGTCCCATATGACTTTTGCCATGACTAGAAGATGAAACCATTGTAACTGCTTGCCCTTGGCTCTGAGGTGCAGGACAAGCATAGGAATAAAGGAAGACATCTCCTTTTACAACTAAACTTGTTATTACTTCTTGATTAATTTGTTCATTAGGATTCTTTTCATCTCCTTCATGTTCCTTCTGCCTTTTTCTCCTTTCCTTAGCAACTCTCAAATACCTCAAATATAAAAAAGTGAATTAATATTATCTTGAACAAGTCACTCAAGTTTGTACACTAATTCTTAGACCTGAGATGCAGATATATAGATATCTCCATCCCATATGAATGACTGTAAAGACCCACATATTATGAAGCTATAATTCCATTGTTTCAGCAGCATACAAAATCAATATTAAATGCCTTTCTGTTAGCTTTCCTAACTCACAGGTATACCAGCTCAAGATTTTTTCCCTAGCATCTTAATCCTCCATCTTGCATCATGGATTTGGAAGGAGACGACATAACCAGGGCAGCTGCCTTTAAACTTCATGTACTTCATATTGTACAACCAGCAAAACAGTGCAAACACACACAGGCAGGTTTGCTCATGTCTTGCCTGCTGAAACTTCAGGAGGAAGTTTTGCAAGATTTCTGCAGAATACAAGTTGTATGGATACATTTAGTCCAACCTTCCAGCTTTATGGCTGCTCTTCTGATCAGCTTTGCCTGTTGCATCCATGCAGTGAGGATCCTGATTCCCTTGGACATTCCACCCCCAGACTCCTAAGCTGGAGAGGACAGGGTGGGTGTGTGCCACCTCAGATTGTTTCAGTGGTAAAGATTTGTAGGAAGTAATTTGGATCAAAAGGCATCTGCTTAAGTTAGCTTTATTATCATTACATAGAGCCAAAAAAATCTTCACAAGGGAGAAAGTTTTCCTTGAAACTTTGAGCTTTAGGGGTATGCAGGCCCTAAAAATTTCCAAAATCTTCCTCGTAATTGGTTTCATGGTACATATGTCATTAAAATCATCCCCAGTGTATTTGTCCAAAATATAAAAAAAAAAAAAAAAAAAAAAGNTGGTACATATGTCATTAAAATCATCCCCAGTGTATTTGTCCAAAATATAAAAAAAAAAAGAAAAAGAAAAAGAAAATTCCAACTTTTTGCCCTTCCTGACAGAAATCATTCCATTTAGACCACCTGATGGGCCCTTGGGGTTAATTAGAAAATCCCCATCAAGAGCTCAGAGGCCAATATCAGCTGTCAAAATCCCACATTCCCCTCTTTCACCTCTTTCAAGTGCAAAACAACCTGTGTCTGAAGATGTGCCAGAGAATAAAAGGGCACACCACAACCACTGTGGGCTCTGACTTAGACCTATTCATGGCCTCACTACTATGAATACAGCAAAATCTCAAATGAAAGTTTTAATCTCCCCACTGCATTCAATCCAAAGAGAAAAGGGCTTCCCTTTTAACAATTTCCCCCCTTAAATCTTTTGTGTCGCTGTGCTCCTGAAAAAGCTGAGGTTTTGCTCAGCCCCAGCGAGGGCTTTTGCCACAGAAAGCACTGCACCTAACCCCTTTGTGCTGACATAAGAGTAAAGGTCTGCTCAGACCAAAAGTAACTCATGCAAAAGGCCTTCAGAGGGTCTAAATACAAACTGAACAAGATCAGAGTTAAAAGTGCGGGCATCTGATCTCACCCAGCTTGCTTTCCATGCTCCCTTCCCTTGTTCGCAAAGGTGCAGGGTAAATACAAAGATGAGTGGGGAAAAACAAATATTGGGGGAAAAAAATCAGATGTACTAATGGAAGATGAAGAGAGAAAAGTCCTGTTACTCCATCTCCTCTTCATCTCCATGTGTCTCTCCAGATGAGATGAGATCTCTCTCATATGTACAGGTGAATACACCACACCAGAGATGTGCAGACTAGTTATCCCAGTGATCACCAGCTGCTTTCCTCCTCCCTGTAAGCAGTCCCTACTTACAGAAAAGTCAGTAATGACTTAATTTTCTATTCAATTTTATGAATGAAGGAAAACAGCAAAGGCTATGATTTCACTAACTGCTCGACCACGTGCAGGCACATTAATGGTGTGAAATGAAAACCAGAAGCAGCAGTAAGGATCTTCAGATGTGCTACTCCATCTTTCTGTATTCGAGGAGGTGTTTTGCCATTTCACCACAAAACACACTTTTCATCTCATTTCACTCAGAGCAGAACATTTCTGCCCCAGTGCCCCCAGCCTCAGAGAGTACCACCCAGCCTCACTCTTTGTGCCCAGCCCCTCTCACTGACGCGAAGGCAATGCAGTTTTCTGTCCTTCAGAGGGATTGTGCTTCCCCCCCTGCTCAGGACGCCTTCTCTCCCCTTCAAGTGATTATTGTTTTGTTTTTTTCTCTTCATGAGCAGTAACACCTACATTGTATGGGGAGAGACAGCAAGCATTCATATCCCTCAGAAAGCCATTCACTCCAGGGCAGCTGGAGAGGCTCAGTGTTCGGCTTGCCCTCTTCACTCTTGGATGAGTTTTGTGCAAAGCTCGGGCTTGGAGTCCTTTCCCTCCCAGAGCCAAGCAATTAATGAGAGGTGGAAAAAGGAGAGAAAATTTTACAGGGCTTTGTCTTTTTTCACAATTTGTTCTTTTTATGTTTGTTTGTTGCTAAATTGTGTTATCTGGTTGCCCTGGAACAATATAAAAGCATACTTGAGGAGGAAAAAGGAAATTATGTTTAATTAATTAATATGTCCTTGGGCTTTTTACTTTTATACTAAAGGTTTGGAAATATTCATGGAGCAGTGAGTGGAACGGTTGCTAGAAGAGAGATCACTGACCAAGCAAAATTAGGGGTGTTTTAATTTAGTATTGTCCTAGTTCAGATAGTGGCTCACCTCTTTTCAGAGAATGTTTTTGCAGATCAGAGTTCTAAAGGTCCTAAAAGGCTGTTAACAACTTTTGTCCCCTAAGATTTCTGCTGTACTGACCAAGATCACGTTCTAAAGCAGCACGATGGACCTTTACACAATAAAGCCTATGAAAAAAGTGGGAAAAAAAGGTTTAAAAAATAACCCCCCTCACAGATTCACCCATCTTCCTGTCTCCTTTCCACTTCATCTTCTGTTGATGGAAAGCCATTGCATTTTCAATTGCATGTTATCATCATGCTTTTTTTTTTTTAGAGTTGAACCAAATACCTCCCACTCCCTCAATATTACAAGGGTCACTTTTCACTAGAAACTTGAATTTTTGTGTTCTCTTTAATGAATGAGATCCTATAATAGTGGAATAAATTGTGTGGTTTGTTTCTGGTGAGCCACACACTAGGAGCAATGGATTGGTTTTGAAAA
>VZRX01001034.1:0-55376 GCA_013398075.1 Notiomystis cincta
AATTATTAAATTATTAAATTATTTGCATTTTGCCTTTCTGTTTCTCTCTCATGTGCTTTCTTTATTTTTTTATTTCTTTTCATTTTGCCTTCAGTTACCTGCATGTAACTTATTTATATGTTTAATTTACTTTATGATTACAGGTACATTCTCACACTCTGGTAGTTATCTCTGGAGCACGATCTGATTGGCATAGGTAATGATAGAGAGCTTCAACAGAAGAGCCTGCAGTTCTCTCCTTTCCCTAAGAAATGAAATAGTTTTACTCAAAGATTCACAAAACAAGGGAGGAAGGTCACCTTAGTCTGTGGCCCAGGTGGTGCTGTAGGTTGTAAGTCAGGTCCTTAGCTGAGGCAAGTGATTGCAGCTTTGGGTTACTGAAAGTGAATTACAATGTCTAAAGCTCTGCTCTCTATTTCTTATGTATTGCCTTTCCTGCACTGTTAACACTGTGGAATATTTTATGGCCACTTTATGTTCTGCAGGTAAATGAGATGTTACGAGATGCTCAGGGAAACTAAAATTAAAAAAAACTGCCAAAATTCCAAAATTCTCTCATCAAGGTAACATTTCTAGAAAGAAGAATGTAGGAGCAAAATGTGTAAAGATTAAATTGCAGAGAGAATTTCTGAATAAAACATGCTCTGAGATTTATTGTATTAATGTAAAGCTGGTTAAGAGTTATCCCACAAAGAAATTTGTGTCTGCAGCCAAGGGGTGGAGAAAACAGCCCCATTAGCTGTACCTGGTGCTGCTCGGGAGGCAGCAGGAAGGGAAATAGAAGGGAAAGGAAGACTGATGTTACAGAATTTAGGGCTTTTAGGCCAAATACAAACTCAGCCAAAGTAAGTGAGAGACATTCCAGTGTCTTGGCCAGTCCTGGATTCTGAGGTGGCTGAGCTGCCCTGTTTGTTACAGGTGACAGATCTCCTCACTCTGCTCCAGCAGTGCTGGACTGCTGCTAAGGAGGAGTTAAACTGAATCTCAGTTTAGGAGAACTGCCTTCAATGAAATCAGGTGGGATTTTTTCCCCCAGTGGGCTAGTACATGTAATTAATAAAAGGGCAGTAAGGGCACTGATCTGATATTTGTGTGGAATAAACCAAGAGACTTCCTTGCTTATATCTTCAGACAAAGCACAGCCTAATCAGCACTACATCTTCTGAACTTGGATGTGAGGACAAAGATGAAAGATTTTTTGAGTCAGGTACCAGAAGTTGTGATGCAACAGATTAGAAATAGGGATACACTATGGCTTGTTACAGATGAACTGCAGTGAGGACAAATTATTAGATGACATTTAACCTATGCTGGCATTTTTGTTTGCCCTTAGAACATCACCTAATTAAATGTGGATTTATTCTGACAAGCCAGATGGTCCTCTGGTTACTGCAAGGAGTCATGACATGCCAGATCTATTCCTGGCTCTGCCACTTATCTCTCCTGTGACCTTTGCAAATCACTTAACCTCTTTAGACCTCCAAATTCCATTTATGATACCAGAAGAATAATGTGGTTTTTTACTGTGCAAAGGCTTTGCACAGCTCAGTGCATTAAAGGCACTAGCTGCTCCACTGTTAATGGCAGGACAACAGATTGAAGTTTGTGGAGCTACATGATCAGCTGGCATTAACTGCTCCATCTCCCCTGACTTAAATGGGCTCTGACTAATTCATGGTCTCTGAAGATTTGCTTTATTTTTTATTCTTGTTTAATTTATAATCTGAATATTTCATTTGCTGTATTTTGCCATTAAGGTCCCATTCTCTTATATTGTTTTTAATAAGTTATTAACAAATTTATTCAAGGGTAATAATTCCTTATAAAATCATACAAATCAATGACTTGCTCTTATTTTTGCTAATAGATAGATACCTCACATTTCAGCCATGTGTTCCAAGATGTTTTGTTAAAAATAGTTATCGCTATGTCAATTTAAATCTTGAAATTTGTAGTAATTTAATCTCTTCTCAGAATTCAGTTTTTTTAGGAAATACTTCTACAACTTTGAAACTCAAGAGGTTCTCCCCCCTTCAAATTGAAACATTCATCAAAACTGAGAAAACATCAAACCCTACTTTTACACTTTTCTCAGGCTTTCCAAGGAATACCAAAGTTATTCAGAAAACATGAACGGATTTTTTGGAAAGGAAATCTGGACAAAAAAGTGTAGTTTTCACAAAATGCAAGCAGAACGTTTGATTAAAAATTTCTTTCTCTTTCTTTATACATTGCTTTCCCTGAAAACTTGGGCTCAGGGATGCTCCTTAGTATCAGACTAAATATACAAACATGTCAGAAAGAGCTGATACAGTTGTGTCCTTCCTCACTCTTCTCATCTTCACCTCCTACGTTTCTACAGTTTTTACATTCCTTAACATTTTGAAGTACATTTACAGAAGGTTTGTTTGATCCACACCATCACTAAGCAGTAAATAGGTCCTTCAAAGTATTTTGTGTTTATTTCTTTGCAGCCCTTCCAGTAAAGATGCATAGACTGCAAAGCAGAGGAAACTACTTTTTTTCCCACGTTTTGCTGATGTTGACACTTTGATTTTTCAGTTTTAAATGTAATAATTTACATATTTAATTACTAGCTTCTATAAATTCAGCTTTCAATGCCATTGTGCCTACATTTGGAACCTGAGGTCTCTGAGGCATGTGATTAATTGCTAACACTTTTCTATTAAACACTTTTCCTGTTGACTTATTTACTTGTTAGAAGATGAAGCTGATATGGATGTGGTATTTTTATCCCAAATAGCAATAGCAAAGTTGACTATTTCTGAAAATGCTTTTTGCTTTCCTGATGTCAGGGATGCTTGCTTCAACCTCTTCAATAACAGAGGCAATATTTAGAAATGAATGTAAAGTGTGAGAAAAATGACAACACCGACATTCTGAGATACCTGTGGCTAAGTTTATAATATATTGGACTGTAATTGGTTACTGGAACTTCAACTAGGTATAAATTGGCAGGATCAGTACCAGATGAGATATTTCTTTCAGAAATCTCAGTGATTCATCAAGCAGACATATGGCTACATTTCTTCAGGAGCCCAAGATGGATAATGGAGTTTTAATAATATCCCCAGGAATCCAGTATTAACAGCTTGATTTAAAGCTCTTGGTAGGGAGTCTTTCCATCAGCACTACTGGGCTTTCAGTCAATATGCTCATAGCTTCAGAAAGCCTTCATTTACCCTGGACATGCTACCAGTGAGTCACCACTACACCTCTGGCACTGAGCCCAGGCAGCAGCACTTGGCTCTAGAACCAAATTTGCCTCAGGATGATGGATGTGTAGATCTGGGGGTTTGATTCAGACTCCTGCTTGAAATATTATTCCTTCTTAGGTCTCAACTGAGAGTTAAAGTTATTAAAAGGTGGAAGTCCCATGGCCTTCATTAACCATGCAATAGCACACAATTCCAACAACACTGAGATACTCCTCCTTGCATGAGACTTCTCTAACCTGACACTCACAAGGGCTCTCCCATCAGTTCAGCAATATTGGTGTTATTCTGTCTTAAGCTTTCCCACAGCATTTTCCTGACCTCTCAAAAACATTTCTCAAAGGCTTGCCTGCTACTTCATTAAAATGACCACGTGTTTCTGTTCCCCCAACAGTGGCAGCAAACCCACTTTTCCCATGGAAAGCTCTGACACTTGTGAAAAAGATGTGCTTTAAGTGATCCCAGTTTCAACAAGTGCAAGATGGGAGGCTCTTTCTCAGGTTTTGCTGATCTGTGAAGCTCTGTGTTAGAACTGTTTGTAAGCTGTCTACAACATCCAAAGTATTTGAAATATTTATTAGAAATAGAGAGTTCAGCCATGTTTGCTCATCTTGTCCTTGGTTCATTCCATATGGATGCTCAAGGCCTAGCTGTGCATCAGTTAAATACCTGTCCAAGCAGGAAAACTGGGATCCTTCCATGCAAAAAAAAGCTTTCACTCTCTCATTTCTGATACACTTCACATTATTTGCTGGTTGTAGAATGTTCACTAATTCAACTGGGGAGCAGAAACCTTGTCATGTGATGTAACAGTTCACCCCCTGTGAGCAACAAAAAAAATATAAATAAAGGCAACTATGTGTGGAGCTGCCATATGCTGAAGTTTACTGCTAGAAACTATGTGATGAGTGAGAGCTGTGACTAGCAGACACTTGCTGTTTTTCTCCTAGATAGATCCAGAGGTTATATCTGTACAATAAATATTTGTGACCAGCTTTTCTCAGAATATTCACGAGAGTAAAATAATATTTTCCATGGAAAGTCTCTCTAGAATTCTCAAGTATGACTTAAAGTTAAAAACTCAAAATCCTAGCATGATGCTATCTTTTTTTTTTTCCTAACCTAAGGACTGTATTCAACTGGTTTTCTGGGTAGGTTTATTGCTCTGAAAATGTGAGTCAAATTTCATCAAAAGTATACAGTGTTATTTTGAACAAAGACTGAACACAATGAAACTTGCTGAAAAGGTTGCATAAATTTTAAGTCCTCCTGGTATGAGCAACACTGTGGGATAAAAAATAAAAAGGCTGAGTTTATAAAGTTCCAATCTATATCTATGTGTAACAAAAGAATAAGAAAGTAAGTGAACTCACCATGTGTTTGGAACAAAACCTGAAAATTTTTGCTGCAAAACTTCAAAAATTCAAGTATCTTTTTCATGAATCTTGTTGAGAACACGACCCTATATAAATCAATTATACTTTTGCAAGTCCCATTGACAGAGCCAGGACTTGGCCCTCTGACCACAAAGTCATGAAAGGTATTACAAGTTTGTCATATTATTGCTGTAAATGATCTGTTTACCTGCAAAACACACATACACTCAAAGAGGCAAGGAAGGGAAAAAATCATATTATTTTTAGGAAAGCATGTTCCTTTTTTGGCCTCTTTTTCTCTGAGTAGACCACACCATTTCTTCAGATTCATTTTTGGGTACGTTTTGAAGTGGGCAGGAATGATCTCTTTTGCAAATTACTTTCTGCACTCCTGTCTATATACAAAGTAATGATAGGGCAGCAAGTACAAGAAGGAGTTTGTCCTCTGTTCCCTGGCACCACACATACAACTATCTCTACCTGATAACATTTGAAGATGATAGCAGAATGATATCTGTAGTAGTATATACATTTTCTTTTCTTATAAAATCTTTAAACATCTGTTCTTCTTCTGAGTTTTAATCACTTCAAAGTCTGCATGATAGTTACTATTTTCATGAGCCTTGATAAAGGTGTTTAGGTTTGGTAAAAAGCTTCTTGCAAATTGGAGTAACCAGGATACGTTATGAAGAAGCTAAAATGGAACAAGATGTATCTCTGGAATTTGTTTGAACTTACACAAAATATTGTCTATGGCAAGTATCGTGTCTATTACAATTTTCTCTTATTAGGCCACAGACCGTGGTTCTCCTTTCACTTAGATAAGCACTAAATGAGAATAATTATCTATATTATATTATAGAAATATATGTAGCTGCCTTAGTGCAAAACCAGTGTTATTGGCACAGAATTTGAGCTCCATGGACTTATGTCCATTCCTTTATAATAAAATTGCTTGATCTTATTTTAATTCTGATTCTGTTTTCAAAGGCAGGATGAAATGAACCTATGTGTTTCCTCAGACACACAGCTACCAGCTTCTTAAACTGATCTGTGCTTCAGCACAAGCTACAGAAGCTTCACACTCACTCAGCAGAGAATTCCCAATGAGGTCTTGAGAACATTCCGTATCTTCCTCCAACAAATTAATCCCTCAGGAGATAAGTATCCAGCATCTTAGAAGGAATGAAAACCTTTTGTAAATGAATGCTTTTATTTTCTATTACAGTCCTCATATGAGTTTACTCAATAGAGTTGCCAAGAGACCACTGATACTTTGCATTTTCTTCAGGTCCTTATATATTTTCTGTAATACACAGGAAACTGCTGTGAATTTGTGGAGCAGTTTGTTCTGGTGCATCCTAGTCACAGCTGTGTGTGTTCATGTCATGAGTAATTAGGCAGGCAGAAGAGGTGTGTATAACATCTTTACTCACTTTAACCAACAACCTCTTTTCAAATTCCCTCCTGTTGTTTCCTCAAGAGGTGGCATGGAAATTTCTGCTAGCACATCTAATTAAATAAAGCAGAGATTAGTTAAGACCCCTCTAGCTCCATGAAATTAAAATACATTCCTCCTAGGGAAGAGACCATAGTAAGTTTTTGTACACCTGGTCATGATTGCAGTTCCTGAGTCCTAGAAAGCTCCTGAAAGCCTCTGGGGTGTGTGTGTGTGTGTGTGTGTACAAAGGCAGAGTGCTGGACTGGTGTGACATGTATGGTGAGGGTCAGTCACTCAAATTGTGGCTCTTGACACAATTTTCTCAAGTACTGCCAAACAAGGGCTTAAGAGCACAGCTTTCAGGTGTATCCTAACTGGAGCCATCAGTTCCCAAACTGGCTCTGCTGTACCTGCTCCCTGACCCAGAGCTGCTCAGGGGCTGTGGGCAGGAGATTCTCCCCTTGGCAGATTCATAGCCACTTACCCTTGCCAGTGGCAGTTCATCCAGCAGATGGGAGCTGCAGTCCTCCAGAACTTGTAGCTGATTAAAGGACCAGGGCTGGTCTCTGTACCTCAGAAATCACTGTTCATAATTCAGCATTTTTAGAGCACCTGCTAAAACAGAGGAAGGAGGCAGTAGATCAAGCTGCTCTGTTTAGTGCCACGCTTTCAGCTTTAGCAGGGGAAGAGAAATGAAAGCAAAGAGGATAGCTGAGATGTGGAAACCACCTTCTTCTTCAGTAGCTCTTGATGCTTGATGCTGGTTTTTGGCTCAGAGACTATAATCTTTGTTTTTTACCTAGGAGCAAGAAAAGGGTTAGTACTTATTAGATACAATTAAGCACTTGTTTAATCTACACACTCTAAGATGAGTATTCTAGAGAAATTTTTTTCCTTTTTTTTTTCCTTTTCCTTCTCTTACTTCTACACAGTGAATGAGACATAAGCAATAGGTAATCCAAAGCAATCCAAATCCATAACCATTCCAATGAGTGAGGTTGTTCTAGCAGATGAAGATGGGCTTCCCCTGGGTTTTCCGAGCTGAGTAATAACATCAGTAGGGAGGATCCTGCTGGCAGATGAAGGAACAATGTTGTTAGGAAAAGATTTTAATCTCTCTCCTTCACTCACCCAAGTTGTTACAGTAACTGAAGTGTAAAGCTGTAGGGTTTTAGCATATTTGAATATAACACAAAGAAAATAAATCTGGAAGGATCCAGCACACCTTGTGACAGTTAAAGACAGGGAGAGCATGGTTTGTATGAGTCAGAGTGTGTTTGTGTCCCACTACAGCTGCAACAACAGCCCAGTAATTGCATCTTCACTGCATCTTCTTTTTCACCTTAAGGAGGTTCTAACTCTCTGCACTGTTTTCCCCTGGACATTTTTTAATTTCTTATGAAATTAGCAAGGGAACTTCAGACAAGCTTCAGAATTAGAAATGCCTACTGAAAAGTCAGGAGCACTTCAAAACTAGAAAAACTATAGAAAGCCATAATCCATAAAATTCATTTATTATTACAACTGAAAAGAACTTATGCTTTCTCATACAGACAACTAAACATAAATATGTATGTTCACATATAGAGATCCCACAAGGATTTTATCCAAGAATCCCTGAATGCATATATTTGCCTCTCTAAATTATTAAAAAAGCCTGAAATTATTTATCTAAATTTTATTACAGGTATAAACAAAAATTGAGTCTGTCTAAAAATCTAATTATTAATTTCTACTGAGTTGTAGACATATTAAATCTTAATGTCTGAACTCTCTCTCTAAAAAAAAAATATATACCTTTTATATTCAGACATATGCTGAAATAAGAACAATAAACACTGTCTTTTCCATAAATCTGTTCCACCATGGCAGAAAGCCATTTTCTGAGGGTGGCATAACCATTGAATTATTTCTCAGCTACTGTTGTCACTGATATTCTATGGAGTAATGTAAATTTGAAATATATACAGGAAAAAATTATTATATGCTATATTGATCAACCTGTGCTGATCTTAAAACCATTTAAAACACCATACACATATTTGTGCATCTTTCACTGCGTTTTCTGAACAAATTGTAATAAAGGATAATATACTTTTGCTAAAAGAGCTGAGTCCCAAAGGAAGGCTATGCTCTTCAAATAAAGAATTCTGTATATTGTTACTGTACATTGTCTACCTCGAGACACTGAGATCTACTCCCGCCAGATTAAAAAAGACCTTTTATAGTCCTTAGTCTAAAAACACTGTTTCTCTCTGGTTTTGTTGTGTGTCAGACTGCATCAGCTCTCTCCCACAAGATACATCTTGCTACCACATCCCTACATCCATGATGCAGAGGAGCTTTCTCAAACCCTAAAACTCTGCAGAGAATACCTGAAATTTTGCTTGACTTCAACCTCAAAGCAAAGGAAACTCACCTTTTATTGTCTCTGTTTCCCAGGTGTTTGTCTACAACCCCCTGGAGGTACTTTGGCTATTTCTAGGGAAGGCAGGAAATATAGCTAACAAAAATAAATCTATACTCACTAGCCTCATATTTGCAGCTCCAGTAGAATTTTTTTCAGGGTATATAAACCACAAAAGTTTGAAAACTTTTGCTGTAGGATCTTAGAGTCTAGACATTAGGCACCTGGCAGTTTATGGAAGAAAGACAAGTAACAAGGGGGAAAAAAAGGATGCAACTGAAATTTACTGAAAGTGCAGATGTGGACAGTGGTAGAATTATTATTATTATTATTATTATTATTATTATTATTATTATTATTATTATTATTATTGTTGTTCTTGTTCTTGTTGTTCTTGTTGTTCTTGTTGTTCTTGTTGTTGTTGTTGCTCTTGTTATTATTATTAATAACTTAAAAAGCAAACCATGACACTTGAGCAGAAAAGTATCAGTGCAGGGAAAATGTTCCATATGCCTGTGTATAAATAGATCTGGCAGAGAACATAACAAGAGCTCTGCTGCTGCTCTCTCAGAGCTGGGCTGATCCTGATAAAAACAATGGGTGATTGTTTCTTGCTGCTTTCACTGTAAATGAGAGGGAGCCACTGTAATGGGACTGCCTATTAATGAGGACGTAACTCAGGGAGGTAAACAGTAATTAGACAAGAGGAAGAACAGACTGGGTAGGTTTGATGTGTCCTCAAACTGGTTGTCTCTGTTGGAAAGCAGTGGCAACTTCTGCCTGTGCCCCCTAAATACTTACAGGAAAGAAGAGACTGCTTAATCACTGCAAGTTCTTGCTGCCCTGTGCTGTGGGTTAAGTCCAGGATAATCCCTTTCTGTAAGTCATGTCTGTGGGAGCCACACAGAACCACAGAATCACAGGAAGGCTTGGGTTGGAAGATCATCTAAATCTAATTCCCCTACCATGGGAAGGGATACCTTCCACTAGACCAAGCTGCTCAAAGTCCCATCCTACCTGGCCTAGGACATTTGTAGAGATGAAGCATCTGCAGCTTCTCTGGGAAACCTATGCCAGAGCCTCACAAGGCTCACAGAATTTCTGTCTGATATCTAATCTAAACCTACCTCTTTCAGTTTGAAGCCATCACTTGCTGTCCTATCACTATGTTTCCTGGTTAAATGTGCCTCTCCAGCTTTCCAGTAGGGCTCCTTTAGGCACTGGAAGGTGCTCTAAGGACACTCTGGAGCCTTCTGTTCTCCAGGCTGAACAATCCCAACTCTCTCAGCCTGTCTGGAGCAGAGGTGCTCCAGCTATCTTCATGGCTCTCCTCTGGACTCCAGGAGGTCCATATCCTTCTTGGGTTGGGAACATCTCACATCCTTGCTTACCACACAGAATAACAGGAGCTGAACCTATTTTGTGATGTCAGAACCGAAGTAACTCAACAGATGCCAGTTAGCTAACTACTGTAAAATAAAGAGGGCAACTGCACTTCACATTTAGTTTGGGTAGTGTGTATTTTCTTTTGGAAACACATTATATCAAAATAGAAACTGTTCTCCAGCTTTTCGTTGCATTTTTTCCTTCTCCCTTTTGTGTGTATCTGTGTTTTGGGCATTCATTTCCTATATCCCAGGAGTCATTAATGAAGACATATATTTTCATTTTGTGTAGTGAGTCTGATTACACCATTCAAGGGAACATGCAATGGGCAGTATTTGTATGATTTAGTGAAGACAAATATTTATCTTCCACAGGGGCATTGTAGCTAAGCAGATCATACTTCATTACAAAAGTCACATCTGGGAAAACCATCTTGATTTATTGTCTGTGGCAGAATTGGAGTGCCAGCTCCGAGTTATACTTTCTTACATGTCAAATTCAGAAGTACTAATACATCTAATTTTATTTATATATCTGTCTGAGGATAGATAATGATAAGAATTATTAAAGCTTTTCAGTTCTTCAACTCTTATTTTCAGTCTTCTTACTTTTAATTCCCAGAGTCTACCATTTAGATCTAATGGAAATGTTATAGAAAGAATATATTTTTTTTTCTATTTTATTGAAGCATTTAATTGAATTCTATTTGTTGGGGTTTGTTTTTAAGGTAGGTTGTTTTGGCAGCAAAAATCTCCCTGGTCACTATTGGTTATAGAGAAAAACCTTTCCCCTGCCCTCCTCCTCTAAGGCTGACTTCACAGAGTCATAAGTTGATGTTCTGACAGTTCTCTCAGAATAATAATAATAAAAAACCCCAACATTTTTCTGTGTTCTCCTCTTCACAGGGAAGAATAACAACAAATTGTGAAGCATTGATGGGTGTCACAAAATGAAATTGGCCTTCTCCAACTGGCTATGATTGCCACAGTAAGAGCACAGACAACTTCACACCCAAGTCCTGTGTGAATTCCTCTACCTGGGACTCCCCATGTAGCCATTATTCCATGAGCTGCCACACACAGTCAGGGCATCCTCAAGTGGCATCCATTGTATTTACACTAAAACATTTTCTCAAAGGAAAAGATTAGCTGTAGTCCACATTAGTTTTTTAATCAGAAATCCTGGACCACGTCTAATTACAAACTTAGTTTTGCCAAATTCTAAATATTAGAAAGGAAGTGCTATTAAATAAAAAAAAAAAAAGTTAAAAAAGTAAACAAATGGGAAGGAAATTTGTGAATGCAGCAAATTTCTTCTTCATTGTCCATTCTACTTAAAAAGAAATAAAGTCAATTCAAATGTCCTACCCAAATTCTGGACAACCTGAGCTCAGTGGTCTAAAGTACATTAGCAGACATTTAGAACTTAGGATTTCTGCATCACATTGTGAAAATATGGCTGGCCAGTGTAATGGTTTAACCCTGGCAGTCAGTTCAGCACCACAGAGCCACTATCTCACTCTTCCCACCAACCAAAACCAAAACAACAACAACAACAAAACAAAAACAAAGAAAAAAACAAACAAACAAAAAAAAACAAACAAAAAAAACCCAAAAGCAAACAAACAAAAAAGAAAACACATCAAACAAGCAAAGCCCCAAAAAACTAACAGTATAAGCAAGTGGTAGAAAAAAATCTAGTTGCTCACCACCAGCTGACAGGTGCTCAGTCTTGCCCCCAGGCAATGTCAGTCCTAGCATCCGAAACTTCCTTTGCCCCTGTATTTATTACTGAGCACAACACCCCATCCAATGGAATATTCCTTTGATCAGCTGGGGTCAACTCTCCAGGCTGTGTCCTCTCCCAAATTCTTGCCTACCCCCCGCTCCCTCACTGGCAGGGCAGAATAAAAAGTACAAAAGGCCTGGAGGCAGTGTCATCACTGCTCAGCAATAACTAAAACATCTGTGTGTTATCACTGCTGCTGCCATCACAAACCCAGAACACAAGTGACTTAAGGAAAACCAACTTCATCCCAGCCAAAGCCAATACAACTGGCCACCAATATTATTAATATGTGGGCAGAAACTGGTCAGCAAGAAGTCTCAGATCTCCTTGCCCACAGAGACACAGAGGATGAAACTTAATCTAGTCTTATATAAAGAGCTAGAAAGATTGAGCACAGAGGGTCATTCTTTGCCTGGACTCTTATTAGTCAATTGCTGCACTTGCTTGCTGACCAAACTATCTTTTATGAATCCAAAGTTTTAAATCTCTACAGGACGACTCAAGGGTCCAAGCTCTGGAGTCTGCAAGCTAATGTTGTACAAACTAGTTCATTTTGCAGGGCTAGATCTAGTTGCTTATCCCTCAGAGTCCCAGAGGATGTCTTGGGATGATGAAAAGAGTTTTTGTTCTGTTTCAGTTTCCCTGTATATTATTATTGTCTGGAATTGAAAAGGTTTTGGTACTTGTTCTCCAGTGTGCTTTGTTTGGGCTCACTTCAGATAATAACTTGTACAAAAAATCTGGGGTTGATATAAGGAAGTATTTTCTGGTAATGCTGTTTTCTTTCTATAAAATCAAGCTCATTGTAGAGCAGAGGTGGAAATCTGTGACAGAAAGGACCATTAGATAACAACATGGATTCTGTAAAATGTGCTGAAAAAAGGAATAAACAAAATACCAAACTCCCACAGCTAACAGATTAAAAAAAATATATATTTTCTGATGCATTTTGCTTTTGTTTTAAAGAACAATATAGACAACATGATCTATTTCTGCTTGCTGGTACAGTGAATAGATCCTAAATCAGTGAAACAGCCATACAGAGATGTAACATTAATCGTGATCATGAATCTAATGTTATTTTACGAGTATTTAGGCATGTAAATTTTAACTTTCTTGAACCAGACATGACTAGGAGAAACGAATAACCCACCCATTACATGAAATAGGTACCTCTCAGTTCCTCTCTTAATATTTGAGCTTTAACTTCTTTGCCACATGTACCTTTCCAGATGTGACTTGAAAGGCTTCAGTCAGTAATGCCTCACAACACTCCTTCAAGGGGGATAATCACTGTAGTGAATCCTCAGAGTAGAAAAGGAAGCCAAGACAGATTGTAGGCTACAGTGTTACTAAACTCTTCAGCTTTTAAACAACTAGCTTGGCAAAGCAAAGCCCTGATTCTCAGTAACAGCTTCTCTGCTCAAGAGCCACACACATGGTAGATATTCAGCAGTTCTGTCCGAACAATCTTGTGTTTGGAGCACAAGGGCTGTATAACCTGTGCTTGAAGGAACTGTTTTGAAAACTGGCACTCAAGTGAGTATTAAAGTAATAACTCTGACTCCTGAGCTTATTCTTTACTCCCTGAGGTCCAACATCCATATTCAGGTCCTTTAAACCAACACTTTTGTGCTGAACACTGAGCACTCAGGTGTAATCATGAACTATTTTCATAGACTATCAGAATAATAATTCTGATGACACCATTTTACAAAAGATATCAATATCTAGGTTTATCTTGCATATGGAAATAAGCATGAAAAAGTCTCTCTAATGGTTTACAGAAATAGCCTGTTTATTTAGGCCAGCTTCTGTGCACAAATTCAACTTTAAAACTGGCTATAGTCTTTAAAAATACAGTACACTGGGTTTGGCAGTTCAGGTAGTCAGGAATATCTTTCCTTGAAGAGGAAGATCAGGAATAGAATATAAAGAATGTCAATAGCTTATTAAGTTTGCACCAGAGAGTGACTTCTTCTAAAGGTTCTTAAAAACATTGATATGATAATATTCCAAGTGGCTCATAACTGAATGTCACTAGATTTACTCACCATTGTTGTTTGTCATTAACATCAAAAAAGGTCTATCTTTTACTCTGGAAGAAAACACATACTTGCTTTTCCTTAGAAGGCAGAGTTGCACTGCATCATCTGTTGTCTCTACAAGGGATGCAGGAAAGAACTTGTCTTAACAAACACTATTCAGTTGTTGAAATGTGTGGTACAATGATAAAAATTAAAATAATTTGGTATTTCTGGTAGAAAAGATGGCTTGATGAAAGTACAGTTTGTTTAAATAGTGTTTGACCTAGCAGAAGTCCACACTGATAACTTGGAATGTGAAAAAAACACATGAAAGGAAGGGGATTTTTAGATATTTCTCATTCTAAGGACTCACAAGGGAATCAGACATCAATGGACAGAAATCTCAGCTCCTGTGTAAAATTGCCACATGCTGTGATCTACAGTTTTGCAATTTTTTCATTGCAAACCCCAGGCCTTTCCAAGCAGCTAGGCCTTTATCACTTACAGAGCTTTAAAACATAACCAACACCATCCAACCAACCAACCACACACCACGATGTGGACACACCGTGGTTACACAACTTGATTTTCTACCGCTAATTCAGTCTCTTTCCCATAGTCCTCTTCTACTCAGCCAAAGTAGCAGGCCTGAGCCATGATCTTACAAGCATAGCAAGGCCCTTATTTTGTTAGGTTATACCCTTATTTTGTAAGGTTTTACCTATATGCAACACTCCAAAACTAAATCAGTTTGCTGGCTGAGCTTGACCCCCACGTGATTCATAGCTCTCAATAATCACTGCAGCAATGTAGAACTTCATCTGAGAGTTTTCTCCTCCTAATTTAAAAGTTTATTAGAAAGCCTGCTTATACCTGATTTAATACCTGCTTGAGCTACAAAACTATTGTCATGTCTTTCCTCATGAGAGTCAGTTCCTTCCAATGGAAAGCAATTCAACCAAAAAAGTAATGCAGACAAGTGTGAAAACAGACAATTTTTAGATGTACAATATGGAAATACTTACAGAGAGTCTGTAAATTTTGTGTTTGTTGAGTCAAACTGAATCAGAAAATTTTGTTACTGTTTTTATGAATATTTTCACAATTAAATATACATATTCTATTGATAAGAAATAACCTAAAACCATAGAAAGAAGCAAAGAATGGCATCTTATTGACATGTTTCATAGGCACACTTCACTCTTTCTAGGTTTTCAGCAAAACACACAAGTAAATTCTCCAGGATGCTCAGGAATATATGTAAATTCTCTCCGGGTTCATAATGAAAAAAAGGAGGTGAAAATCATGGTAGGATTTTTAACTTTTATGGAAAGATAATACTGGCTACAGTTAAAAGCTGCACAAGAAAAATAAGTATTTAAGAGTAAAAAATTGAGTTATGTGACATGTGACAGTAACTGTTACTAATTTATCTTGATTTGCATGCTGAAAGTTGGGAAGCTGTAGGTACAGAGCTGACATGAGTCAGTTCAACTTCAGTGCAACTGCTAGTAGTAGAAAGGAGAGGAAGTCCAAGCTAAACTGCATTTGGTGCAGTTTTATTCTCTTTCAAAGAATAAGCAGATAAGATAGGAATGATGCAATAAAAGAAGAAGGAGTGGGAATTTAGCACTCGACCATTAGTAATAAATGAGTTTGCAAATTAGTCCTGACAAAGGGACTCCAGTAGCAGTTCAGAAGAGTGCAGTGAATTGAAAATGGGTTTTGTGCTGGACTGGAAGCAATAGAAAAAGTGAAGAAAGTTGAATGCATTTAACACATTTGATGTCTAAGCAACAGCACAGTTAACAAAGCAGTAGATGCTGAAGAAGAAGAAAATGTATGCTGTTGTATTTTGCTGAAGTTTTTCAGTTAAATATGCCAGTGACACAGGTATAAATCAAAACAGATTAGCAAAGATGTGTTCAGAGCTTAGCTAAGTAAATAAGGCAGAAGGATGTTAAGCAACAAGGTTTATGCTGATTTATGAAATAATATTAGGCAATCATATTAGAACATTATACAGACATTATACAGATCATCTATCTAAGTGGTTTGGTTTCATCCACAATAGTATCTGCAATGAAATGAGCTTGTCTCAAGAAAGATGCTGTAAAAGGGGAACATAAAGGGGGAAAAATAGTTGCTGTTAAGAAAGAAAAAAAAAAGGAACTTGTCTGAACAGAGAGTAAAGAAAAAAACCTTGAATTCTTACCCTTAGAGAGTAGAGACATAAGAAAAAAATATAGAAAAAGTAAAGATACAATGAATAATTCCAAACTGGGAATTCGCTTTTGCAAGATGGGAAATCACTGTTTTTGTCACTTCAGACAAAACACCAAAACACTGTGTGGCCATCAGTTGAGGTACTAGGTATCAACTTCAAAATGCATTTAAGAAAATACTTTTTTTCACAGACTTTGAAGTGTAGAACATGTATTTATACTGTGGTTCTCAAAGCCAAAGATGAGCTTGAGCCTGAAAACTTCCCAAGGTTCAAAGAACAGGGTGTTTCCAGACATACCAGAAATATCCTGAGTTACAGTATTTAATGCTAAGACAAACAGGAGAAGAGACAATAAAAAACATGCAGGAAGTGATTAGGAGGAGCCTTCCAGGAGAAGACAGATTATATCATGTCTAAGGGATAAACTGCTTGGCTCTTTCTACAGAAATACCTGAATCTGGCCATTGCTGGGAAAAGGCTGCTAAATTTGCCAGCCTAGAGATTGGAAATTCTTTCCTTTCCATCATGAAGTTAAACCATTTAGTCAGGCACTGTTCTTCCTCTGCAAGCATCACTGCTCCAGCAAGTGACTAAAGGCACAAAACACAGCATTTTCAGGAGGAGAAAACAAGCATCTCATAGAAAAATGCTCACAGAATCTAGAAGGTATAGTTTCCAATACCCTCTCCCCAAAAGAAATGGAATTCATTTTCCTCTTTGTAATTTTTTTTTTTTGTTTAAGGATGAGCTGCTTGTTGAAGTAGTCTACTAAAACAGTTTTCAGGATCTTCTATTTTAAGAATTCTGTTTCTGGATTTATGCACTTCAGATGAGCTTTAGATAACCATTCATTCCTTGTGTGTGCTTGGGTGAGCGGTATCAGTATGATTTTATATGAGCCCTGTGGCAGAATCAAAAGTTCAAAGGGGAAGTAGCTACAGAGTTACAGCAGAGCTTCATGTGTGGGCTTGAGTGCTTAAAGAGCAGACAGAACCCTTGACTTCATGCCCAGGGAAGATGAACTATTAAGTCTGTTTGTAAAGTAATATTTGGGGGGAAAAAATCTCCCCCTGAACTATAAGCCTCTTTAAATATCTTCATCAAACAAACAGTCCTTGGTGCCTCTTTGGAGTCAATGGAATGCACATAAAGCTGCCAGAGTCTGGCTGCTCTGAGAAAAAAAATGTGGTTGAAATACATCTTGGTCTTTTCCCAACTAATTAAAATTAAAAGAAGTGCACAGCCTGCCTGACACCTGCTTCCCCCTGTCCACACACCATCCTCTTTTGCAATAACACAACTATTTAGTTAAGCCCATACTGAAAGGAGCTATTCCTAGTGCTCAGCTTCAGGTTACTGTGGTCTTCTGTGTGTTTGAACTTCTTCTCCTGAAACATCCAAAAACCTTCTGAACACAGTCCTGAGTAACATGCTCGAAAGGACACTGGCAGGTTGGACTAGATGTCTCCTTCCAACCCTCCACATTCTGGGATTCTGGGATTCTTTCACACTCTCAAAGCCACGATGAAACTTCCTCATTTCTAGCCCCTGGCTCCAGCTCATGGGTGCGTGCAAGGTACAGAAACACCCTTCTCCAGCTTCCTGCAGGGAGTCAGCTTCCAAATACGGTGGGATTCAAAACCAGAGAGATGTGACCTCGTGCTGCTGATTATTGGCTTGCAAGTACAAATACGAGCAAGGGGGACATGTGCAAAGGCGTGTGTTTCTGTGTCTGTGTGTGCGTGTGTGTGCGCACAGACACACGGGCAGAGGGACACACGGACACACGGACGCGCCGACGGCGGGCGGGCTGCTCTCCATGGTGCTGCAGGCGGAGGCTCTGAGCTCCTTCCTCAGCTCGGTCCGTTTCAGGGTTTTCCCATTTTCTCCCCATTAGAGACACTTCAGGATATCAGCCCCTGAGAGTCAGGTCAAGGAGCGTCTGTTTTTCTGCGGTCAGCGTCAAGGGAAGCTTCTACGAGGCAGATAACCCATTCCACACACCTGCACATAATTTAGAGAGAATTTTATTTAACTCTTTGCCTTTTAAGAGATTTGTGTCCCAACTATAAAACATACCATATTATAAACAAAACCATATCCCTGCTTGTCCCCTTGTTAATGTTTTTAAGTCCTATATCACATAAATTGAGGAATTCTTTCTTGTTTACTTTTTCCTGAAACACACTCTTCTCTCTGTACTCTGAAGTATGTCTGACAACCTTGAACATATGCTATACCATGATTATTAGTCACTGTCTTCCCAAATCTGGACAAAGTTGGCACTGATTCTTAGCAGATATATTTTGTGGATGTTCTGCAACTCTTTTCAGATCTACCCACCTGGGACACTGCAGCATTTCTAAGGAATAATTATTCCTACACAAAAAAAGGTCCAACCAACCAACAACAACAACAACAAATGTAGTGAAGATCTAAAGTTGATAGGATGATAACTACGTGCCTGCTTATATTAAAAAGTGTTCCATCAGTTTTGCTGTGCCTAGCAGAATGCTCTCCAGATACTGTGCTTATCCTTAATAAAACAGTAGATTTGATTTTCCAGTTCGCCACCTAGCTGCTCCACATGAGAGAGGATCAGTTTGGCTCTTAAAATTAGAGCCTAAGCCCCATCTAAGCCTGCTGGGAATTTCCACTGCATCCATTTTCATCTGATTTGAATAATTCCCTGTATGTTGGGCTTTGAGACTCAAAAGGGACACAGAAAGAGTATCATCACTCAGGGGAAATGGAAAAGAAAAGCTTGATGATTATGTATTAACAAGACAGTTTAATGTAGCTGGTGGGTGAAAGCAACACCCCTCCTTGCCAGCTGTTCTGGAGGACTTTAAGGCTTGAACTGAGAAGAAGAAACCAAGATGTTCTTAGTTCCCTGGCAGTACTGAGATCCAAGCTACCATGTGTCAATGTCTCACTGCCTACCCTGGCAGATCTAACTGTGGTTTATAACACTCTCAGAAATGCACTGCCCTGGACATAGCTGAGAGATTACACATCATTTTCTGTCAGAGGTTTGACCATCAGTTCATTTAACTCATTTAATTTCCCCATATTTGCCTCTATGAGGAATTTATTTGCACAGAGTCTGGCTTACCTTTGTCTCAGTCTAGATTTGTTCCTTTCTTTCTTCTTGCTCTCTGTGTTCCACACTGTCAGGATGATTTGCAGTTCCATTGTCCCACTCTCACCAGCATTTTCCCATCATCTCTCAGATACCTGCCTCCCCCATGCATTAAACTCTGCTATCCATTGCAAGGCTGGGGGCAAATAAATGTGGAAGTCTAAGGGCCTTTCACTATTTTGCACTAAGAACACGTTTGCCTGGTGTTTTCTTCCAGAGAGAAATTAGGGCTTTGTCCTGCTCTTCCCAGTCCTGTTTGCCTAAAACATGACATGTCCACCTCCAGCAGGCACTGGGGAGAGGACCACCTCTGAAAGAAAATCAAGCATTTGGAGAGCTGGCTGTTCCCTGGGCTTGCTCTCTAAGTTCCCCGAGAATGTTGTCTGATGGCTGGGAAGCCAGTCACCTAAGCCATGGAGAACATCTTGGGAGGGAGCTGAGCAATCAGATCCCCACCCAGTGAGCATTTTTACATCTAAGTGTGCACCCTCTTTGCTTCCCTTCCTCCTTAGCAAGCAGGAAACAGCAAGAGACAGGAGCTGGAGTACTCTCCTGGTCCATCCTTATCCATCTGGGGATAGAAAGAGGCTACCAGGAGGGAAGCCCTCCCCTGGCCTGGCTCTAGGTGGACATGAGAGCTTCTGGGAGTGAGAGGGAGGTCACAGTCTGCCCTTTTCTCATTCCCCTTCTAAGACTAACCCTGTGGCAACGGGATGAGACAGGCATAGAGGGATGCTGAGAAGGGGGAGATGGGAGCTGTGGAATATGGGGACCACCTGCCCAGCCCCTTGGCAGCCTCCCTCACCCTTGAGGGAACCTTGAGTTTCTGCAGATATCTCTGTGACCCCCAGGTGCAGATGAGAGCTGAATCGGAGAGGGAGCTCTCCCCTACCCATACAAAAAATCTCCCCTTGAAGTGGTCCCGGGGGACGCCGCTCCTCCCTCTCCGCTTAAGCTACAAATCCCTGGGGACAGGGGACTCATCCTGCCGGAGCACACCCCAACGAGGCAGGTCCGCGCCGGGAGAAGGAGCCATTTGGGAGACGTGTAGCCAAAACCAAGGAGAGCCCCTAGCAAAGTCTCACTAGAGATCACTCTGGATGGGGGTGCGGTTTCCTTTGGAAACAGCCCGGCTGAAAGTTGCCGTCTTTGCCTGCGCTCCCCGGGAGCGGCTCACGGTCCTTCTGCGGGAAGGGAAGTTCAGCATAAGCAAATACTCGCTTCCTCACCAGCCTTCTTTTTTTTTTCCTCCCAGCGAAGGGCTGACAGCTTTGTTCTGTGTTTCTACGAATAATTTAACTCTACAGCGGTTTAGGAGCATGTAAATGACTCGGCTCCCTCGCCCTCCCTCTTCTTGCATGAGCCGCGGACGAGGGGGCTTGGGGCGGCGGGGGGACGGGCAGGGGGTAGCCGGGGTGGGGGATGCGTTTTAAACGTTTTAAGCTCAGAAGTGGCTTTTTTTTTTTTTTCCTCAGGAGGCGTGTCTAGCACGTAGATCTATAAAGAGGAGAGCCGGTAATGACGGATGTTCTGTCAAACTTAAAAGGTGCCAATTACCGCGGAGTCACCGGGTGCCATCACGATGTATCTGCCCAGGTTGATTAAGAGCCGCGCTCGGCGGGCTCGGGAAGGCAGCGCTGCTCTCACGCGTGTCGGTGGGGGGAATCTCCGCTCTCCCCGGGCGGGCTGCACACAAGGCACGCAGGAGGTGAGGGTCACACGCCAGGGGTTTTTAGGACCGGGCTTTTATTTCCATGGGAGATCACGGCGCGGGGGGAGCGCTTGCGAGGCAGTGCGGTGCTCCCCGCCCGGGCGAGGCTGGCACGGCGGAGGATGTCCCTGCGGCGGTCCGAGCAGCGCGGCGCTGGGGAGCCCCCTGCAGCTGGGCAGGGCCGGCTCGCAGCCACCGCTGCCTTCGCGCCAGCCGGGCCGCTGGAGGAGAGAGATCTCCCGCCCCAGACCTCTGTCCTGCTTCTGCAGGGGAGGGAGGCAGGGAGGCTGGGGAGTCCCCAAGACTGCCGGGGTCATCCCAGGGCAGGGACGCCACCCACTCCCTGCTCCCCACTGTGGGAAGGGCTGACTCGTGCTCGCAGCCACTGAACTCTAATTAAATCTCCAGAAATCAACGCGCACAATCAAACACTCGCTGGGAGGGAAAGAGTAACAATAATGATAATAATAAGGGGAAGAAGAAGCAGGCGTTGTCACTTTTGAGACTGCTGATCATCCTGATTAGTTAAGAATGTTAAAGTGTGTTTAAGTGCCAGGGTCTGAGAGACAACCCGTGGGAGGTGCAGGGGGCGGCTGGGGCTGAGGCTGTGTCTGGCAAAGGAAGGGGCACCCAGGCTGTGGAGGTGGCTGTCCCCTGCCCTGGCACTTGAGGTGCAGCAATCCCACGGGGCTGCAGCGTGCTCAGGGCATTCTGCCAACCTCCCGATGGAAAATATCATCTGAGTTGCTTGGATGGCTATCTTCTAACTCTGCTGGGAAGTCCGGGAAAAATTTTATGTGAAGGCTGAGAAACCAAGGGGCAGAAGTCTGGTCCCAGCTGCCTTGATGCTCCTGAAGAGCTACAAGTAATCCAGCCCTTAAATCATGTGAAAGTGCTTTCAGGTAGAAAAACACAGCCTTGTGTAACACTGAAGGACAAGTACCTCCAAAATTCAGGGCTCCCCATCTCCAAATTAGCGGGTAGTAAGGAACATAAAAGATCATGGACAGGGACATCTTCCACTAGACCAAGTTGCTCAAAGCCCCATCCAGCGTGGCCTTGAACCCTCCCAGGCAGTAGCTCTACCCTGAAGGCACATCACCCTCTCTGGGGTAAATCCACTCCTGAGACCTTTCCAGGAGCAATAGCTACATGTCTGTGAGTTGTGTAGACAGCTCTCTTCCTGGAGCAATCTCAGGCCATGAAAGACTTTCTCCAAAGCCAGGGGGGTTTTGGAGGGGAGGGGGAATGGTTGGGCTGTGGTTCCTTTAGCCTTTCAAGGCAAAAGATGGGGCAGAGGAGGTGGTAGCCAAAAGCCTTCATAAAGCCCAATTCCCTTTTCTGCACTCACTGCTTCCCCCCACTATTCTTTGGAAAATAGATGCAATGGGTTCTGCTCTCCTGCTTCCCACTCCAACAGCCCTGGTCCCAAGGGAAAAAGCAAACTTCAGACCACAAATCAGTTCTGGTCCAGGAGAGAGGCAAATAAAAACAAAGAGAACCTAAAGATCTTAGTCCATAGAACTGGCAAGTTTCCTTAAGCGAAGTAAATGCTTCTTAGCCTAGTGACTATCAGTTAGAGAGGAATGCTTTGCACCCTATGAAAACTAACTCTTGTTCTCAGAATGTATCTGTTTTCCCTAATTTATTCGTCACTGTGCTAAGGAAGCATCTTCCCATGAAAATTTCAGAACAATTAGCAGTTTAAGAAACTGAACCAGATTTAGTGTAACAACATTTTCCCACAATGTATGGAGCCTCCAATGACTAAAATTATCTAAAAGAGAGATCTCTTTCTCTCTTTCTCCTCCCATATATTGCTTCAGATTTACAGCTATCAAGGAATTGCAAAACAAGAAAAAAAAAAAGAAAAAGTAACCAGAAATAAAGAGGAGAGTATTACAGGGAAAGATGGGGAAGAGGTAATTGAAAAAAACAAAAAAAGTGGTTCTGATGTGCAAATTGTAGATAAAGACTTGTGATGAGGAAGAGAGGAGTGCCTGATGAGGAAGAGGGGAGAGTGTGTTGAGAGATAACAAGAACCAGTAATTTCTATTCAGCAAAGCCACCAAATCAGAGAGCAGTGCGATCTTATTGGAGGAGAGCCTGCAACAGCAACTAATCCTGTCATATTGAAAGAAAATTGTAAATGTTCTCTGCAGAAATTGCCTTCCCATTGCAGCTAATCGAGCCCACTTCGCGCTCGCACACATCACACACCCCCGCACACCCCTCCGGGCGGTCAGCGAGCGGACCCGCAGCCGCAGCACCCGGCAAGGACATTCACCCGAGATGCTCACCTAGGCACCCCTCTTGCTTCGCTCGCCGCCAGCACAGCCAAGGCGGCAGCTTACCCTCATTTCCCCACGAGCTCTGGGGGAAGTATGAATTACTATCGGCTCACTTACGAGTCCCGGCTTCGCCTGGTTTTAATTACTCCAGTTTTGTCTAAACCTTTAAGCCAGGTTTGATAGCAGTAGTGCTCTATTTTTTTTTTTTTTTCTCTTTAAAGAAAGCTCAGCTTGGCTGAACTGAAGCAGAGACTCCCGAGGGTTAGACCCACCGAGGGTGTGCGTGTATATGTGTGTGCCTGTGGGTGTGGGAGGGCGAGAGGGAGCGAGAGACAAAAACTCCATCAGTCCGGACAATGCCACCTCCTGTTTAAAGCTTCCAACCTGTTATCCTTTCCCTCCATTATCACGGTACCAAGTGATCTGTATTTCCCCCAGCCCAACCCCCCTCCCTCCCGGTGGAAGATATGGAAGAGGAAGATAAAGCCGCTGGCTGCGGGCGCTGACAGCCCGCATGCCTCTGCCGCCACAGCCGCGGCCGCTCCGCAGCCTCCGCTCCAGCGAGCCGCTTGCGGCGGGATGAGATGCAACTTCTGCTAATTGGATCGCAGGTAGGAAAGCTTTGGGGTTTACTGACGTTTCCTCTCTCTCTCTCTCTGTCTCTTTTTCCTTTTTCTTTCCATCTATTTCTTTTTTTTCCCTCTTGGCTTTTCTTTCACGTCCTCTACCCTCCGCCCCTTCTTCGCCGCACCTAGGATTTCATCTGCTGCTGTCATAGGAAAGCTCCCGCCAAGGAAACAATGTCTAAGAAGCCAGCTTTTGCTTCCTGGTAAAAGAAGCAGAACAGACCACGGGGAAACTTTTACTGAATGGATCACAGCTGTGCGGGCCACCGGTAAAAGGCAGCGAGAGGAGATTAGGCAAAGGATTGCCCCCAGCACAGAGCCCTTCTCTGTCGAGTTTCAGTTGCGATATTAATCTCAGAACCGAGCCTAGCGGGAAAGGAGAGACACAGTAGCCTGATTTAGAGAAATCCTCACATCATCTTTCAAGCGCTATACACGGGGGGGGATTTATTATAAATAATACATTCCGACACAGCTTCGTCTGCCGGGCTACCCTTCCCAAATCCCGCTGTGGCATGTTTGTCGACGACTCCTGCAAAATGTCCCCGGGAGCGGGGAGCGCGGAGCGGAGCCGTCCCCGGGGAGCGTGGCCGCGGAGCGCGCTCGCTGTCGGGCGGGCGGCAGGGACGGGACGGGGCGGGCGGGATCCCAGTCCTGCCGGGACCAGGACGGGTCCGGGGTATCGGAGGGGGCCGTCCCTGTGCCGGCGCGCTCCCTCGCCCCCAGCATGCCCGCTCTGCCCGGGAGCAGCTCCCGTTCCCGCCGCCTTCTCTCCCGTCCTGTGGCGGGGAGGGGAGCGCGGGCTCCGGGCGCCGCCGGAGGTGGGCAGGGTCTGGGGCTTCCCCGGCTCCTTTTCCCTGGGGCTCGCTCCCCGGAGCGGGAAGCAGGGTGCTGCGGGAGAGGATGCTCCAGGCCGGGCCCGGCTCGCCCCTCTGCCCCGGTCCGGCTGAGACCTGGGCTGCGGCGGTGCCGGCCGTGCCTCCGGGCTCCCTTTCCTTTCGCCCGTGCCGCCACGGTGTGCTCGGGGCGAGAAGGAGCCAGCTGATACTTTGAGAGGGAACTTAGATCGAGCTGTGGGAGAAAAATCGCCTGCCAGAAACAGTCCTAGGGCATCGAGGTCCTGGTGCAGCCCCACAGTAAGGCTCTATCAGGGGCTCTGAAGGGACAAAGTGCTTTCTGTGCCTTCTCGGGCAAAAGCCGGTTCTGGCCATCCCTCCAGCAAGGGCACTCGTCTGGCTTTGCGCCTTCCCAGCACTCTGTGCCCCGTGCCGTGCGTGACGGCTGCCCCAGCACTGGGATGAGGGGGAAAGGAGGCTGGGAGCTCCTCTGCCCCCCGAAAGGCAGCCGAACCAGAGGGCGCTGATGCCGGCAGCTCCTGGAGGATGGCTGTGCCCGCTGCCAGCTCCGAGGGGAGCCTGTCAGGGCTTATAACTCATCCCCACTGGCCCATGGCTGAGTCCTTACCCCTTCGCTGGGTGAGGGACAAGGGATGCTTCTTCCCACCCCAAAAAGATTGTTTATTCCTACTATTTTCCTTTGCTGAAGTTCCTTTTAGGGCAAGGAGATGGCTTTATTTCCAACTGGAAATTCTTGCTGCAAATCTAGCCAGAATGACAGCTATTCCCATTTTTATGTATCAACCAGTGTGTTGGCACACACTGGCTTGTCCTTGTCCCTTAAGGAAGATATTCTCTTTGCAGAGGGAAAAAGGCAAGGACAAAAAAGGTCTGACCTCTGCTTGACAGCCTGATCTTGTAGCTATTTGGGGGATATACCAAATCCACAAACTATAAAAACAATAAGGAAGGTTAATACAGGAGAGCAGAAGTATGCATGCTGTCTGCCTTTATGGTATTGCATCACTTGCAATCACAGCCCCTGTCTGAATACACACCACTTTTATTGTGTGGTTTATGACACCAGCCGCTCTCGGTGACTCATCTATAAACCTCTCTAAGCTACACAGAATACACTTGCTCTTTCCTTAGGATCACTTTGAGTATAAGTTTGGTTGAACTTTCCCTCTGCAGGATCCCTGGACTGTTTGCTTTTTCTGCAGAGAGCTGCCCTCTCTGTTCCTTCCCTCAGCAATCTCTGATTTCTGCATTGCAGTCCACTTGGGAATGAGACTCAGTACGTGGGGAGGGGGGTCTGGGATGTCCCCAACTTGCTTTGGATGGAGGGCAGAATTATAAAAAGGAGAGGGCATGCTTTTCTCCCATCCAAACCCAAGATTTTGAATAGTACCCTCCACCCAAATGGTTGTAATTCTTCATCTGGGCAGAGCTCAGGGAGATCTGGACCATGTGTGATCAAGAATGTCCTGAGGAGATGGAAGGGACAGCAGTCTAGCTGTGCTCTGTCACCATCCAGGATGGAGATCACAACTCTGAAAGGGAGAAACTGAGGCCATCAGTTAAAAACAGGCTGAATCCCTGTGTGTCTATCATGGTTCTCAGCTACTCAAAATGCTTGGCTCTTTCAGCCCATTTGGTGTCTCATTCAAAAGTCTTTCGAGAACACCTACTGTGAAATCCCTCACTGTTGTTAATATAATCCTAGGAGGTTACTCTGTCCCACTTCACTCCTGTAACCCACTCACCCGCTCACCCAACTTTCCCTTCTGCACTAACATCATGACCTACATGCAGAAGACGTGTTTTCTGGTCCTGTTTCCATAGCAATGCAGCGTGGGGAACTCAGGCAAGCCAGTAATACTGAAGCCAATTCCCTTTCTGTGAAATCAAGACCTCTTTGAAAGTTGAGTTCAGTTTAAGGCAAAGTAGGAAGCCGCGGAGAGTTGGATTTCCAGCGCGAAATCCAGACCTCCGCGCCCTCTAGTGCCAGAGGCAGGCGAGGAAGAGCATCCCTGGGCACAAGGATTGGGAGGCTCCAAGCAAACTACGGCAAAGGGAGAGAAGCAAGTGGTATGAGAAAAGAACACTCTTCCCAGTGTCTGTTCCCAGTCAGCTGACCCTGGCTTGGTCACTCGGAGACTATGGCTTGGGTGGGTTAAACTATGGAGTAAAAAGTGGGAAGGAATTGGAGCTCGGAAGCCCAGACAATGTCTGACCATTTTTCGGGAAATTTTGGATCTCTCTGGCTTTGAGGTTTGCAGCTTGAAGCAATTCTCAGCTAATTCTGAGAGATTTGAAGGCACAGAAGAGGATTACTCGCTTGGGAAACTGCTGCCCTGACCTTCTACTGGCTGTTTAGGTGGGTGGATGGGATAGGCAACAGTAATCAGGCTAAGGAAAGCTGAAGGGGCTTAGATCCAGCTCCTATGAATGACAGGGATAACTTTTTCACAAATGCTTGTAGCCTTAAATCTTAAAAAGCTTAAATTGTATGCTGGTGTTTAATGTATGGTAGCATTAAATTGTGTGGTAGCATTTCAAGCCCTGTTAAACCCATCTTAGAGATTCCCATCTCTAAGAACCAGGCTGCAGAAAGAACCAAGCACTGACACTCCATGCACACCACCTACCCATCTTTTCCAGTTCCTATATTTTTTGGCAGAAGTAGCTTTCAGTTTTGCCAGGGTCTCCACAGCTTTTCCTGTGTCAGAGCTGCCCAGAAAATACAGTTCCCTACTTGCTTGTCCATATCCCACCAGCTGACTGCCAAACACCTGTGCCTAGCAGATTGCATTCCCCAGCTCTCCATATTCAATCGAGGAGGGATCCCTTGCTGACTTATCCCACTGCCTTCCTACACTTCCCTGATTGAAGTGGGCAGAATTAAAAGTTGAGACCACTTCAGAAGTTGCATTTAAGGGCTGCCTCCTTTTCCCATAGAGCCTGGGCTTGCCTCTATGTAAAAATGCTTCAGGCTGTGGAGCTGCCTGTCCTACCTTTAAAGCAATATTGTTGCCTGTGTCTAACACCATCTCTTCCCCATAGAGAGGGTTATATATCAGCAGGTCTTCCAAAGAGTATCTCTCATATAACAGAATTTGAAGTCCCAAACAGGACAGGGTGAGTGAGTGTCACCTCATTTCCATCAAGCACTTCCTAAAGAACACTCGCCAATGCCACTAAGGTATGCAATGGGATTTCAGTCCTCCACGTGTTCCATGTATTTGTTTTTAAGGATATGATATGGATTAAATGGAGCAGACCCCATTTAGGGCCAGCTTCTTTGCTCAGAGTCTTCTGCATGTTTTCTGTTTGACAAGATGATTCTCTGGTTCCCGTCATTCCAGTATTTCCTTAGACTCCATGGGCTAGATTCTGACCTTAATTACATTCTTTCAAACCAGGGGTGCCTCCAGTGACTTTAATTGCATCTGGTTTATTCTGGTGCAATCGAGCTCAGAATTTGACTTCACAGAAACATAGTAAGTGTTGTAATTAGAATATGCCAGTGTTTTGACAACTGTTCACGGAGCAGCTCTGTTTCATCAGACTCTGCTGAAAGGGAAATGCAATGTGATAATGGGCATTGGGAATAGCATGGGGCACCTCTTGCAGTGATGGCAATAAAGATCTCTGTGAGCAGCCACAACATAAACAGGCGAGAAATTCTGTAAATCAGCATTTCCCAGGATTTCCCTCAAGCTCTTAGAAAAGCTCTGAGTAAACTGTAGGCATGCGTGGGTTTTCTTAGTTTTTTGATTGCTTGTTTTTGGGTTTGTTTTTGTTTGGTTTTTTGTTTTTTTCTTTTTTTGGTTTGGTGTTTGGTTTTGTTAGGGGTTTTTGAGAGAGGTGTAATGAGACAAAAGTATCTCTTTCTTTTAAGACTTTTAAGTCTTTCTTCTGAATCATTGTCAAAATTAGTCTTGGAAACCAAGGTGATATTATAAACCTAGTAATTTAAAAGAATTCTCTTAGTGACTTCTCTGGCTTAGGATTTTCAGGTAGTCTCAATATATAAAGATCTCTTTATTTCTGTGCAGATGGGATGATCTGCAAACATTGAGGATTAGATCCTTCTCTTTTCTAATCCATTCCACCATGTGAGAAACAAAAATTAGCAAAAACTATACATGGGGAAAAATTAGGTTTCTGATATTGCCCATAGCATTTTCATAGATTCCTGAGAAATCTCTCAGCTTCGCAGTGAATTTCTGATGTCTATTTAAAACTCATCCATCTCATGTTCAGTCAATTAGAAAGCAGAGCAGGCATATATTGAAAATTATTCATAACTTTGTTCATGAGTAATGGCAACAAGCTTATTCTGCTATTATTTCTGAAGTCCTTTAATGCAAGCCAGTGACAAATTATTTATTCATGAAAGTATTCACAGATTACAAAAATTTCATGAATGTTAGCATGAATAATTAACAGAATTTTTGTTATTTGTTCTCATTGCTCATTATTTTCCTATTCAAAAAGGCATCAGTCTTCCACTTAGAGAGCATTAGAACATAATGATTACAGCAGTGGATCAGACAGGTGTTTTGTCTCGTCCTGTGGACTGTTTCTATCAATGTTGGTTTCCAAAAAGGCAGGTGTAGGGGATGCTGCCCTAGAGATCTGCACTGCCATCAGGTGAAAGGTTTTTATACCCATCAGCTTTGGGTTTGTTCACTATCCAGAGATCTTTTCCAAATGACAAAAAGATCTACTCATCTGCCTCACCAAATGAAAACCTCTAGTGAATTTAGACAAGCTGCAGAGGTACTCACTGGCCAGATAAGCAATGGTTTTGCCTCCCAGTAAGTTCAGTATCTTAGTGATAGCATGTAGCAGTGAATTCAGTAAGTTAATTAACTATTTTCTTTGGAAAATCATGTTCCAGACAACCTTTGATCTATTTAAGTTAGTTGTCTTTCAGTGTTATTGATACCTCTCTGTTACATGACACAAAAAGACCAACTGGAGCAGCCAGTTCATCACATAAGTGTCATTCATTCACTCAATCATGAGAGAAGAAAAGAATAATAAAATTATTTCTATTTTAACACCTCTTACTCCTCCCATGCTAACGAAAGTTGTGGTTTGTCTGTTTGGTTTGGGTTTTTTTTTTTTTTTTTTTCTGTCCACTGCTGTAATAGAGCAGAATTGGGTTGGTCACTGTAATTTCATACTGAGTGGCCACAGGTGGCTCAGGAGCCAGAAAGGCTTCCAAACATTTCATTCCACCTGTGATTGTTTTGCCTCAGCCANGGTTTTTTCTTTTTGGTTTGGGCTTTTTTTTTTTTTTTTTTCTGTCCACTGCTGTAATAGAGCAGAATTGGGTTGGTCACTGTAATTTCATACTGAGTGGCCACAGGTGGCTCAGGAGCCAGAAAGGCTTCCAAACATTTCATTCCACCTGTGATTGTTTTGCCTCAGCCAATGTTAATTTCCATTAACGATCCAAATGCTAAGTCCACCCTACCTAATTAGCACACTATGAAGTACTTAAATCCTTATTCCCTTTTTCAAAGAGCAATAATTTCAGTAAAGAATTTCTAAGTTCTTGGACAACCCAGCTGTTAATCTAATACTGTGAAAAAGGATCATTCATGTGTAGTTTGTTTTCTCTTTCTTAACCAGCTTCTAGTTTGTAATAGTAATCTACCTATTCTATCACAACTTAAAATTGTCAAAGAATTTAAGACAATAAATAAATAGGTATTTATGTAGACTTATCAGATTGTTTTTCTTGGTCTTTTAGCCTGATGCTTCAAAGAATATACATCAGACAACATTTTTTTTAAAAAAAGCTGTGATTCTTTTTTATCCTCTCCTATATAAATCCAGATGTTGTCAGTTTCAATCAATTAAGTGGAAGTGAAACAAGGCTTTTCAATATAATACCTAAGATTAATCCTGTGCCTGTCGTAAAGATAGGTATGCTTGTTGCTACCCTCCTGTCCTTCTGTAGTGTGTCTGATCTCAGTGACAACTTGTGTATTTCTGCTATCAGCACAGCCACTTCCATTTCAAATGCTTTCCAAACCCTTGCATATACAGCCATGAGGTCCTTCTGATATGCTGCTGTTTAGTTTATCAGTTTGTTCCAATGTTTCCCCTCTCAGTGTTTCATGTTCTAACAGCTCATGTACCTTCTTGTCTTGAAAAAAAATAGGTCTTATATGGATGGATATTGGCACAGCATCATTTGCAGAGAAGATTTAACCAAATGAATAATTCAGAACCTCTGCAAAGTCCTTTTCCTCATTAGTTATTCCAAATAGCCCCTTGATGTGCAGCAGATCCCGTTGTTTCCCTCCTAAACTGGGTGAATTTAAGCCCTTTCAGAAATGTCCTGCAGTACACCCCTCTGCACACACCCCCACAAACTCTTGTCAGTTTGTGCATCCTTGGCCATCTTCATTTAAAACTGACATTTTGTTTGTGTTTTATTTTAATTCCCTCCCTTAGCTATGGGCTTCACCAGAGATAAAGTGTCATTTCCTCAAAGGTTGGCTCAAACAACTTCTTGGACCTTTATGTTTCACAATAACTTTTTTCCTATCTTGCTTTCCAGTTTGCTTTCTGCATGACTGCATCAGAGACTGTCTGTCGAAATACCTGGTGTTCTGAATCCATGGATTTTACTTTCTTTCTCTTTTGTTCTTGGGGTTTTTTAGTTTTATTTTATTTCTGCCTTAAGTACTTTTTAAGCAGTTCACTAATTATAATCAGTTTGTCTCATGCTCTTAATGTACTAATAAGTTTATTACTTTTCAGTGTTTTGACTGTATCATTTCTTCAGCTATTTAGTGAAGAGCACCTACTGTTTTGTCTCCACTTATTCTAGAAACCACTTAGGAATTGATGTGATTTTTTATTTGTATGGGTTGACTTATCAATACACAGACAGGTGAACTCACCAGTGGTTGCCCTTTTATTAGACTTGGGTACCTCTTTGATGTCTCTCCACATAATCCACTGAATATCCCAGACATTTCCTGAAATAAGGGTGCAAGCATCAGGGTTGAATTAGAGCAGGATATTTTTTCCCTTAGCACACTGGACTGAGAGCAAGTTGATCACAGATAAGCTCCTGACCATGCCATGGACCTGCTGCCTGATTTTTGACACATTCCTATGGCCTGACACAAAGTCTGCTGAGGTCAGAGACCAAGTCTTGTTACTTTGGTTAGGCTTTGGCTTGGTGTCCTGAGGCAGGGGCAATAACTCTTCCTGGTCCCATGACAGTGTTGTAGGGATTTACTTCCCACAGATTGTCAGGTAATGAGGTTCAGTTGTGGTGCTGCCAAATGAAACAAGGGAGCAGACAGACTCCTTCCACAGGGATTTTCTTTGTACTGGAGCGTTGGAAAATTGAGCCTTTAGGAGATGCTTACTGGGAAAGTTTCTGTTCAGAAAAGGAGGATAAGATAAAATGTTTGGTGTCCCTCAAACAAAAAGGTACTGAAGCTGCAACTGCTCCAGATCTTGGTGAGAAGTAAAAGAGAGATGTTTTCTCTACTGTTGCTTTTCCATGCTTAGGCTAAGCTCAAGCTGATCCCCACATCCATTGCTGGCATCTTTCACCCACACTAATTTCACTTTTCTAGCAGTGTTTATTCAGCTGATGAAAGCTGTCAGAGCACGAGTGACATGAAAGGAGAGGCCATCACCAAAGAAAGTGCTATATTTAACCTGGCAATGTCATGCCTTCTCAGTATGACCTTGAGCCCTAGCAGTGAGAATTTAAACAGGGAATCTTGGTTGTGAAGTTTTTTTTTTCCTTTAGCCAAGCATAGAAGGCTCTTAAATATGAGGAAAAGCAGGGAAGAAGGAAGGTAAAATAAGTTACCCTTCTGCTTTTGACATTTATGATAGCTAGCACACTTAACTGCCACTAGAAGGAAAGAATACATGAAGGACTCACTGTTAAATTCTCATTAAAAATGTCTGTTTGATGTCTGCTAGTCATTTCCACAATCTGATCCACTGGGAGTAAATGCAGGGATTTTTACTGAAAGGTTTTGACATCAGAAGCAGTTTCCTGCAAGGAATATCCTACTGTTAGTAATTATTTTGCTACGTGCTTCAGTAAAGTGGAGAAAACCCAAAAGTATACAATCAGAAAAAAATCAAGGAAATAAAAAAAGAAAGAAGATGAACGAAACCATTGGTTATGTTTTGTCTGAAGAAAGCCTGTAACTATCTCCCTTTCTTTAGCAGAGTGAGATTCTGTATCTCCTACTTTGAAGCACAGTGGAATGCAAAATATCTGGTTTAAAAAACCCAGATAAGTCAAGCACTGCCATCCTGTCTGAATGACAAATTTGACAATTAATATTCTACATTATTGTCTTTAATTCCTCTTAAAAATCAAAGTGGGGTGTGGAAATGACAAATAGCTAAAAAGATGAAGGGTAATTTTCTTGTTAATGCTTTCAGAAAGTAGTGACAAATGCTGAGTTCCTGGTTTCACCACAGATTGCTGACATGGCCTTGGACAAACTCAGTAACCTCCTGTACCTCAGCTTCTAACATGGAAATAGTATAAAATAACATTTTCATTCCTACAAACTTTATCTGCTCTTCCTGTTTAGGTTTTAAAGTGTTTGGCAGCATTTCTGGAACTAGTCAGCACTAAACACACCCTTAACCTTACTTAAATTTGGGCATCCATAGAAAGAAATGAATGCTATATTATCTTTCAAACATTCAGTTCTTTTTACTCCATGTCCAAATTACCTAATAACATGGGCCTTTGGAGAGTAAGAGCCTTTCCACTGTCCCTGGGTGCTGCTGGCACAGGCAGCTCTACCTGGGATGGTGTCCCAGCTTCTGCTGGGCTGATATCACTGTGTGCCTGATCCCTGCCACACTCTTCTGAGAGAGAACTGGGGGAACACTGGCTCAGGGAGAGTTGATTGTGCACTTGGAGTCATCAGCTGAGCCTCCTCTCTGGAGTCATCAGCTGAGCCCTCCTCTCTGGACAGTGCTCAGCCTGCTCGACTTTTTCTGCTCACCAGAAACATTTTGTCCTTCTTGGCTGGGTTCTTACTAAAACTAAAGCTACTACAAGGCACTTTGGGAAGGTTCCCTGAGGGAAAGGCAGGTGCAAAGCTGCAGAGAGAAAGCACTTATCCCCACACATCTTGAACAGCAGTATTTACCCGGTTTGGGAAGATGTGACAAGGTGATATAGTGGCAGCCTAGAAACCAAATGAGCTGCTCCTCAGGGACAGTCATTGGATCTGGCTGCTGTGGACAAAAGGTGCAGTTTCTAAAGACTCAGTTCCACTGAAGACTGTCTGAATCACCTTTTCCTGGGGCACAGGCAGGCTGGTAGTTCTCTCTCAAAGGGGATTTTCTGGCAATCAGCATATTCTATGGTGCTATGACTTGAATGAGAATGAACCCCTTGCCCTCCCTACACCTTTCTTTTCTCCACCGTTTAAGAGTTGGAACATCAAGTTTCCTCAGTGTAGGTCAGTAGACAGGACCAGCTGAAGGTGTCTGGATTTTGTGCTAAGGGTGACAGCATAACAAATTCCCACAGCACAACAGCAAAGGAGAAATGCATCCTCTGCATTTTCTGATATGCTTTGGATGCTGTGTTCAGGTTAGTCAGCTGAGAGGCTCAGGGTCTTCTGATTGCACATCTTAGTGGGTGAAAAGCTCTCAAGTTAACTTTTATTCCAGTTTGAGTAGATGGAGCAAAAAAAGTCTTCAGCCCTTTCCTTCAAGGCATGAGAAAGCTGTGGTTAAACCCATTTCCTAACCCTCTGGCAGTGGTGTTAATGCAATACAACAAAAAGAACAAGGAAAAAAGTGCAGGAGAGCTCTCAGTTTGTTTTTTTTTAATTATTTATTTCACAGATCAACATTTTATTCATTGCACATTATTGCTTCTTAAACAAAGGAACAAAATTAAAAGCACAACAACCAGAAAGGAAGAATTTTTTTGCAGCTGAACACATAGAGAAGAGATGATAACTTAATAAAGAGGAATCATTTGCTTGTTTCAAAGGTCTACTCAGACCTCTTTGTTAGGGGTCTGGGGGGCACTCAGGCTGTGCACAGCCCATCCTGACTCCATGGCACCCTGGACACTGGAAGGGCACACAGGATCACCGAGTCAGTACAATCACAGGGATTTAAAAGCCTGCTGTCTCTTGCTCAGCCCCTGTTTCCCTGCCATGATGTGAGGGGATTAGTGTGTGTGCTGGGTGCCAGACCTCTTGCTGCTCTGCAGTGAACCACTCTGGGTGCTTCAGCCTCAGAAGGAGCCTAATCCAGGCCTTGTCAGCTGGCAGCACCTTCTCTCTGATACCAGGGCTTGACAAGCTGGGGCTTGATGGGTGTTTGAGAGGCAGGCATGAAAGCAGGAGGAGAGGTGCTAAACCAAGACAGCATCTCACAGAGAACTCAGATAGTCTTCTTTGCCCTGGTGGGAGCCAAGGTGTGTTTGCAGTTAGCCCTCGGTGCTGCTGCTGCTGCTGCTGCAGTGTCAGTCCTGTTTAGTGGTGGAATCGATTAGCTGGAGAGTGAGAACATCACTGTCTTTGCTTTCAAGTGGTGGCTATGTCCCACCAGGGGAAAGGGAAAAGGACTCTGAGTTGTCTGATCTCCCACTGTTCCTTAAACTCTGAATTGAACTGCACAGTGAGGGAAATGAGAGCTGATCTTTGCTTAGATAAGCATTCTCAAGCAAATTGACAAACCAATGGCATAGCCATTTGTGTTCCTATAGGAAATTATATACATGCCACCCCAGCTATGGGTGCAGTCCTGCACCATGAAATGTGCAGCTCCCTCAGCTCAGGAATACCTGGGATTTGGCATAATACTCTTTTTTTTTTTTTTTTTCGCTTGCTGCTTGCTGAAATGATTACCTACAGTCCCTCAAGGGCAAAAGGAAAAAAAAGTTCTGAAAAAACCCTCTACATTCTCCACAACAGAGTACATGCAGTTGCTCTTATCACTGTTTATACATAGATGATTATGCTATCTTCCACAACAGTGAGGAATGAAAGGATTAATTGGGCAAATAATCTGAAAATCAAATACTTCTTTCCTTGATGTTTTTTTAAAAGGATAGATTTTGCCAAAGCTGTCCCACATTTATTTATTTTTTTAATAATCTATTATTACTCTAATTAAACATTTAACTGAAGAGAGCAACATTTTAATAAAAACAAGTTAAAGATTTGTTATTTTAAGGAAAACAGCTCTCTGTTTTGGATTTGGAGAAGAGAGAGGAAACTTTCTCTCTTTGGTCTACATCCAGTAGATTGAAAACAGAGAACTCTTCTGTTCAGTTTCCTTTCTACTCCTCCACCCTCCATGCTCCTCTTCCTTCCACTGTGCACTTCTCATCACTCTTTTCACAGATACAACCTAGTCAGTCAGGAAATGACTTCATCTGCTCTCTGAGTGGACGAGTTATGATCACCTAAGCAGCCCCATTCACACGTAGAACTACTGATTTTCTTGGGTTTTTTACCACACTCACTGCAGGAGCACGGTGCTGTATGGAGCAGTTTGCAGCCTGTCCCTTCTGGGGTTGTCTGGCTTCTCAGCCTAAGGAAGAGGGGGCAGGACACCAAAAGTTGTCAAGCCTGTGAGAAAAATCTTGTCTTCCCAATAGCCTCAAAGAGGGTTGTGTGAAGATGGGCTTTTCTGAGAACAGACATTCCCTCAGTCCTGGGTCTCATCAGTCACTGGTCTCATCAGGCAGCTGATGCTTTCTTTTGCTTTCAGATCACTGAAAATAAAATGACCTATGCTGAACAATTTGTTAATTGTCATTAATTTGTCCACTGGATATTTCCCCCCTATATTTTAAATTGTACATCTGCAAGTGTGCTGGCTAAGCTTCACAGTCTGATTAATAGTTTCAATTATTATATCAAGGCCAAGAGATTCTTTTAATCTTTTCACATTCAGTATTGAGAACTTGGGACTTTTTGTGTGTGACTGTTCACTTAACACATGTGAACCAGCTTCCCACCTCTAAATTAAAGGCCTGATATCTCTAGGCAGAAGCTGAAGGTGCTCTGGAGGGCAAGACAGGCTGGACAACCACAGGCTGACTCTATTCTCTTTTGCCCTAAGAAAGGCTCAAGAGCAGCACAGCTGAAGGGAGAGATCCCAAACCAGAAATATCTTGGAGAAAAGACCAAACCAAAGTCATGGGCTGTTCAGCAGGGGCTGTATTTGTTGTTTCTTTCCCCATATCAGACAATTATTGCAAATCACTGGTGGCTGACTCCATACTTCAGCCTGCTCTTGATCCCATCTTGCAGAAGTATCTGTTGGTTCCATACCTGTGAACACAACACTGATATGTTATGATTTAGCATTATTTTGCATCATCCATCTTTTTAAAAAGACAAATGCCTTTCAAGAGATGTTGACCTGCAGGTCTACACCATGAATAGTGGTAGAAACTCCCTTTGGGCACGTTTTCCTTGCATACACCAGGACTGCTTCCACACAGGACAGAAGCTGTGCTGCATCTCCTCCATCCTGGGAGTGGCACAGAGTGCAGTCCACTCCAAATGTGCAGACCTGGTTGGCTCTGTGTGTCCTAAGGGAAAATGTGGGATCTTAACATAGACTTGGCTTCCTTGGGCAGTTATTTTCTGCCTCATGGTTTCCTTCACTTCAGCATTGGCTGCTCCATCATCCTTTTTCTTGAAAACTTTGCAAAAACTTGCAAAGCAAGCAAAGGGATTCCTGTCTTATGACATTTCTGCTGCTTTAGCACTGCCTTTTTTTATACTATCTGCTATCTCTACAGCTCATTTTAGGACTGAGGCAACTGCTCTTTTATTCACTTCCCCACTGAACAAACACCCCAGAAATGTTTGTCACATCATCTGCTCCATACTGTGAGTGATAGTCCCTGGGCCTGGCACAAAATACTAAAGGAATGAAACAGTATCTAGTCTGAGCAAAGATTGCAAAATCTTTCAGGATCTTTTCACCCACATTTGTTAGCATCTCCTCTTTTACACATAAAACCTGTTCACACATGCTGAAAATACAGGGCAGCACACTTGAAAGTGCTTGCAAGGTATGCTTTACTCAGTGGCTTCCTTACTGTTAGGCAACAGACTACAGACAGTTACTGAACTAGGAAATGTAATGCATTCTTAAGGAGCATTGGTCAATCATGTGGAAATAGACATCACCCTCAAGTATGATTAAAATTGCTAGTGGTATCAGACCTTATGTGCCTGGTTTTATGTTGATTACTGAGTTCAAAGAGGTACCCTTCCACTTAATAAAAGGCTGCTGATTAGTGAGAAATGTGCATGACTTTCAAAGAACTAAATGGAAATAATTACTATATTATTTTATTATAGTATTATTTATTTACTACGTAATTTATTATAATTACTATATTATTATATATATAAAAATAATTATTATATGTCAACTTGTGATTGTGCTACTCTTGGATAGGGGCATCAGTGATCTCTGCCTACATGGAGTTTCTTATTTTTCATAAATGTCTCAGAGCCACAAAACAATGACCAAAAAGAGCATGGGAGACTCACAGGGCCCCAGGGACCTGTAAATAGACAGACAAGTGTCATAACTGGCAGGGTGAGATAAATTCTATTTGAGATGTCACTTCTAAAGAGTCTGTTCTTCATTTGTTGCACTTAGTTAGCAAAGCAGAGCTTCTAGAAGTCTATTTCAATACATCAGAGTAAACAAAGGCAGCAGGAGAATACATGTGTTCTGTCTAGTCTCATGCTGGTGCCAAGGGGCCAGAACCCAGATGTCCTGACTCTGAGTTCAGCACCATGCTCTTATTATTGGACTATAATTTTACATGGAGCTTTCTTTCTTTTCCTTTTATTTTTTTTTTTTTCTCCAGGGGGTTGAGGGGTGGTGGTACATTGTATTTGTTCACACAGCCAAGACTGAAGAAAAAATGTTATGAATAATTACAGAGCAAGGCAGGCTCCTACGTCACCCATCAGCATTGTCTAATTGCTGGTATTATTCTCTGTTCTTACTCACCCTCATGTCACTGCTGCCTCCTTCCACCTCGAAGCCTTAACTCCTCCTTCCTCTGACAGGATGTACAATAGCCAGAGCAGTATAAATCAAAGCCTAGAGTCAGGAGAATTAGGACAGATTGGAAGTGCCAGTTCCTCGGGAAGGAGAAGAACGAAACAGGACGGCAGGAGATCAGAGGAGTGATTGCAGCTCCATTACGAGGGCCGTGGTACCATCTCAACAGGTTATTGCCTGTCACAAACTGTTGTTATTTTCCAGCTCCTGACGGGTGCAGATCTTGATCTGAAATAAATGCCAGCTATCCACTCACTTTATAAATCTCCTCGCTGTGCTCACATGTAATATTTACTCGCCTTCATGTTTTTCAAGTAAAATATAATTTTATCCTTTTGGTGTCTTCATTGAAAAGCAGCAGCAGAGAGATTGAGAGCTACAGAGGAGCTCTTACAGGTCCATGCTGCAGTGGGACTGAGAGGGGATGAACTCAGGCAGATCAAAAGGCAGGATGAGCTCTGTTGGGGCTTCCATGCAGTGCACTCTCAACATAAACTGCCTCCTTAATCAGGTTTGGACATTAATCATATAAGTGGTCAAAATACTGAATTTTTAAAGCTTTCTTTCATTGATTTACTTACCAGTTAAAAAAAGGGGGAAACAGCCAATTAACCAATCAAAACCCCCTAACTTATTCCCAGCAATTCTATAACACCAAGTTGAAACCTAAGGGTATCAGCATGTCAACATGTCACTGGGAGTCTCAGATTTCAGGAGAGCAGTAAAAAAATGCCTGGAGCAGAAAGAGGTAAAGATGGTTTCTGCTTGAATGCTGGATCTTTCTTTGCTAAGAGATTTTGTTGAGAGCAGATCTCCATACTGACTTTCCTGGGGAGGTAGGGGGACAATAATCTCTTTAGGATAAAGATTGTTTTTGGTTTCTTTAAGTTTAAGATTTATGTGTAAAACAATAACTGATCTTTTTGTTAGCAACATGTGTAATTGTTAGACCTCCTGTTTACCCAGCCAGCACAGTATGCCCAGGTTTGTTATACAGAAGTTGTGTTTGGAGGTAACTTGAGCAATATTTTCAATAATGCTCATAAACTCGTGGGCTGGCTTATCCTCCCCATGCTCTGCAAACGACAAAGTGCTGGGGGTTATACTTTTTGAGCAGCTGCCATCTCTAAAGCAGCCTCTGTGTCCTTAGCCTGAGGTAGAGTGGGTGTTTTTCTCCTGCTGACACTTCAGAGGCTGTCACTCTCACAAGTGGTCCCTGGGATGTAGGTAGGAGATTTGGATGAGTAACAGGCATTTGTTTAAACCAGAGCTGCAGGATCTGAATCCTGAACTGGGAGTGGGGAGCTCTCATTGTCTGTCTCAAAGCAGTGAGGGAGAGATCCAGCTCTGATTTCCCTCCTGTGTGATGTAAATCTGCAGAGGAAGGCTGCTACTGGCATGGCACAGGAATTGTTGGTTTTGAAACGTGCAGGATGTAAGTGTACCTGTACAAGCATGAGAAAATCTGCTGGTGTTCAGGGTGGGATCACTGGCTGGGTTTGTTTAAGCAATGGCATTGCACTTTACTGCTCAACTTTTGTGCCCCAGTCCCATCAGTGAGGTTTTGAACACGCAGCCAGACTTGGAAGACAAAATGTTTGCTCCATGTTTTACAGTAAGTTGTTTGAGACCAAAATGATCTGATTTTGGTACTTTAATGAAGCATCCTAGTGCTGCTTTGAGTTAGCATATCATTGACAGGATAATTGTTCTGAATAGACCAGGCTAAGTTAAAGTCTCATGGCAATAGTGGGAACAAAAAAAAACCATCATCAAGTTTGCTTCAGGAACCTATTTCTCACCTGAGATGTATTTTCACTAAGCTGTGCTTATCTCTACTGAATGTCCAGATTTAGGGTGAGGTATTACCATTTTAGTGATTTTCTTCACCCTTTCTCTTTACATTCCTTAATTAATTTTTAAGACTGTGAGCTGACACCATAGTTGCAAGGAGCTTTCCATTTCAGACTGAGTCTTTTTTTAAAACAGTCTTACTATTAATTTTCATTCATTATAGTATTTCTCTATGTATTAAACTTCCTTATTGCTATATACATTATAGAATTACTGCTGTCTCTAATGAAAAACAGTATTTTAGAGCAGAGAGGGTTTACTTCTTTTAAGATTCAGTAATTTCCTATGCTTAAGAACAAGAAAAGACCTATTAGGAGAGGAGGATAAAAGAAAAGAGAACAGCTCCGACTGTCAGTAACTGCCATTTATTTGTATTAAAAAGCAGTGACTGCCAAAAACTACAGAAGCTCAAGAAAGTTATTGCTTTAATATATTTATTAAAGATGTTCTCTCAGTAAAATATTTTATTTTCTATTAGATAAAAATTCTAGTGGAAAACATCTGCCTAGATTAAAAAGAAACAAAACAACAAAAACTACTAATTGCTTCATTAGAAATGCAAAACAATCCATTTTCTCAGATTTCATCAGCTTGTTGAAACTCTGCCATTAATTTCTTTCATTTTAAAACAAAGTTTTAAAAACCTTGCTGAACTTCTTTGCTTAATAATGTTTTGAGGGATCAAAGTACCTGCTCAGCAGTGTGCAAGGTGAATGTGAAGAAACAAAATACAACAACAAATCTAGTTAGTGCAGAAAAGGAGAATAAGGAGATATAAGCCTTAGGAGATAATGGTAATTTTATAGAAATATACTTTTTACTACCATGATATAGCCCACTACATGATAAGTTTGTGACCTAGAAATTTATTATTTTTTTAAAGGAGAATAGAGTATTTATTTAATTTGACTGGATCCATTTACTTTTTGAATGTTTTGAATGTTTTACTTTTTTCTTTTTTCTTTTTTGGTGACTGGGTCACTAGGAGAATTTCTTAGCACAAATTACATCCATTTGCTATTTGAACAGACTTATTTTGTGTGTGTGTCTTTGTGGGCTCTTCATGTCTTTGGGCAAAGTAGACATGTATTAGTTTGAAAGTAACCCTTGTTCCATGTTTTCCTGTTGAAAGTCTTGCAGGATGATCACCTCCCTACCAATATCCCCATAAAACATCAGTGCTTGTGGAGGATGAAATATGATCACGGTTCTTTGTGACTGCCTGACTGTGGCAGGGCTGTGATTACCAGGCAATTTCTTCAAATTGTCACCTGGTTCAGTTTCCTGTACCACATGAAGACTTGGAGGAGCAGGGGCAATTTATGGACAGGCCAAACCACAGAACTGGAGAGAACAATGCTGAGGCAACACTTTTTTTGGCTAGATATATATAAAAAATTATACTTCAGTAAAATTATCTAGCTTAGACAATTTTTAAACATGATCCCAAACCAATTAATTATGCCTCTCTGTTCTGAGCTCAACTGAGTACTGATGTGTGCCTTATCTTTACTGTACAGAAAATGTACAGGAAAATAAATAACAACATCAAAATACTTCCCAATATCTGCCCCATGGAGAATGTAATTTAAAGATGAAGAAGGAGTGGATTTCGAAGACAATTTGAGATAACCACTGTAGCCTTGCAATAAAACACAGACAAATCAGTTGACTGAGAAATGAACAATGTTAGCAAAAGAAGGCAGTTGTTTTAGATAAATAGATTAGGGTTGGATACATCCCACTGCTTTAAGCCAAACTCCTGTTTGTCTCTTAAACTCTGTTTAGCTGTCAGTCATTTCTTCTCCAGCTGTCTTCCTCCTAATCCTATTTTTCTTTAAACTAGACTACATTTTTGGCTGGGGTTCACAAGGAGTTTGATTATGTTACCTAATTCACTAGTTTTGGATTTTTTTTTTTCTTTTTAATCTCTGGGGCGATTTGGTTTTGTTTTTTTCTGTTATATTTCTGGTCTATGATTCTTTTCCATTCTTCCTTTTCATGTTTCAGGAGCTTGTTTTAATACTCACACTCAGGGATTTTCCCACTTTTTTCCTGCCTCTGCTTCTCCTTTCTCTTTTCCACCTCCCTACCTGATATCTTATTCCCTATATGTTCATCTGTAGAGATTTTGCAGAGTGAATGAGATGGCACAATTCTATCCTCCAATCCTTTGCAGGCTCTGAGTGTCACAGAGGGAATTCTTAAAACCAAGTAAAGTAGCTAGAATTTGATTCACAAATGTGGGGCATGATTTTTATTTTACTTTTAATGCATCCTCTTGAAAGTTCAGAATAAACTTAATTTTCGTTTTCTGCCTCTCCTTTTTTTTTTTCTACCAGCATGGAAGGATTTGGTATTTCAGTTCCTGTCACACAGGGGTGATTGAAAGAGACCTATCCCAGGATAATTTATAACTTGCTGGCCAGCAAAGCTGCACCAGCTTGGTGTGTTTTACTGTGGCCTTCCATCATATCCACAGGTAGATGCTGGCAAAGAGAGTCCAGCCTCAAACCCACTGATATTTCTCCTCTCCACAGTGCTTGGAGCAGGCTCACCCCAGTCATGCTGCTGTGGCAGCTACTGTCAGAGCTCTTGCATTTGTATTTCTTTTAAAAACACCTGGATATGAGAAGAGGGTAAAAGCAGTGTCTCCTTCCTGCTGGCAGCTGCCAGTAGCAGCAATTATGTTCAGAGGCAGCAGATAAACAGCAGAGGAACAGCCTTTGTCTGCCTGCTCCCAGCACCCTCACACCTGCACTGTCACCTGCCAGCAGCGTGCACAAATGCAATGATATAAGGAGCACTAAATTAAGAGACACTGGCAATGGCAGGCCAGAGAGACTTCAAAGGCCTCCTACATTAAGCACTTAAAAATGAGCCCTGAAGGGCAGCCTGTGCCTGGAGCAGAAATGAGAGCATACTGTGTCTGCTGGGCATTACCTTAGCAGAGCTTTGGAGACCAGGGTGTTTCCAGACTCCCTGCACTGCCTGGGTGTAACACACCCACTGGTGCTGCCTCTGGGAGTGGCTCTGTGTTAGCCTGCTCAGATCAGGGCCTGACTGCTCCAGTGTGCCCCAGCAGAGCTGGCAGAGCATGATTTTTGTCCTGGTCACAGTCCCCTGAGATGAAAAGAATCATCTTTCAGCTGTAAAGATGGAAGAGAAATTATTCTCAAAGTCCAGGCTGCTCTGGAGAAAAGAGTTCTGTTCTTTATAGTTTTAACAATTGTAATTTTCATTTTTTTTCTGTATTAGAAGATAATTTATAGGCAGATTTATAAACAAAACCAACCAAAAAGCATGCACAAAGAAGCCATACCTCTTATTCTTTTTTCTTTCTCCTTATAACTATTATTCTCTTTTTATTTTCATACTACATATCTGTGTGGATTTTCTTGAAGTGTTCCTGAAAAAGTTCCTGAAAGGCTTAGAAGTAAAAAACTTAATTGTAAAGCCCTGCTTGCTGTTCAAACTCTTCAGGAGACTTTTCCTTGTTAATGCTAATGTTTGAATAGAAATCTTTTTGTCATCTGTGGCTCCTTGCATCCTTTTATGCAGGAACAGTGGGAGCAAGTCTTACCCTTTACCTTGGAACTGTTTAGGAAGTAGTTCAGTCTTTTGATTGGAGAAGGAAAATAGTTCAAGAGACAACTGGAGTTTGTGGGCAAAGCAAAAACCTACATGGAATTACAGAAAGCCTTCTGCTGAGGAGAACAGCTTTCACTTCTGTTGGGAAATTACCTGACAGCTGGTAAATATCACTTCTGTGTGACACATTGTTCTGCTTTTATTAAAGCCAAAAGGCTGGAAAATTATTTAAAGCCTGGGATAGCAAAAAGCCCCATGAAAGCAAGGGTAACCAAAATACCTTTAAAGAGTCTCTTGTTCCAGGGTATTACCATGAGGATGCTTACTGTCCATTATTAGCTGCTTTCTGACAAGATGCAAAGTTTTTCATGGTATCACTTAACTAATTCTGTGCTGTGCAGTTCTTCAAAGAATTAACATGAAATAGCAGAAGCATTTTAATATCTGCTCTGGTTTTTATGTTGATGCACACTGAGTCAAGTTGCATTCAAATTTTCTCCCTGATTTTGAGTACTTTACCAGGCTGTTTTACCCTGCTACCTCCAATATTCACAGCAACCTATTCCAAAAATGCCATATTTCTTGGGAGCTTCAGTAGTAAGAGAGACATTCAGATTTCATTCCATTTACCTGGGAAAAAACAGTTCTTCTAAAACAATGTTTCAACTGCTCAGAAGAACAATCATCATTTTCTGAAAGCAAGAAGTAATAAACCCCTCATCTTCCAGGGTTTTGTTCTGTTGGTGGTGTTGTTTTTTTTTTTTTCTTTTTGTCCTGCAACACATCACAGCCCTTTAATGTAATTTTGTCTTCTTCATTTTAATGAGTTTATCCTTTAACTACAAGATTTCTCTGCTTGCCTGTATTTTCCCTTTAGCTTTTAGATAAAATTTTTACAAAGTAGGAAAACCAAAAGAAAAAAAAGACCAAACCAAAATTTGGATTTCCAGTTAAGTCTCTAAAAAAGACCATCTCTAAATGAGAACATCTTACTGGAGATATTTCTGTTTTGAAAGAGAAATTTTCCTTTGAGATAAATGTTTAGTTTTTTGTTGAGTTTGATCAGTGGCATTGACAAGAGAAGAGATCATCATAGTTTATATAACCATTTTTCATGTAATATATTGTGTAGTAAGCAGCATTTGAGTTTTATTGGGTACTACTGCTGCCCCTTGCATTGTTCTTTCTCTTTGGTGAGTGTTCTTTCTCTTTGCAACCTGTCATGAGTGATGTGTAGCAGACTTATAGAATTTAGGAGCTTTCAGACACTGGCAAAGCAGTGTGTCTCCCTGAAAATTAACCTAATTTCCTGAGCTTGGCATTACAGCAGAAAACACAAGGCTGGGGCACAAGAGAATGAGAAGTGCTCTCTTACCTTTCGCTCTCACCAGTTCCTTTCTGGCATCGTGAGTTTTGTCCTCTTACTCAAACAAGCAAACAGACACCAAAACATTAGAAATAGAACACCAAAGCCTTGTCAAAAGCACTTACTCTTCAGGCAAGATGTGTCTTTCTATTACAGCTTGTGCTCAGCTCATAACAGATCAGAACCCTTGTGAAAATACTGGGGTTTCTGACACCAGAGTTACACTCCTGTGAAAAATTGTCCACTACTAGTGACGATGGATGCCCTACCTAAAGCACAGTTATAAAACATAACTGTTTATTATAATATTTATAATAAAGTAGATTAATATTCTATGTTATTAATATAAAATTTATAATATATATTCAAAAAAATATAATATATCCTATGGATAAAGGACTATTTTTGCCAGGCTAAATTTTTTAATACTGTAATAGAGTACAATTTGTTTAAATACCACGTAACTTTCTTGAATTGAAGTTCAGCCTTTTAGTGCAAGAAATGGCTTGTGATGTGCTTGAGATTTTTCAGTACTTAGTAGGCATTAGGCAAATGACTAGTACACTGAGGAGTGAGCTGGCAAGGAGTTAGAAATCTAAATGTGAAAGATAATCTCTTTTGAAAATGCCAGGGACATCAAGGTGTTCCTTGTCCCATTTGATCAAGATTAAACATCCCATGTTCCTCACAGCAGAAGCTAAACTCATCAAAGAGCAAGATTTTGTGGGCAATGCTCAGCAGGCTATTTGTTTTCAAAACATAATGTACAGCTAGTAGGAGTCTTTTTCAGAGAGTTGCCTGTTTTAAATCCCTGAGGGGAATGACCACCCATGGATTGGGGTAGGAGTGTCTCTTAGGTGAAAAAAACAGTAGTCTCTTAGTTTTCCAGCAAATTTCTCTGACTGAAGCCTCTGATATTCCCATGTACTATTTTGGTAATATTTTAGCATACTGTCCTTTGCAATGCTCTTCAGGACTCCAATTCTCTTCTCCCTTTTTATGGATACATCTCATGAGCAAATGTTTCCCAGTGATGATCTCTTTATTGCACACCTTGGAGTAGATGAAATTTTTTCAGACTGGTGCTTTCTCTTGGCTTCTGCCAAGAAGTGTTATCATATCCTTGAGTTGGAAGGGACCCACGGGCATCATCAAAGTCCAACTCCTGGCCCTGCACAGGACATCCCAAAAATCACCCCATGTGACTGGCAGCATTGTCCAAACACCATTTTAGCCCCTTCTCTGGGGAGCCAGATACCCAACCACCCTCTGGGTGAAGAATCATTTTCTAATATCCAACTTAAGCCTCCTCTGACACACCTTCAGGCCATTCCCTCGAGGGGTTCCTGTCCCTGGGCACCACAGAGAAGAGATCAGTGCCTGCCCCTCCTCTCCCCCTCACAAGGAAGCTGTAACTGCAGTGAGGTCTCCCCTCTCTTCTCCAGGCTGAGCAGACCAAGCGCCCTCAGCCGCTCCTCACACGGCTTCCCATCAACGCCCTTCGTCATCTTTGTTGCCCTCCTTTAGATGCTCTATCTTTATATCTTTCTTCTATTGTGGCACCCAAAACTGCACACAGGACAGGAGGTGAGGCTGCACAGCTTGGAGTAAAGCAGGACAATCACCTCCTGTACTTCTCAGAGATCTGCCTGGTTTTATAAGGCAATTACAGCAATCCTAGTAAAGAGCTCATCTTTTCAGTTTTGAATGGAAGAGGGTATGTGGCAGTATTTGAGGGCAGGCAGTTTGCATGGTCAGTTGCTAAGATATTGGATAATGTCAAAATCATGCCTGAAATGATGGATTGTGCTATCCCTTAAAAAGATTTTAGCTACATGTTGGTCTTTATTTGTCTTCAGAAAAATTCTGGCCCTTAGAAGAATCATTTCATCTTTGACATCCTACAAAAACTATGTGACTCAGCAGAGTGAAATGCCCTGCAGATAGCACATCCATCAGTGACTATTCATTAGTTCAATAGTACACAACACACAGTTCACATCAAATTAATTCTGCCCATTAGGGAAAAATCTAGAAATCTCAGCTCACAAGCAGTTGGACTGGGAGAAATCTTGTTTCCATAGGGGTCAAAGTAAATCTTCTTTCTCTCCTGGTTGTCACAAAGCTTCATCTTACACCTTTGTGGTCAGGTAGTATTAGACAATTTTATTCCAAATGAAATTAAATTATTCCAAATTAAAATGAACCAACACAGACAAACTTCCCCAGAGATCCTAAAAGATATGAACATTTTTTTTAATCTTGTGAGAAGCCTGCAACTTCATAAAACAGGAACAAGTCATCCACAGAAATTAGTGGACATTTTTGACTGAAATTCACTTTGAAAAGATTCTACTCTGATATAAATGTTATACAAATACTAATCAATTTCTTTGAAAATTCCCTTGGACAAGTAACTATACATAGGCAGGAAAAGCTTTGACTTGGCAGGACTTTCATCTCATAACTTCCAGCCATGAACTTTCACTTCCATGATGATTATAAAAATTACTATCCAGAGCTTTCATCTTGTCTCTGTTGCAGTCTCTCATGTTACTTGCAGTAATTACAGGAAAGTCTTCTGCAGCATTTTAGGGAAGCCCATGAGGCTGATTTACTGAGATTTTGGGAATCTCTTTGCTTTCATAGCCTTCAGCAGGGGTTATTAGAGCTCAACACATCCAAAAATCATGCCAGATTCTCCATAATCAAATGCTACTGGAAATATTTTGCATTTCCATGTTATCTATCACCTTAAGGGAGTAATAAAATATATTACCAGCTGACTCAACTTCAGTACAGTAAAAACTCTCCACTGCATCATATTCAGCACACTTCTGGGCTGCAACACACCAGCTGCTTCAGAGTGTTTAGCATAATTCCACCTTATCAAAGGGTAGGAAATAGAGTATGGTATCCCACTGCAACAGATAGAATTTTACATATTGGAATTTAATTACTCAAGTTCTATTAGGGTAGCAGTTCTCTATCTGCTTTAATCCAACTCATTATCATTTGAGAGAATAGCACAATTGCTGGTAATTTATTGCTGGTGATACCAATGGTCTCTAGAGGTAGTTTTATCCAGCCCTTTAAATGTTAAAAGAGAAAGGCCCCAAACCAGAACGGTTTAAAGGAAAAAGTGAGGAATAAAAGAAAAGCTACTTTGAGGAATGCCTTTCATATGCCTTTAAATCAATCACTGAAAGACTTTGCAATAACATACAGCTGAGATCTAATGTTTTACAAATTTTACATTAATAATATTTTAACATTATTTTGTCGTATTATAACAATAAAACTGAACTCCAAATCGAAAACTTCTAACAGAATCCATGGCTTTTGGAAAGGATTGACTCTCTTAAAACTCCTCTTTGCCCTCTGAGGACAGAGGAAATCGCAGAGATGAGGTTATCTTTTGAGATCTGCAAAAGAACTTTGTCCCCTTCTCCATTGCATCAAATTCTGCTTGGTATTGGATCTGGACAGTGATCAGGTAGTAGGTATAATCAGGCACCTAAAAGAAATCGTGGAGCAGATTCCCAGCCAGGAACTTTGACACAAGTAGAAACAAAATATAAATAATTTCTGTGCCAAAAAAGAAAATTTCAAATTTTTTTTTTTTTGGGTACACTTATCATTCTACTCTGTTGTTGACAGCCAGGAAGTTTTTAAGAAACTGTCTCTGGTGGTGCCGTGAAATTTGCTTTATAGTGATAATATCATAAAGGAGACTGTCAGAATGCAACATCAATTATCTTTCCACAGAACATTGGCAGCATTACTGTCAGTCTTCACTGCAGCATATTTGAAGTATAGGCTCACAGTCCTTCCTACCTGAGCAGGGAAGGAGGCAGGAGAGGTAAGTGAAAATGAAAAGAGCACTGGAAGGTCAGGCTTCACATTTCATCTGTCTTTCACCTTCCTTACTGCCTTTTGGCAGCTCCCTCTCCCTATTCTTTAAAGAGTTTCTCATGGCAATTGCTTTAGTAAAACTTACTCAGATTCGTGTTTGATGGAAATGAAACAGAGAACAACAAATCTCCAGTGCCATTACACAGTGAAGTGATCAAAGGGCTGCCGATAAGTTGCAGAAAACTTGCAGAAACACACAGTCTTTTAATTTAGTTATGTATCAGATACTGTGTCTTTTATTTACTTTTCCCTTATGGTTAGATCTTGAAACATTATTTCATTCTGAGAAGAGCTAGTCTTCCTATCAGTCTTGCATATTTCTGTGGGTTTGCTCAGCAGCAGTTCATGTATTCCAACTGGGCTATTTAAAGAATAATGCCTTACTAAGCAGGAATCCCATGTATTTCCCCACAGCAACTCAGGGAGTAATGTGCTATTCACCATAAGCTAAGTACGTGTCATCAACATAATTTGAATTACTGTGCATATATTTACTTGAAATGACTGTTGGCAAGTGCATGAAAGCAAAGGCTAAGATTTCATTTGTCCTTTCTGCTTATACTCATTATTTTCCCCTGCAGTGACATCATCAGCATCTCTGCTGCAACTATAGTTAGTGGCACAAAGAGTGTTGTAATTTCAAATAAAGATAAAGCAGCAAGAACAGATGCACATCACTGAAACCCCTTAGCTTTAGCACCTGTATTTTGATTCTGAGCAAAAAATCATCTCAATACATTGCCCAAGAAAATAAACACCAAACACATCTGTTGAAGAAACCAAAAATTTCTTTCACTCAAATACTTTCACAACATCTTTATAGGGATGAACTGCAAGATGCAGCAATAATTTCTTTGCCCTAAGTGGTACTTCCTTGATACAGGGTAGTTTTCAGAAATGAATTGTCATTGGCATCTCTTTATATGTTTTTAGGAATGTATCATATATATCAATCCTCGATGTTAGATCTGCTTTCTTGTTCCTTTTCTACAGTTCTAGAAAAAGAGAAGATTAAAGAGTAACTTTTACTGTGCTGTTGAACAGGAACCTGAATGTGTGAGAGATCCCTTTGTAAGCTTTACCTGGGTTATCCAGGCTTTTACAGAGTGAGGTGGTTGGTTGTGCCTCTTCCCTGTGACAGAGTGGTGGGGAATGCATGAGTCTTGTCTCTGTGTCTTCTCTGGCCAGGAAATGCTGCCAGATATTGTCATGGTATATCAGTAGTGCATAATTGCAGTCTCTTCTCCCTGAAAAGAGAAAAAAAATATTAATTGTGTGGCAGAAAAATTAATGACAAACCTACCTGCCCACTTACAAGTATTGGGATTTTCTAGTGCCTGCTTTTCCATGTGTAGTTCACTTTTCTGTGTACAGCTGCACAATTTGTATCCTAAGTCTGCCTCTCAAGGTCTGTTTCTCCATTCACGTATCCATAACCTCAGATATATCTATGGGATATGAAGTCTTCAGAAATTATCCCTTGGAATAACTTTTTTCCTTTTTTTTTTTTTTTTAATTATCATTCAGTCAAAGAAAAAAAAGGTGAAAAAAAAAAGTACAAGCACAGCTTAAACAGATTGCCTTTGCACAGGCACTGAAAAATTAAGAAAGCTAGGTTACAAGTCAGTAGGGGAGATGAGCTCCAAAATAGATGCCTATTTGTTCAAAATGTCCTGCTATCACTCCCCAGTGAAGCAAGTTAAAGGCTCTTGACAAGAATATATCACCACACAATTTAATCACCACACTGGTCAGCTGTTTGCATAAAATAATAATGTGGCATTTAGTATTTCTGTGAACCTCAGCATAGCTATCTGTAAAATGCATAGCATGTTGTAAAATTCATATAATACCTTGGAGGAGTTCTGTAAGGCTAGGCTAATTAATGTCAAGCAGTCAGCTGAAATTTGCTCTTTAAGCAAAATTAATTTATCTAAACCTTCACAGAAAGAAGATTTCCTAATACTTTTCCCTAAAGGTCCTAGAGCCATCATGCTGACCATTTATTACTTATACATCAAACCCAAAGTGTAGGAGAATAATGGGCAGGCCAGAAAGCTTGAAAATAATAGGTTGCAAGTGAGATCTCATTAGAGGCACCAAAGTGAAGTGCAGAGTCAGTGGAGCTAAAGAACAGTTTGTGACACTGTGCTTGCACATTTGCACTGTTCTTGGAAATGGTAGAAAAATTTCTAAGATCACTATGATCACCATAGCATATACTCTTCCTTGGACATCAGCATGTGATTTGAGGTTGAGAAGACAATCCAAATTCTGCTCATCTTTGACACTGAGGAGTCTCCTTTTACAAATCTTTCTTGACCAACCAGAACATACTTCTTGCACTATTACTCACTTTCTTCAGCATCGCTGCAAAACAAAGCAGCTACCCAAAACACTTATTTATTTGGGATTTTTGGGATGTTAAAGGAATCACAGATTTTTGAATTCCTGATGGAGGTCTCCACCTTGATACTCTAATTGGTACAGAAGGTACTGAGTATGGAAGGTGTAGAGTGAGTGCCATTTACCAAATGCTGTGTGTGACCTCGTATCCATGTGTATTGTAGTGTACAGTGCTGGAAAAGGGATAGGAAAAGGGAACAAAGGAGCTTGCCTGTCGTAGAGGAAATGGCAAAGGATTCAGCAGTTGCCTGCTCGACGCACTGAGGATGAAGAGGAACCCTGGAAGGAAGCAGTGCTGTCTGCATGAGTTCATGGTTCGACACCATGGATCTCCAGGTGGGTCAAGGTTATAGAGATACACCAACCTGGAGGACTCCATGCTGTCGAGCTGTTCATAAGCAGCGGAAGTCAATAAACTCCTCTCGGCTACCAGGCTATTTTCCCTGTCTGCCTCTGGAGCTCTCCTGACTGCATTGCTTGGAGGAAATTGCCCGTGGAGAAAACTCAAAACCTTCCACAACTGACGAGACGGAGCAAACCATCTCTCTGTTGGGGACTAAAGCACGATCAATACGCAGCTGAGGAGATTTCCAGGTGGTTACCAAGCGACTGCATGTGCGTGCCCAGGTCTGCAGTGGAATTTCTTCCATCTTGCTGTGAATGCTGCAAATTTCAATTCTTTGTCAAAGGGAGAGGTGGATGGGCTGATGATGTTCTCTGTGAAACCGTTAAAATAGGAAGTGGGTAACTATCTAAAGCTAAGAAATCAGGCATGTTCTGAAGGGGTATGCCTACACTGACAAAAGATTATGGGTGTGAGGCCATTCTCCAACACATGTGGATGGATGCCTTCCATCCTCAGTGAATACCTGAGGTGGTCATAGCAGTTCTGAATTCAGGTTATTTATGATTCTTCTGTGAGAGGACAGTCTGAGCCCATTCCCAACCTCTGCATGAACCCAAATCTTGTTCAAGTGTTCTAGGCAGAACAGTCTGTGGCTGGGCAGAGCATGTTACTCTCCCACTGCATCAGTGCATATGTGAGGGACAGCTTTTTCCTTTTTCCAGGAAATCTGAGCTATAAATACCAGTGTGGATGGAAAGCTTTGAGGTCATGGGGAATGGCACCCTTACATCTACTTTTGAGCCTTCTTTACACCTGGAAGTGTAGACATACCTATAGAGGATCATGTCTTCTGCATGATAGTATGTGTTTATGTGCATTGGTGTAATTCAGTATCAGATCCTCTGTTGTTCACTTGGATTAAGGCAATTCTTGTCATTCTGGAAGAGGGGAATTACCTTGGAGCACAAGACAGCTGCTCAGATTGAAGACCTTGTGGCTGTTGGGTCACTCACTTTTTGCCTCTGAGAACAACAAGGCTCTTCAAGGATATTAATAATAAATTGTTGCAAATCAGGACTTTTTGCTCTCAGGGTTTGTCAATGGTAAAGCTTAGGCCATTGCTTACAGGACTTATTTACATTTTCTGTTTAGAGGGTTTCTATTTGAGGGTAGAATAGGAGGCTGGAAGAGAATAGACATGAGCAAGAGTTCTGTAAAGCGGGATGCATCCTTATGCATGCTTCACTGAACTGTGATTTAAGTGTGTCTGGTTTGCCACTGACGAGCAATCTAAAAGTGATGGCATTTTCAGAGAGCTCTTTTGCTTTCTGTAAGGCATTTCTCTTTTCCTTAGGGAAAACAGAAAAGAAAAGAGATTAGGAGAGTGAAAGAGTTCTTTGGGGAATAAAATGACTTTCAGAGACAAACAATGCACCTGTATTGTATGGTATTGATTGTGTCATGGCTGTGAGTTACATGGAATTACGAGCTCCCTTGCTCTCTGTTTCACCAGGGCTGTTTCACGTGTAGAAATTGATACAGGACCCACAGCTGAGGGGCTGTTTGTTTCATCCTTTTACCTGAGCCCTTAGAGCTGTTGGTAATGACTGGGAAAAGGGGGAACTCATAGCCAGGGAGGGTGAGGCAGTGTATTGCTCACTTTCCAGTGCCCTATTATCATACTGCTGAGCTGACTCGGGGTAACAGCCCTCTCCACAGCAATCTCCAGTAGTGCCATTTGCCTCCAGCAGACAGAGAGCAAGAAAGCACATGTGGTGTGGCTTTTGTGCTGGTTGTCTAGTGTCATAAAAGAAACTTTTTGGACTCCAAAGTGGCCAGGAGTCACCAGATATTGTTACTAAGCAAACCCAGTTTTAATCGGGAACAAATGAATGCTCTGGCTTATTCAAAGGGTTCTGTGATGTAGCCTGTTAAATTTTGGCTGTGTGAATGGATTGTACTCAAGCAGTTCACTGATGTTTTTGAAAACAATGGTCACCCAGTAATGCATCTTTCATTGTCCTCAAACAACTCCTGGAGTGGAGTGGGACCTCACTGAGGCTGAGGGGCTCCCAACTGCCTATACCGATCTGTCTGGACATGCCCTTAGAGAGCAGGGTGTAATCATTGTCCTTGTTTTTGCCCTGTCTTCTGAAAAAGAAAATATGCTCCTTTTCCCTCAGGTTCCCTTAAGAAAACTCTGCACCAACTTTTATGGGTTTAGGGCTTTTATCCTTGTGTTTATGGCTCTTATTTTTAGACTGTGATTGGTGCTGAATTACAATACACCATGACAGCTGCTTATTCACATGTTGTAGCTGTAGCTTTGACTTCAGTTGCTCTCTGTCTCATTGCAACATCTCTTAAAAATGCAAACATGCTTAAAAAGATTATATTTTGAACCAAAGTGAAAAAAAAGGGACCAATTTTCTTTGTTTACAAAATTTCATGGCATATGGATATTTGCTAACAGGGTAAGTAGTCCCAGCTGGTGTCTTTAGTTTGCAAAGTGTAAAGCATACTGCAGACTGGCTAATCAACTTGTCCTTTTCAACCTGCTGATTTCATAAGAGTTATAAATCTATCCTTCCCATTCTGGTGTGGCTGGATAAACAAGGTAGCAGCTATTTGAATCTGGGTACCACAAGCTGCAAAAAACGATCCATCAGACTAATCCAGTTTAATATGGCACGGGGCAGGGTTCCTAAATCAAATGCACCTCAGTATGAGTTGGAATTTGCTTTTGCCTTTCCCTTCTTTGGCCATTCACACATGGAAAGAAAAAGGAGTAGAGCCAAGTGAAGGAATTCTCATCTTCTAGCATGCAAGCTAAGAGATTTTAAGTTGTGCCACCCTCAGCACAGTACAGGTCTCTGTCTTTCCTCACTAGCAGCACCAGCCACTTCATACACAGGACAGTAGACAGCAACAGCCTTTACACACTGTTAAGGTTTCCTTTGTGATTCCTCTCTACAAACAACAGGTATGGAATCACCTTCTCCTCAACCCCATAAATCTGCCCAGATCAGTGTCACAGAAGATAGTTCCTCAACAAGCATCTTTTAAAACACAACATGTGTTCTCAATTCCTTCCAGATGCTGGAATGTTTTGAGGATTGGAAACTTACTTTCTTTCAAAATATTAGATGTTATCATAACCTGATTCACAGAACTGGGATTTTGAGGGAGAAAAACAAAGAAAATCCCAAACACATGACATATTAAAATTAAAGGATCTGGCAGTACTAGATTTTACATCTGATTTATAGAGGGGTTTAGGGTAGTTGGGTTCTTTCTTTTTTTT
>VZRX01001034.1:55419-100922 GCA_013398075.1 Notiomystis cincta
TTTTTTTTTTTTTTTTTTTTTTTTTTTTGAGGGGAGTTGTTCTTCCTAGTACAATATTATTGTCATTTTTAGAAAAACAAAACAAAACAAAACCCAACACTCCTCCCCCCCCCCAATAAAAAATGGAACAAACCCACAAAGCAAAACACAACAACCAAAACCATAGGTCAAAATTTCATTTTGTTAATCAATATTATTTTATTGGACAAGGAAATTCACAATCCCCTGAAGGATTTCAGTAAGGTGAAAGCCAGTTTTAAATATGAATAGAGACTATTCACAAGTTAGATTGCTGCACTCCCTTCCTTTTTATAGTGGCTTGAAGGATGCAGCCATCCCCTTGCTTTTTTTTTTGCTCAGAGAAGAGAAGCCATGACCATCATGTTTGCATCTTCCTACCCCTAATTACAACACCTGTGACACAGATTCCTTCTTTGAGGGCTAGGTGACAGGAGAGATCCTGCATTAAATTCCCAGCTAACATCAGCTTGTCACCCTCTTGAAGGCAACAGGATGAGCTTTCTCGTTTTCTGCATCAAAGATCTTCATTATGAGGCACTCCTCAGCGGGTGCTTTTGATGGGCTGTGGTGGAACAATGCCATTAACAGTGTTGTGAAGGAACAGAGGAGCACAGATCTCTACAGTTAATGCAGCCTCAGTCTAAAGTGTGAAAAAGACACTTCTTGATCCACATTGCATATGTGTCCTTGAAGAGTTCTGCTCAGTTTACTGACCAAGATTTTCTATTGTTAGCAGTGCACAGCTATTGCAATCTGGAAGAGTGAGCTGTGCTCTGATCTGATGTGTGCACTGTCAGCAAAATTGTCAGCTCTGCCTTAGTCACTGCACTTTTATTAGAGGAGGGTTTAGGCACAAGGCTGGGTTTGCAGGGCTGGTAGACACTCAGATTGACTTTTTGTTTATGCACTGAGCTAATAGACATAGAAATCTACATAATGCAGCAAACATGAACTAGAACCCTACTTGGTACTTCCACAGTGTGGCTTTTGTTGTTAGTACCAACTTTTGCAGAGAGGGTAACAAAAATCCCATTATTACTCTGTTTTGTTTTCAGAAGGCCCTTTCAGCTCATTTCCACCGAGTTCTGTCTCATACACATAATGGAAAAAAGGACACAATACCTTTAGCTTGAAAGCTTTCTAATCACAGGCTAGAGGATTGACAATTTTCCTAACAATAGCCAAAGAAATCTACCTGCTTTAAGAGCCCTTTCTAATGCCAAGGAAAATGAATAATTGCTTTACTACTTTGTGAGCCCTGAGAATTCCATAACACAGTTGTGATGATGAGTCTTTTCTTGTAGAGGGAAGCTCAACAAATGAAATTTATTCAGTCCAGTGAGGTACTCCAGTTCAGGACTGGAGGTGAGATTCCTCCCAGTTAGGTTTCAAAATACACTTACAAGTTAAAGTTCTGGTCTACCAGGTCTCACTAATGTTTCTGTGTAGTAAAGATTACACTTAATTCCATTCTACAGTGGGAACAAGGAATAGAAGGCAGATTCCCTTCTGGATTCCCTTCTCTGTGGTATTCTTTGCTGTAGAGGGACCCTTGATAGCTTTGTTAAGGTGCCTGACTTTCAGAACAGTAAAATCAGGCAAACAGTATCCCATGGAAGGAGAAGGAAAATCAACTCTGAAGTCTGTTTTGCTTGCTATCTCATCTTTCCAGCCTCAAAATCCAATGAACATTTCTTCCAACCAGAAAGAGGCACCTTCCTACAGCCCTTGATATAAACCTGCTAATTAAATATGAAGAGCAAGGAACAAAGGGCAAAATACCACAGTGAGAGAGACCTGGTGCTGTACAGAATGTGCCTCTCTCCCTTGGTAGTTGCAAGTATAGATTTTCCTTTTCTTCTCCCTTGCCACCTACTTTGTTGAGACCAGATTTTTCTGTGGAAGTTCTTGGGAGCAGATCCATTGATTTCAGCAGGATTTTTATCAGCAGGTGTGTCTGTGAAGAACTTGCTATGCATTTCCACAGTGTCAATCATTTCAGTAGCCTCTGCTTTTGAAAAAGAAAATGTCTGTGACGTGGGACCATGAGCCAGGAACATACCCTAGCCCCCAGCACAATATTTGTAATGCTCTGCCTTAGTTGTAAGGTACAGAGCAAACTACTTCTGTAGATTATTACCGAATTCCTATTTAATTAATGGTGCCACTAGAGGAGGATTCAAAGGATTCCCAGGAAAAATCCCCTTGTACTAGATACTGAATAAACAGTGAGTTGTGACTTAGCTCCAGACAGCTTGATTCTTGAAGTTCCATAACTAAATTATTTTCAGAAAAAAGTAGATAACCAATGCTCTACTAAGTTACTGCTATCATTGATCTTAGTCCTCCTTTCCAACATTATATTCTTCATGTTTTTGCAATTTTTAATATGAAGACCCAGTTTCTGAAGAGGGAAAAAATGTTGTGAGGCTTTCGTTGCTGTTCTTGTTTTGGGGTGGGTTTTTTTTGTTTGTTTGTTTGTTTGAGGTTTTTCCTTTTTTTTCTAATTCATATTACTTTCTAAAACTATTACATGCTGCACCGTTTATCAATTACAATTATATTTACTTATGTATAAAATTCGTTGATGTGTCAAAGGATTTCTTTTCCCAGCAGAGAAATTTCATTCCAAATTACTGAATCCCATATGAATATTTTATTTTGATCTCATATTAATTTTAAAAAATCCATCCAAGCAAGATTTCTGGCAATGAAGTTAGGATTTCTAGCCTTTTTTTTTTTTTTCTGATGCCAGGCAACACAACCAGGGAGTGAATAATGCTCTCCCTTTTGCAATATACAATTTTCAAAATACCATTGTGTAGTTTCGTTTCCATCTATCCATTTTCTTGGATCAGCCACAACTTGCATGTGTTAAGATTTCAGATTGCCCTTTCTCTATGTGGTTTTAGGTTACCTCAAAATTAAATTGCTGTAATATAAAATACTGCAGAATCACTAAAGCCCACAAAATTAGTTCTTCTGCATACCCGAGAACAGGTGAGTTCCATGTAACAAAGCCAGGCAGATTTAAATTTAAAGTGTAGTTAAGTTCCATGCACTTTCTTAATGTATGTACAATACATATGTTGCTTTGAACTCCTAATTCTCCTGATAGCCTTTCCAAAATGGACATGTATTTGAAAGCAATGCCTGATTGAATATGTTTTCAGATGTTCTGTCAGCAAAGAGCTGAATCCTAAAAAAATGAAAATATTGAGTGGGTTTGTTTTACTCTGGGTTACTCACCATTGTTGCCATGCCCTGTGGCATTTTATAAGTATTGGAAGCTCGAATCTGGTTTCAGATTCCAAAGAACTATGCAGGAAGTTTTACAGCACTTTTTTTTAGTCTTTGACCCATTTAATTCTTTATTTGATCTTGGCAGAATTATTAAGGGAGCCCACTAGAAGTATGAAGTGACTTGATTTGGAAAACATACATAGATAAATGCTTGTATTTTTAGATTGTATGTAAAGACAAATGACTGTAAATAGAAATCACATTAAGTCAAAAGGCATTTTATCTTTAGTAAGCTCTAATGTCAGTGTCTCAGCAACTGTTACGTGACACAGCTTCATTACAGTCAATAGAAGGACAATTTGGCACAGCAAGAATATTTCCAGCAGCTCAAAAACTACAGGGAGACCTGTGCAGAGAATTCTTCCATTTGAATGCAAGTCATTTAGCTTACCTTTTAGAAGGTGAGTGCAAGTAACTTCTTCACAGTATGTCAAGATGGATAAAAAATTCAATTGTACCCACGCAGGAATGTTTTTTCCCCTCACTTTTACTGCCAACACCGCCACCACCACCACATCTGAGGGTCTTTTACCACTGATTGCTCCAATTTATCCTTTCTGAGCTCATTCCAGAATTTTCAAGAAAGAGAAGTGCATGCAGATTGTGTTACATAGCCACACTGAAATTATGAAAAAGATCTCTTTGCTTCTTCCCATATGTTCAGGAGTTGTATGAGAGAATCCCTTCTTCATACGGAAGAATTGCTATTATTTAATATAACTTAGCCCACTCTGACAGAGAATGGCACTGTTTTTCTGCTCACTCTTAGACATTCACTTCACCAAAATCATATGTGACTTTGCTAGTGATCCTTAAGAGTGCCAAACAATCTCAAGAAAGTAAAGGTGAAAATAACAGAGAGTAAAAATGGAAAAGAGCTATCAAGCCACCCAGTGGTGTATAACCCCTCTTCAGGGTTTTCCTGCAAGCCTTGTAATGGTGTCATGATTAGACATTTTTGAAATTATACCAGAAAGTGCTAGAAAGGGGCCTGTGATGCTTTTACTCTTACTGCATGGAAGCAGTACCAAGGATATCCTGATTATCCTTAAAAGGTATCTGTATACCCTGACATTAAAGGCCTCCAAGGATGGAGAAGCTACAAAACTCTGCTAGTACACTGATCCAGCATTTAAGTCTCCCTTGAGCTAGAACCTTTGCCTAATTAGGGATCAAAATCTCCCTTTTTGCAGGTCAAAATAATTATTACTTGTGCTATTGCTTTTAAGTGTAGAGAACAGTTTCTCATCTTTCAAAACAGCCTTCTGAAATTCAAACTTCTCTAGAATGAAAAACCCCAATTCTCCCAATTTTTAGTCTATTGCATGATTTCTTGACCTCTGATCAGTTTAATTCTACTGCCCCAGACCTCTGATAATACACTTGGGAATTTCTGAAAGCAGTGTGCTAAATAGAATGCAGTATTCCAGCTGAATACTCATTATTGTAAGGTGCTGAAATAATTATTTTCCTCAGCTTGCAGATTTGCACATTCCATAATCATATTTATCTTTTCATAACAACACTGCATATTGGATCTTACTGATATGAAGGGCTTTTCCACAAGAACAATACTCTCCTTTCTCTATTTGTCTATCCAATTTCCACTTCCTTCATGTAGGACTTTGTTCTTGCCTTTATCCAATTTTAATTTCTGATTTAATTTTTTTTCCAGTGTACTGGTTCACTTGAGATTCTCATTCTTATGCTAGTTGCTTATCATTCATGCCCACATATTAGCATTGGCAGAGTTTGTGAGTGATCAGGGCTTTTTTGGGGAAAGATTATCAGTTTTGTGGAGCCCCCTGCCCCACTGAGGGAAATGTACTCATCCATGTTGTAATATCAGCATGGTGGTGTGGGAGGTCAGCTGCTGCTTTTTGGTTGGTAAATTACCTCTCTAAAGAAAGTTTTAATTAATACTGTTCCTTGATATCCATGTTGCAATATAACACACTACCTCATCCTTTTCCTTTGATGCTCAAACCTCTCTAAATATATTACTTTTTTTCATTGTCTTTGTAAATTAATATTCTGACAATTTTTCTTCAAACTTCACAACTGATATAGCTTTACTCCTGCTCTGTTTCCAAATCTCCTGAGAGTTCAATTCTCAAAAATATCTCCTTGAACAAAAAGTTTGAAAACATTTAAGACTAATCATGAGTTTCAATTCAAAATTACAGCATCGTAAATGTAAAATGTAAAAAATCTCCTCCCCTCCTCTCATTCCTGCACTCACGAGGATGTATGACAAAAAGAGGTGACACTGTGCAATGTCTTCCATCAACATGCTGGCCACCACCAGTAAAACAGACATATTCCTAAAATTCAATATTTCATTCTAAGAGTTTTCCTGAGTAAGTGTCTGCTTAAATGCTTTCCCAAATCAAAGCTCAAGTTAATTTGTATTATTTTCCATCTGCTCCATTATTTCTTATAATATATTCATATTGTTTCATTTCTAAGCTGTTTATGCTCTTGAATTAATGAATATGTTAAATAAAATTAAATCAAACAGCTCTCCCAGTAGCCGCATTAGAGGATATCACTCCCCAGATCAGACAGATCACAGAACTGTTATCTTTATTTGCAGTCTTTTGTTTTTTCTTAGTTCACAGACAGTAGTGTTCCTGTTTAAGTCAGATGGACTTTCTGGGGATAGCCACATTTCATGGAAACCTTCATAACTTACTTTAATATAATACTACATCATTTTAGGAAACTATTTGATATTCTGTCTCCTAGAGCATTATCTACAAAATTAATATGCAGATGGAGCGTATGATATGGATGCAAATTTTAAAATCTATTTATTACACATGTATTTTTTAGTACCTGTAGTTATTGAACTGAGGGCTTTGGTGCTCATTAAACACACCGTGATTTTCCAGAGAAACCACAGGATGTTGATGCACATAACTCAGAGCTGGGTTAAAGCTTCTCACTTGCAACCAAATCTTGCTGCCTCTAGCACAGAGGGTGGGAGAAGGTGGAGAAAACAGGAATAAGTAGGAGAGGGAGCCAGAGGGTGGGAGCATGGGGGAAGCAGTCAGCAGCTGCTGGTTTTGTCAGGAGCCATCCCTGCAGCAGGTGCCCAGGGACAGCAGTGCCCCCCTACAGCAGGGGGGATTGCCAGGGCTGTGGTGTTGGCAAAAGCAAGGCAGCAAGACCTGAGCTGTGCCCCTGCTCTGCTCATCTGGCACTGCCCTCAGAGGGTGGTTCTGCCTGTCCCCAAGACTGCTGTGACCAAGCACGTGTTAGATCTTTACTGAGCTGGTTAAAACTGTACTCTTTCGTGTAGACAGGATACCACCCAGATTCCAACAGAGGAGAGCCAAGTTTGCATACTGGTGGCAAAACACTGTATTTATTTAACGTGGTGGCACTGCTGTGATGTGCTCTGGCATGCTGGGGACACTCAGCCAACCCCCTTTCGTTGCCAACAGCAGACACCACCCCTCAGCTCAGGCTGTGGAGGTGATAAGGCAGTGTACTGGCTCTATTTATAACTGCAACCTTTAGAGAGCTGATTTCCAGGACCAAGCTCAACAATGTGCTAACACTGTGGGGCTGCATCTCATTGTGGTGGAGGTGTAACACAGTGGCTTGGAATAACACAGTGTTTCCCTGCCATGTCCTGGCACTTGCAGACAGAGAGCACAACACTGCTGAGTGCTCTGGGGGCAGCATGCAGGCTCCTCTTGAGCTACTGTCTGATATTCGTAGGGTACTACACTCAATTTTGCTTAAAAGCATTAGGATGAGCAGAAGCATCTTGTAGCACAGTGAGAAAAAGGTTTTAAATGGTACTTTATTTTTCCCTCAATATCCTCTATCAAGGTTGACTGTATAGCTTTCCTAAGGTAGAATTTATGGTGATCTGATGAAAGTAGGTAGATGACAGAGCTCTGGTATTTAATGATGTGCCTGCAACATCAGTTTTTTGTCTTTAATTTTTGTTAGCTTGAAAAAAAGTCTAAAGAAAAAATTGTTGGTGTTTATCAACAGGCTGAAACTTTTCTTCTTACCCATGAAAAGAACAAGGATATTCACTAGTCTTAGGCTGCTTCCAACTGTTGTGTGTCCAGAAACTTCTGAAGCTTCGAATATGGGATAATTCTACCATTCTGCACCACCTAGAACCCTGTGCACATCCTGCAGGGAAAACCTGTGACATTTCTATTAAAACTTCAGAACATCTCATCTCCCTTTTTTTATGCCTTTCATTTTCTCGCCTTTCATTGTCCCCATTTTTCTCCCTTTTCCCTTGGTCTTCCTTCTGCTGTCCCTCTTTTTACTCCTCTGTCTTCAGACACTTCCCATTGCCTTCACTCTTTTCTGTCAAGGTTTCAGTCCAGTGCAGATGGAGCAGATGCTCTCACAGGAGGTTCCACATGCAGATTAGAAACACCAGTGTGGGAGAATCTCTCAGCTGTCTGTATTCAGCCAGGACTGGGGAGCTACTCCTTGCAGTTCAGTTCTGAGAGCCCAGAGACTCCCAGAGACTCCAGTGCCTGTCCCTAATGGGCATCAGGCAAGGTACCACCAGGGGCATCAGTATATTGGTGTGGGGTTCTGGTAATCAATAAACACAGAAACTTCCAGACATGTAAAAGCAGAGTAAAGTTCCACTTACTGCAGGAGAACAAACCTGTGTTCAAACCTGCCAGGGGCTGCAGAGGCTTTCAACAGGAATGCTTTTACTTTGCAAGGAGATTAGTATTCATTAGGTAGTCTCTAAGACCAGTGGTCCACTCTAATAAGTGTGCTGATAAAAGAGGTCGTGTCCCCAGAGGATGTCTGATTGGGACATGTCATTTCTCCTGTAAAAGATGATTACAATAGTCAGACACTGATTGTCTTCTAACATCCTTGAGGTAACAATCTTTTTTAAAAAAACCTAAAGAAATTACACTTCTCCTTCAAGGTTGTTCAGTGCTGATGAAAGTTATTAGACTGATGACTCTGAGAAACAAAGTCCTCTGCTTCACAGCACAAGCATTGTCAGTGCAAGAAAATTTCACCTATTTAGCAGCACTGCATGACCAGCAGGGCTCAAACCTGCATTCAGGGACAACCCTCAGAGTCAAGGATAATATGACTTCCAATTCTTCTATTCCAGCTGGGATAGGAACCAATACCATATAACCTGCATATGCTTCAGTCTGTTACCTCCTCTTTTGGGCAGGGCATGACCCTTGGAGCAGATAACCCAGCCAGCAATTTAGTCCTAAGAGATTTCAAAAATGGGCATGGAGCGAGCTGAGAGATAGCTGAATTATTTCTGGGAGCCTCCTCATGTCACCAGAGTGGAAGGGACCCTCTTGTCCCCTGCCTGGATGTGGTGGATGCCATGCAGTCGAGACACAGGGCCAGGCTGTGGGTCTCAGGAGGGGAGGCCAGGCCAGCCAGCCCTCACATGATTTTGCTAGAGGCTGTGGCACCTCCACACTGCCTTCACAAGATGAAAGGGTTTTCGTCTGTGCCCTCAGAAATCAGGAGACCAAATGTGGAATCTGAGTGTTAAGTGGCAGAGAAAAAGGTCGAGAAAGCTGAGCGCCGCAGAACGCGGCCCAAGAGAAAATACCAAGGGTAAATAATCACCCAACTGCTTATTTGGGGCGTGCACTATAATTTCAAAATGTAATTACATAAAGCCAAAAAAGACAATGAATAGTTTACTAAACCCTCTTTCCTTGCTTTTGGTTTTTTGGTTTGCTTTTTTTATCATTTTCACTGCCCAGGAAAATTTTTATTACTCAATTTTCAGGAATGTGATAGGATGAACTAATTCATCTCATGGTGAGGTTGTGAAGTGTTCAGGTAACAGTGAGCCTGTACAAGGCACAGACACTCATCGTTCTTCTGCTTCTTCCTTTTCATTTGCAGCTTTCTCCCATTCCCAATTAATGACTTTTTCAGTTTTGGAAACCTAAAATGTGATTTACCCTCACTGGTCGGTCTCTGGGTGTTTTTTTGTTTGTTTGTTTTTGTGCTCCTCTCCAAATCTAAATGCTATTTTTATTGCACAATTCTACCAGTGCAAATAACAGGGAAAATTTAGAGCCTGAGTGTCTATAATCATTTTTGTTTCATTCTTCTTCAGTGATGTTTTTATGTCTTTCCTAATACTGTATCATTTTGAAACATATCTGGACATTAACCTGTAACTAAATTCTGTACTTCAACATGTGTGGACCATCTGAAAGGAGTTCTTTCTCAGACCTGCCACTTTTCTGCTCTTAAGAGGGGTAATTCACAGTTCAGTTAATAATAGTTAACATTTCCTTCCCTCTCTCTCAAAAGATTTCCTTGTCTTGTGCAATTACATGAAACCAGAAGGATTGCCCCTATTTTTTTGCTCCTGAATTTCAAGTATCTATTATTTATCTATTCCTACTAGGTTTGACTGGAAAAAAGATATTAAAACTCCTATCTAACATAAATGCACTATTTCTAGTGCTGCACTTTGATGACCATACTCATCTTGAGCACACCGCAGCAATTGCAATGACGTCTGTTTATGACTGGGCATTACCAAGAGTTCTGCTCATATAACTGATGGATTTCCCCAGCCCTGGAATTTTGCCAACAGACTTGGCAGAGAGTAAGGGAGCCACAACTGATAGGGAAATCATAATGGAATTTTACAGAATTTCATTGTATTTATTGTTAGACGAGAGAGGAGAAGAAAAATGGCCAGCTATAACAGCACTCACAATCTCTGAAACAGAAACATAAACTTTTTATGAGATGGAGGTGCTCAGAATGGCACTCACTATTAAAATTCTGCAATCAACTCTTCCTTAGTGACCTTTTTTCTTGAATTTTATGCAACATCGAAACATTGGCATTGTGGGTGCAGAGAGTTTGCAACATGCTTGTCACTGCCAAGATATTTTGTCCCCTGTGCTTCCACAGTAGGAGCTCAGCCTCACTCTCTTAATTCTTAAGCCAGAATCAGCAGTCAGGTTGTCACTCACATCACATTTACCTGCCTCTGGCAAGAAGACAGAAGCGATGTTTTCTTTGAAAAATTTCTACTGCAGTGTTGCCAAATATTAATTAACTGGGACAGACGACTTTCATTTGCTTAAATAAATGAGACTTCTAATGTCAGGTCAGGGCATATAGACTAAGGATAGGGAAAACAGTGTAATTAGGTCTTTAATCACACAGGTTTCCAGAGGAAGGGGTCTGTGACCAGAAACACTAAGTTCAGCTATGATTCAGTACCACACATCCTCTTAGGGCATGGCTAAGGGCTGCCTCTTCCAGGCATCATTGCTCATTGAAAAGGAAATTCTTTGCCCTCTTTACAGCTGGTGTTGGTTGCAGCCACATTTTCTTTGATGACTTTTGGGGACACATAAAGGGACAAAGGAATCAACAGTTTGCTTATGATGAAGCCTATCTCTATAAGGTCATTTCCTCAGCTTTATATAAAGTACGACCCTGATGTTCAAATGCTGTTGTCTCACCAAAGTGGTCCAGGGCAGGGGTTTGGGCAGAGGTGGCTGTCAGGCTCATGTGTGAAGGCAGCAAGGTTCCACATTCTGGAAGATTTCCCTCTCTATGGAATTCATATGGAAGGAAAAAGCAGAAATTGTGGTAGAAATTGCAACCAGAAACTTGCTTAAAGTATGCCAACCTTGCTACCCACCTTTCCTAAAGGGAAAAACTGGCAACTGAGAGGATTGCATGAAGGTGAAGGGTGTGGGCCAAGCCCTCCACTTTAAGACATTTAGAAATGTATTAAACAGGTGTCTCAATCTGTGTATTACAGATCCCTAACCATTAAATGTCCCCAGGTTCATCCTTTCTTCATCAGCCTCTGTAGCAAAAGGCTGAAAGAACAAATCATTCCCGAGAGCTTCCTTGCTTTTGGCGTGGAGATTGCCCCTGATTGCCCATGTGTGTTTAAGGTGTGAGAGCAGAGAATCATTTCCATGGGAAAAACGGGCTCCACAAGGAACATTTTTTTCCACAGGGAACAAGTTTCCTCCTTGCAGTTTTCTTTTACCATTGTTTTGTCTGGAAGGGGATTTCAAATGTGCAGGCCTAACATGATAAGCACACATGCTGATTTGCCTTATCATAATCCTAAATTCTGCATCTTGGTGAAGATTTCAAAAGTAACAGAAACAGAGGTATTTTCAATCAAATTCTGTGAGATATTTTCCTCCAAAGCTTTGCTTTGTATGGTCATTTGTTTTTCAAATATGTTTTTTAAAAAATATATATATTTTACCCTTGTAAAGAAGAAAGTAACACTAAAATCGATTGAATTCTTATATACATCTAAAACACTAAAATAAACCCTTCAATAACTCCTGATTTTAAATTACCTCAAATTACTTTCTGAATGTATGCAATAATTCTGTCATAGCAATATCCAAGGTCTTTGTCCCTTCTTACAGTCTTCTGTTCTTCATGACCAATGAATATTTCAAAAGCAGCCATTTTTTGGTAAGATAATATTTCTTATATTATGAATATCAATTGTGCAGAAATATGACTAATAAAATTATTTTTTTCTGAAGACAAAATAATTTGCAAAATACACCTTAACAACTTGCAGACACTTAGTAATTTACAAATGCTTAAGCCTTCATAAGCCAGAACTGAGTCTGACAATTGCTATAAACAGTGAAATTAGCATGTATGCCTCTGTGAAATTGGCTGCACAACTCTTCTGTTTCCCTAACACTGTCAAGGATCCAGCTAATATATTTTCCCTTCTTGACCAGATGGAGTCTCTGGCATTGTAGTGAATTTTATTATTGAAGAAACTTTTGCAAGTATTGATTGCATTTTCCCTGACAAACACAAAACCAGGCATAAAGAGTGATGTCAAATTGTCTTAAGAAATCAAACAGTCTGGAAGAGCAGTTCAATCCTTTGCATCTTTAATAAGCAGTGTAATCATGCAGAAACACTCTTGGCTTATAAAACACCCCTTAGTTAGGTTCTACAAATTTTCTTACATATAAAGACATGCCCAAGGGTGCTTTAAAATGCAAACTCCATGTAGGAGGTGGTGTGCTGTTCTCTTCATGCTCTGTTAACTTCCTGGTTTCATTAGTACCACGTGGCAATGGAAAACATTATATTTTTGTATTGAACATATGATGCAGAGGGTTTGAGCTTTCCTTCTTCCTCTCTGATTACACTCTGTGGTCTGTCTGTTTCTAAAGAGCAGATAGAAGGCTATGCAGGGAGGGTTTGCTATGAACAAGCCATGCAGATGATTAACCTTGGCACTGTCCCATTGTCTCTCAGTGTAAAATTTTCACTGAGCAGATTCGAAGTAAATCATCCAGCCCACTTCACTTAATAATGCCTCTTTAACATGCTCTGCAATTATATCATTTGTGCTGTTGAGCTTGGCCATTTTCCTTCTCAGCTATCCATTTCCCCCCAAGGAATGGCAGTTCAGCAGGCATTTCCAGTGACATAAGTGGTTAAATGAGGCAATGAGTTATCTTACTGACCACAGGATTTCTCTCTCACAGCAACTGCTGCCGTCAGGTGCCATATTCTTTTCAGGAACAATCCTTCCTCCATCACAGACCACCTGGCAAGACTGATAGAACTGGTCCCTTCCCTGCAAGTACAGAACAGGAGGCTGGACAAAGAGTTCCACAGTTCATGTCCCATTCTGTGGTTCCTCTGGTGTATCCAGCCAGCCTGCAGAGTCCAGCAGCAGCAGTGCCCAACACCAGAGGGGTGTGCCAGCTTACCCAGGAGTATCAGCCCCATGGCTGCCCCGCTGGGCTTTGGTTTTACAGCTTCCAAACCCCTGACAACAGCTTGCAGAAGCTGCCACGAGTCCAAACCTCAATTTTTATAAGATTCCTACACATTATAATGAACACACCCTCTCCCCTTCCAGCAAAGGGAACTGTCAGCTTGAGGTGGAACACAAAACTATTCCTGCTTCACTCCATTCCAATTCAGTCTGATAATTTTGGGTCACTGGCAGGGCCATGGTATTTTATCCTTGTGCTTAGCTGGTATTGCTTTTCTGTGAGAAAGAGGTTTTCCTTCCCATCCTCCTCCTTCTCTCCTTTGCTGCTTTAGATGGTGTGGTTATTTAAAAAGTGAATTTCTTATAGTGCAGGGGTGTTCAAGCAATCTGTGACTCTCAAACCACTAACACCTGACTTTGGGTTACTTAATTGATTCATTTTTGCAATGAATAGATTCAAAATATTTTGAAATTTACCATTAGGTAAAGACTACCTGCAATTCATAGCAAGACAAATACCTTCTTGCACAAGGAATGCTGACAGGGATGTTGCTACCAACATTGTCCATGCAGACTGCAGTGAGGGGTTCTTGTAGGCAGGTTCTCATACCAGTTGACGTTTGAAAAGGAGTAATACCTTGTGATTCACCATTCTTCTTTCCTGTGACTCCACAGAGTCACATAATAGCTCCACAATGCCAGCAGCTAGAATCACAGAGGGAAAATAGTTAATATACTCAGCAGAGCTCCTGAATCAGAGGCATCCTGGCCTGTTAATACCTTTTTGGGCAGTTTCACTTCTGTAGTAACAACTGAAGGATCCTGGTTCAGTTTCAGCACAGAATAGAAACCAGTAAAAAGGCTATCAAAGCTGCCCTCAAACACAATGGTTTCCTTCTCAGAAGTGGGATATATCATGCCAGATAGAGACCCTGTGTACAAGAAATGGATACAAGTGAACTGAAATTCAGGGAGTTTTATCCCCTTTAGGATTTCATCCTTTAAGCACATGATTAAGTGCAGGATCAAGTACAAGAAGTGGGATAGGCAAAATATAACTTGGTTCTAGGGAGGCATTTCAGATAGCTGTAAAGAATGCCTTTATCAGTGCACAAAGTAAACTTGATAAGAGAGTCAATGACTGGAAGTAGAGGGCGAAAAAGAAGTCAAGAGTAAATTTAAAAGAGTTTAAGTGGAAGCAGATATAAGCAAACCAAAAGATCAGCAGGAAGAGCATGGAGTGGAGATCAAAATTTCTTTTCCTGTGGTCTAAATCAAAGGGAAACTGCACTGAAGAATATTAGGTCACAAATAGAGTAATGGCTAAGAAATCTCTAAACATGTCATAGAATTATTCTTGTAACATATTATTACCTAAAGAGGTTGACAGGGTATTCCCTTAACCAGAAATAAAAACAGAAGGGCAATTTCATTAACAGGAAAGCTACAAACATACTCAAACCTGGGTTCCAACTGTACTCTGCCATGGACTTCCTAAGCTTTCCTTTTGAAAAACTTTTGAGCAGAATCTTCTTATTTTTATTTTAATTCACACTTCTTGTGAAAAAGATTGGTGTCCTCACTGCTTGTACTCAAAGGGAGTTTCTCAATGCAAATTAACTGTAATGGAAGTCTGCATCTGTCACCTTTCTTCTCCTCTTCAAGGAGGAAGCACAGACAACAAATCTCTTTTACACCAGCCTTCCAGCCATGGAAAGTCCTCTGAGGGGACACCAAGCACAAAAGCTCTTCTAAGGCACTCCTTGTCTGTGGCTGACCATGTAAATTAAAATGCTGCAGCCATCAGTAAGGTCCTGATGTCTTCCCATACTCTGCCAGAGATTTCTTGGTGAAAAAGAAAATGTAGCACTCTATGATTTTATCCCTTAATTGCTTGCCTATAGTAAGTTGAATTTTAATACAGATAGTAATATTTCCTTTCTTCCAGCCTATCTAGCTAGTTGATAAAGTCATTGAGAGGGAAGAGTTTCCGTCTTCAACTATTCAAGGGCAAGATGCTCAGGGACTGACATAATTGAATTAAAGCCACAATGCAGTTATCCAGCTTTATCTGAGCTGGTGACTTTGCCCTGAAAATTTTAAAGGAGCACACACCAGGACTGCTGGGTCTCTGATCCCAAAGCAAGGAAGATATCTTTCTGTCCTGAAACAGATTTTAAAAGTGCTGCCATCAGTTCAGGCAAGCAGAATATTGAAAACTCCACACTCTTCTGTACTTTCACGTGTTTAATATCATCTCCTGGAGGCACCCTGTGCTCCTCACCTTGTTGCTTCCCATTAGGTTCTGAAGTGTTAATGGCATGTCAGGACAGCCGTGCAGGGTGGGTTTCTGTGCCTCTCCTCTCCCCTGTGTCACATTTGCAGCAGGTGTGCTGTCTCCATACATTGGAGACTTAGATTAATCTCTCTATTACAACCACTGCTTGGCCATGAACTCTGGTACCTGAAAGTAATTGAAACCTGAAGAAAGTTGTGGTTGTGAATACAGGAGAACACTAATGAACTGCAGCTCCTTCTCAATCCATAAGCTCTATTTGCAATTACGAAAAGATTGGGTTCATGTGGGATTTTTTCCTTCTGTTATTTATCCATACTTGAAAATACCAAGAGAGCAAAACAAAGACTATTCTAATCAAATTATTTCAAAAACAGAAGGAATAGGAATTCTTAGAAATATCAAATAAAGAGGTGATCAAGAGGTTAACAAGGGAGGCCAGCTACTTTTCAAATTCTGGTAAACAAAGTGGAGACCTATTCAGTAAATTAATTTCTACTCCATTTTATTTCAAGGTGACAAAATAAGTGATTTTCATGAGACTTTTCAGTAAGATTTGTTTACCAAGTTTCAGAGAAATTCAATTTATCTTCAGTGAGAATTTTGAGTTCTTGGATGCTTATCTAAATTCAATTAAGCACTTGGAGGGCCACTTTCTGGAAAAGCAACCAAAAAACTTCAAAACAAAATTTGATTAAAGGCCCATAAAGGTCACCTGTTCTATACTACCCCACTTTGGTGGGAGGGGAGACAAGCTGACCTCCAGAGGTCCCTTCCAACCTCAACCATTCTGTGATTCTAGGATTAATATTTAAAATTCTGTTACCCAAATCTCAGTTTGGGCTTTAAAAAGAGATGCAGTATTTATTATTTTTTTTCATTCAAGTATCAGCAATGAAAACCAAAAAGACTATAATTCAGTTATCTGGCTCCCTCACTGGTGATGCACTCCTGTGTGCCATGATTTTGAAGGTTAGGCTGGTATGAACATACTGTGTGCTCACAGAGTTTGAGTGCAGCTTTATTCACCAGCAGAGCTGAAATAATGTCCAAGGCATGGCAGCAGTGAATGGCTAAAGAATGGAATTCACTCAATTATCCCTTGGTACAACTCCAAATATGCCTCATCTGATGGAACTCTTCAACTGCATTTTCTGCCACAGATCTCAAAAGCCAAAGCTCAGGAGATAAACTATATCTCAAATGGGTCTAAGCAGGCATGAAATAAGTGGTGCAGTGGGTGTTTTTGATAAGTGCAATATAAACCCCTTCTCCATGGTGATATAGGCAAATAGAGCACAGAACTTGGATGTGAGGTGGTCTTCTGCAGTACCAACTAGAACAGTGTGTCCTACTCCACTGTCATCCCTGCTCTAGTGACAGGATGCAGAAGTGTCCGAATTCCCTTGTAGGGCTGTACCAGTTGAAATTGTGCAACTTTACACTCCTAGACAGCTGGCAACATTGGCTGATTAAAACAGAGACAAATAATCTGATGTCAGCAGTCAAAATATTAGCAGCAAGTGGATAAGAAGTCATCCTTGCAATGCACTTGCAGAGAAACAGTGACTTGCATAGAATAATTTAGATGACACCTACCTGCACTCTGCTGTTAAACATTTTCTGGAGTTTTGTCTGTGGATTTCATGATAACTGATTGTCTTTAGTGCTGCCACTGCACTCTTGTTTTAAGAGTTCCTTAAAAGTGTTGTATATGAGGCAGATGCCTCTTATCCTAAGCCAGAGGGAAAGTAGGGGGAAAGGGTTATGAGCCTAACCCAGGAGGATCACAAATATTTGTGTTGTGTGATGAGACTGTCCTAAATTTACCAGATGGAATATTCAGACTAGAAGAGTATCTGAACATCTGTGTTCTGAGTCAAATGCACAGGCACACAGATGATTGCCATGAGAGCACTCCTGGCCCTGGCAGGAACCCAGAGCCCAGAGCAGGGCAGTGGGCAGTGCTGGGGTGCTGGAGTCACTGGAATCACAGGCTGTAGAAAATGGGAGCAGCAGATATTTATTTACAGTATGGTCTCTGACAAAAGACAGTTTAATTGTTGAAGTGTGCTGCTTTGAAGAAAAGGATCTGAATTGGTCTCTGTATCAGCACAGTTGAGGAGGAAAGTGTTTCTTCAGGCACTCCAGAGTTTCCCCTTCTCTCAATATCCCCTACCACTTTCAAAACTGAAAAATTCAGAGCTTCACAGCAAAGAATTTCAATCAGACTGCTTAATCTGAATAACCACTGAAGAGAAACTGCAGTAATAGAAAATAGAATTGCTGCCAAGAAAATGAAAACATTTAAAAAGAGAAGTCCTAGGAGCAGGGAAACAGCTTTGGTGGGAAGTGTGTTGCAAAGGCCAGCCTTCCCTTGCGTGATTTTAGCAATTCAATTAGAAGCCTTTACAGGTTTAATAGCTGATTGTTAAACCCACAGTGCCTGCTGTTGACACATAATATCTGGTTCTCCACATTCAGGGTTTCTCTGTGGCTCAGAGGGCAGGGAGCCCAAGGCTCTCACATCTGCTGAAGAGCACTCCAGGTTCTAAAAGTGGAGCAATGACAAACCATGGAGAGAAGGGGTGGACAACCATATCTAGTGCCAGTGGAGAAGAGAAGGAAAACAAGCATGGGAATTAGAAACAAAGGAACTTGCCCTCGAAGGAGAATCTGTCTCCTTAGGGCATGTTATTGGGTTTCGGGGATAAGGTTTCAGAGCTGCTTTTTTAGCCTTGGAAATGTGCTGCACTGAACTGCAGGAAGGCAGGCGAGAAGGAGATGATGAGGAACTCTGGGTCTGGGAATGATGTGGTTGTTTAATCCAACAGATGGCCAATTTACAATGTTTTCGTCAAGCAAATTCCCATAGAGGAGAATTCAGCTTGAGTTTGAACCGTAATAAAAAGAGATTTGTGAATTAAGCTCTGATTTTGAGGGAAGAGGGATATTACTGGTCTCCTAAGTATCTATAGATTTTAATTAATTCTGATAAACTTACATTACTCAAGTGGCAAAGCATACAGAGATATGCCTGCTTTTCAAATAGAGGCAGCAGGAGGTGAGGTACCAGGACTTCAACTGTGAGAGTTTTTCACTTGTAACCTATGGCAGACTTCTTCATTTCTGTTTCTCATTGCTTTCATTTAAAATGTAACAGTAAAATATCTCAGAAAATCAAAGTGCAGCCTTATATTTCACCTAGTTTTCACTGGGAAGTCTAGCTTGCTTGAAAAATGCTCCGTATTTCCCAGAACAGAATATGAGAGACAGTCAGTAAGAGTCAAGTATTGAATATGTTTTGAAATATGAAGTAATGTTGTTTGGGCAAAGCTTAGCAGAGAACTGTTTACACTACAGTTGCTGAAATCCCTCTAACCCATTATTGGTTACCATAGCCTTCACCAGCTCCCTCAGCTTGACTGCAAAGTGTGTCAATTTAAACCCATCAACCTCATGCAGTTGCAGAAGAGCTTTCAAAATTGATATTTACGAAAGGCCCTTGTATACAAGTGATTTTCTAAACTGCAATATATAGCAATATTCCACAGGGTTGTCAGTATGAGCAACTAAAACCAAACCACAGAAGTGCAGTTGTACTGACTTTTTCCAATTACACAGCCAAGGAAGGGGGATAGAAGCAAGGCAGATGAACCCTTCTAATATGAAGTTGGGTAACCCAAGAGGATTGAAAGGTGAATGGAAGGTCAATGTTAATTTAAAATATAAAATGTCTCCTTGATGGTACTTCTCTGTGCAGTTTGGTAACTTCTGAAAGTACAGTAGCTCCAGCCTGAATCTGGAGTGGATTAGAAACAAAATCCTAATTGTAGCTTAGTCTGTAGCCACATTCTTCATTCACTGCTGATGGAGTTTCCCTGATCTGGCGTCCTCATATTTAATCACTGAAAATGCAAAGTCCATTTCTGCTGTCTCAGATGGCTCTGTTGGAGGGCAGCACTGTGGAACATGTATTCCTGCACCCCAGCTGGTGCCAGTGCCACTGCTATCAGCACCAGCTTGCCACTTCCAGGAGGAGTGGAAATTTGCCTGACAGCATGAAGCAATCCAGGCTCCATTTCCACTCTGAAATAAGCTTTTCTCCTCTATTTCCTCCCCACATTGTATTAACAACTACAGCAAACAAAGAGAGCACATAATTTATCAAATGGGTTTTAATGAAAATGAAAACTAGAAACCATTAAGAAAATGTGTTAAGCAGTGTGTCAGAAATAGTCTGTGGCCCAAAATTCTTGGATGAAAACAAGTGAATTTCTAAGTTCATGCAGAAACATGTGGTGTCTTTTTAAAATGCACATCTCTTCAAAATTCCCCTTCTCTGACACATTCCAGGAAGGGCATTTTCATGGAAATACTTGCATGAATGTTCTCTATGTCTTCAGTGAACCAAGACAGAGTCATCTTAAAGAAAATTCTTCCTTTTTTCCTTTTTTTTTTTACTAGAAAATAGAGAGTAGGAGAAAAGATATCTAAAATATTTTGACTGAATTTTACCCTTAAAAACCAGAACATCAAAGAAACAAAAAATAAAATAAAAATTAAACCAAACCAAACCAAACCAAAACAAACAAAACAAACAAACAAACAAAACCCCCCAAAAAACCAAACAAAACCAAAACCAAATAAAACACCACCACCACAAAACAAAACAGGATGTTTTCCCTGAAATAGTAGTTATGGAATATTTCAAGGAGAACATTTCAAAAAAAGTTGCAATCAAAAAAAGCCCCAACAAACACAAAAAAAAAAAAACCAAACAAAACCAAACAAAAAACCCCAACGCTAATATTCTAGTATTTCCCATTGTCAGAAGTATTGTACAAATTTTTGAATGCCAAATACATCAGCCTTTTGTGATTAATAATCTTCTCTTTGGTCAAGAAAGAAAACATTTTACAGTCCAATATTTTCGCACTGAGATTGTTTTCCACTTTCTTTTATGTACAAATAGTTGAGATGTCAAAATTTCTTCAGTGTGGGCTGAAAACAAATTAGTAATATTTCCTACAGGGAGACAATTCAATTTTCCATGTTTCTCTGACTGAGAAGCTATTCAGACCAATGTGGGTTTTTATAGCATGCAGGCTTTGAAGTACTTGAATACCCTCACCTCCTATTAAGACTTGGTTTATGTTCTTTAAGACTCTTCACCTCCATCCTTCATCTCTCCTCAGAGCCCACACTCTCAAGGAAAAGCCTTTCCCAAAGAGATAATAAGCCAACAGAAATAATAACTGTCAAGCCTCAGAATAAGATCGAACAGATAAATGGGCTACTGTCTGCAATAGTTGCTCTTAATTAGCTGCAATTATTACCACCCTAATGAAGTCAATAGGCTAAAGGGAAATATAGAGTTGGCAAAATTAGCTGATGGAAGTGGGTAGGTTAGCCAAGATGGAATATGTAAGGTTCCAATGTACTCCCAAATAATTACATTACATATGAAGATTATAAATGTAACAGGCAGTCTCAGGTGCATCAATGCACAAACATCAGCTTTGAAATTAGAGTAACCTTTCTAGGGAAAGAAAAACCAAAAACAAAACAATTAAGGACCTCTTGTTAATGAGAAACATAAAACTGAAGAGGGAGGAAGTGAATAAAATGAAGAGTTAAGTGTCTCATCCACAGTGGTTTCAGCCCTCTTGTCTTTTGTTTCAATTATCTTGTCTTTAAGAAAGGAAAAAACAGAAATGTGAAGGTCTAAAGACACTGAGGGAACATCTTCCCTCCTCCCACTGAGGGAGACATCTTACATCATTCAGTGTAAGAAGGAATTGAAGAGGCCAGGAATATTTTTTCACAAAGAAAATAGTTATATCAATCATGACAGAGTTATAAAAATTAAATTATTTGCATTGAGAAAGCTAAATAGAGCTAAATAGAGATGTCTGTTTACCTTGAGCTGAATAGCACAGGATGCATTAATAGTCAGCAAATGTTCAGCAGGGGAAAAGAAATAGTTTCATGCAACATTTAATTGAATTGTTGTTTCTCACTGCAGGGAAATTTCACTGACACTAAAAGCTTGGCAAGATTAAAAAAAAGTTTGTGTTTGTATGAATTCCTTGTTGGATGCGTGCCTGTGTTTTGGGAGTTGGTTGAGCAGGGAAGACTGGTTACTGCTGAATGAGGTATGGCTGGAAAGCTGGGGCTTGATCCCCTCACCAGGATGGCATGTGCAGGGCTTGTGGGATGGGCAGAGCTTCAGTTCCCTGTCCTGCTACAGCCTCACCACTGTGACTGTCAAGAGTGCTTTGTTATTGACTTTAAATGGGAGCAGAATAGAGCAAATTCTAGAAATCTTACTTCCTGGAAATTCTTTCTTTAGTTCTTGCTCTGAGACATTCGGTGGCAACCAAGGTGCCAGAAAAACTTCTGACCGTTTTCAGCATGCACCAAAGGCCAGGGAAATACTTTATGTCTTATCTTTAGTCCCTCAGTACAGTCTCTCTCAGCACTATGGGTGCTCTGCAGTCTATGGTGCTGTGATAACACTGACAAGAAAGAAAATAGAATTGTTTATTTGGTTTACTCCATTTTGTTATCTTTGAGTCTCTCACATATTTCCTACCATGTCATATTGTTAGAAGATAAGCCACCAGTAACATAACAGCACTCACATATAAAAGCAGTACTACATTGGCACAAGAGACAAAATAATTTTGACCACCTTTATCAAATGCTGTTTTATACAATATAAGAACAATGATACCCCCATAAGCAGAAGCTGAGCAGTATAATGATCAATAACCCTGTTTTGCAAAATGTCGTGCTCTATCTTGCACAGTTTCACAGGGGCTCAATCCCAAACTATTGAAACATAATGGGAAAAATCCCCTCTGGCTTTAGTAAGCTTGGATCCAACTCCAGAAAAAAAAATTATTTATGACATAACTTTTTATTTGATCAGAAAGCCAGTTTTCTATGTTCCTTATCAATCCCAGATGCCATTCATTTACACTTCTAGATACTTTAATTTCATAAATAAGGTTTGGGAAGCTAGGGAGAACACATGCTGTGCTGGAGAACACCTACCAAAGGGAAGGTTTTCTTCAGTGAGATAACCCTGCTGAGTTGTGTCCTGTGGCACTCTGCAGTATTGTCCCACATTAAACTTGCATAAAGTCAAGTGTTGACAAAACATGAGATTTGTCCTATCCTCTTTTCTGTATCATTTGATGTTTTTTAGGAAGTTTTTTCTTTTCCAAGCCTGGCCTCAAGCAAGAAATTGCTCTCCTAATTTCTGTAGTGTTCTGCTTCTTTTTGTTCTTATGTTGTCTCACTTTCTTCTTGCCTTCTGGAAATATAGCATCTGAAGCCAAGTGCAATTAATAGCAAATAAATTTAGATTTGAGCAAATTCTCCAAATGAAACTGGTGAAAGAAGAGCACTCTTATCTTCTGTGATATACTTCTGTCAAAGTAAAATTAAAATATCTTCATTCTGGCTTGCCTGCTCTGTCTGCCTTTCATGAAGGATGAGGTCTATCAAGCTATTATTTCTCTACACATTGTGTGAGGAAGGATTAAACCACTGAAGTGTTCAGTATCAGTAAATGATCTGGAACTCCATAAAAACATCAGTTATTATGCAGTTAAAGACATCTCAGTGGTCTCTCAGGAAGCTGACATTTTGTTTTCATTCCTCTGGTGATGGAGTGTGACTGTCTCCAGAGACAGACAGAGCATGTACAACTAAAATGTAAGCTACAGGACTGTGCAGAAAGGAGGGGCTTTTCTCTTATTTATTAGGATATTATGGAACAAAACTGAAGCCTAAGTCAGTGCAGAAAGAGATGCCTTACTTATATCTCAGAAAAGAAGGGCTTCTCTGCCTAATCACCTCCATTTCGAGCTGACAAAATGCCATGGTACCATGTCCTGAGGTCACAAACCTTTGAGGATTTGTTGGTGAAGCAATCAAAAAATATTGTATTTAATTTGAAATATTGGTGGCTGCTGAGTGGTAAGCAGCCTGGAAACCTATTGACTAGGAAACAGACCCCTGCTCAAAGCCCCATTCTATTTTATTTTATTTTATTTTCAGTGGTAGGGCTCTGCTAACTTCAATGTAGCTGTGCAAATTTAGCACCAAAGAGGATCTGAAACATCAAGCAGGCATCATTCCCAAAGTCTTTCCTCTAAGTAAAAAAAAAAGTTTAAGCTAAAGCAAATAATATATTTGCACTGTGTAGAGATTGCATATAAGCCAAAATGTAATTATGATACACAAAAAATACTGCTGGTGACCTTAAATTACACAACAAAATGACAGAGGACATCTAAAAATTAATTCTAACTCATTAAATGCATCTCTCACTTAATGAATGATTCATGATTCGTATTGCTCAAGTTGCCAAACATTACCTCAAATTATAGATTGGGTGCATCCTGTCACCAGTATTAATAATTGCAATTATGTCAGTGAAAGTACCTTCAGATACAAAAGCCAATACATTATCTTCTCCAAGCCTTCCTGCCTCATCCTCAGAGCAGGACTAAGCTAAGGGCCCCAGAGCACATAAGAGCAGAGAAAGGGAATACATTTTCTTCCAAAACCACCCTGCTTGGCAGATCTAAAGGTCTAACAAAGGCTGAAAGGTGTGCATACTCAGGGCTGATGTCAGCACACCTTGTGACAGTCAGTGTGGGACCATGAGAACACAGGACTTGCCCAGTGAGTTTCCAATCCTCCCTCTGCTTGTGTCCACTAGTGCTTCAAACCTTACCAGCTCTTAGGAAGCTCCTAAGCAAACAGCAGGATGAATAGCTCTTACTAGGAGGAAAAAAAAGAAAAAAACTGTCTGATTTGTACTGCTTAGAAATTGCCCTGGAAATCCTGCCACAGGTGAACAAGAACCAGAATGCCATTTCCCTCTGCAAATAGTCTTGCAGACTTGTGTTATGAACATTTTACATGTCCTTTTTGTGAGTCCACATCTTCAGTCCTGTTTAAATGAGGGTGAGACCACAAGCCACTCTTGTGGCTGGGAGCTCTGCAGCTGTATGTACAGCATGTGAAAATCCAACTCCTCGTACCAGATTCACATCTGTGGACTTTCAAGTTTCTCTAAAGCCCCCTCTTTGAGAGGAATGGGGCAAAAAAAGCATCGAGTTCAACCTCTGTCTGACACAGAGTGCATTTCATGTGATCACTGCACTCTCTCCTTTTTCTCTTCAAGCTAGACAGTGGCAATCTCTGATGTCTCAGTAGGTCAGCTAAATTAACCTTGGTGGAGACAGAAGAGGTAAAAGACCTTTCTATCTGAAATGTTCAGGGAGAAGAATCTTAACCCAGTGTAGCCATTATACAGCTTTGTTATACCAGTTGCTCGTAGTACTGTGTGGTAAATACTGGAATGAAGCTTTTCTTTCCCTTGCAGTTAAATCCTTTATTTATTTAATTACCTACTTCTTGGACAATAGAGAACATTTAAGCTAACTTTTGAAGTAATAAAAACCATAATTGAACCAGGATATGAAAAGACAGATGTAAATTGTTTTGGATCTTTTATAGCAGGGAATATTTTATGACTCAACAGAAAAACAAGAAGCAGGAAATCTATTTCTAAAGTGAAGCACAAAACGTCTCTGCCTGCTGTAGTGACAAGATTAGAAGATGTAAATATTGTGGAGTTGTCAAAGCATCTGCTTTAGGATTTCAGATTAACAAGGTGGCTTGACTGGAGCTTCTAAAATGTGCTAATCAGAAAGGTTTCTTGAACATTCCAGAGCTGGACATGATTTACTTTCCTTAAGTGCAAAAAAAAATCAAGGCAGTCTTTCTTCATGTTGAAAGACTGCAGAGGACAAAGTCACTTTGCTGCTTATTGAAGTAGATACTGAACTGCCATCCCTGTATTCACTGACCTTTTGTCTCAGTTTGACTCAGGGTGAGAAATTGAGCAACAACTTTCATATAAATTACCACTATAATCTTCTCCAACAACATGCTTGAATTTTTGTCTTTTCTTTGTCCCCCCTCACCTCCCCAAACTGCTTTTTCCTTCCTCAGTGAGTGTTATGCACTGGAGATTTCCACTGTTCACTTTCCTCATAGGTAAAGTCCATTTCCCTGTACCTTCCCTCGATTACAGTGCCACTACACCCTGCTTAGATCTTACCGTATCTTTTATTCTCCACCCCTAATCCTTCTGATATTGGCCTGGCATCTCAAATAAATGATGCCAGGCTGTCTGACATGGCAAGGAAGGCATTTTGGTCCAGTTGCAATCATCTACTCCATAGCAACGATATAAAAAGGAGAAAAAATTATGGGGGGACCCTTGTGTTTTTATGAGACAGCTTATTTGCCATGAGCAGGCCACAGCTGGATCTCTCCAGCCCCAAGAGAGCACGAGTGTAGGCAGGTTTGACTTGTAACCCAGCACAAGATGAATGGGCAGCATTAGGGGAATGACACTTGCAGCTGAACACAATAAAAAGCAACTTGTGAGGGAGGCTGCCTGGTCAACTTTATTGCCATGCTGTTTACTCCACTCATGGCCAGGTGTTTATAACAATGTTAGACTGTCATTTTCTCCGTGTCAGGTTGCACAATAATTTGTGGAGGGGAGATGAGACAAAGCTGAGATATTGAAAGACTCCCTAGGACTAAACTGGATAAGAGAGGCTAAATGGCACAGTTCCCTCGTTGGCATGATGGGGTTCATGCTCCACTCAGCTGCAGCTGAGGTGCTTGGGTTAGGAGCCTAAGGAGAGCAGAGAGAAAGGGTTTGGGTGCCTGATTCAGAGGTCTGGAAAGCCTAATGGCTGGGAAGAACCTCCCCATCCTCATTCACTGAAGAGCTAAAGGCAAGTCTGCTAACACAGGTACCACTGTTAAACATCAGCTGTTATAGGTATGGAAACTGTCTCCTGCACTGTCTCTTTGTTCTGTAGTAATTCACAGTAAATCTGTAACCACTGCTAGAAGCCAGGTATTGAACTGCACACAGACACATGACAAGGCTCTTGATACCTGCATGGCTTTTATTCCTATCCCCTGGTGTTAACAGTAACTGAAATATTCTTTGCAGAAAGCTACTCAGGTTTCTATTGAATATTATCAGATATGCCAGGAAATCAAAAAATAAGAATTAAAAAAATTATACCACTCTGGGCACCCATACTTTGACTTCTTTCACAGGATTCAAAATGGTTATCATAATGTACCAATGTAATGTATCAAATTGTACATTTCTTGCAAGGCTTGTGATGACTGTGACTTTCTTTAAAGCTGTGAGCTTCTCCATTTAAAGTATATTTTAAAGGGGTATTTCAATTCTCTATGATGTCAAGGAATGCATCTAAGTGTTATAAAGAAGATTTTTTCTGCATTCAGACAGCTTTTAGAAAGTTTGCATTAATGTTTTCAGAAGGAACAGCCAAACATAGTGGACTTTCTGTGAAGCCATAGAAGGGTAAACCCTCTGACAAGACCTTTATTCAACACCTTGTAAGCACCACAGTCCTTCAGGTCTCAGAACTGACACTTTTATTTCCTGAATGCCTACGACACTGGAGATAAAAATTAGCAGGAAAAGCAAATACCAGGCAGAATGTTTTTCAGAAGTTTGTTCCAAGAGGAAAGATACTTCTCTAAGTAGAAAAAAAATGAGCATGAAAAAAAAAAGCCACTTTGAAAGCAGCCCTGCAGAGTCATCAAAACTTAAATAACTTATCTTTGTTAATCTCCTGGGAGCACAGCAAATGACAGAACAGAGAGAGACACAGTGCACAGCTTAGTGGATACAAATGATGGAAAACACTGTGGTAGGCATCAAACAATCTTTAGGGAAGAAATTGTGTTTGGAATATTTTCAGCACTTTCATTTCAAATGGCATCATGTACCAGTTAGGGAAAAGGATGAATTAATGAGTCAGAATGTATGGATATTCCAGGGAGTTTTCTATTACTGGATTCACTAACACAACTATTAAAGCAAAAGAGAGGTGGCTATACTGACACAATCTATCTGGGATCCATGAGGCAATAATATATAAAAATTGGCAATTTTATATCTTTCCAGAGTAGTTTAATATATAAAGAACCTGATGACAGTTGGAGGTGGTGGGCTTCTTGTTTTGTTCTTGCTATTTTTTGGTGAAAATACTGAAAACCTTTCAGGCTCTTGCCAGGTTTTATTATTACAGCTGGAGCTATAATACTAATAACTTGCTTATTTATGGTTTCACTGAATGGAGCAATATGGAATGAGGATTCACACCTTCAGCACACAAAGATGAAAGAGAGGGGGAATTATAAGCGTGAGTCACTTATTATTTGGCAGTCTCATTTGGGCCAGTCCTACCAGGCTTCCACCAACTTCATGGTATCATTTCAAGGCTTTGATCCAGGTTTTAGCTCAGCTCCACTGCATTTAAATGAATCCTCTTATCTTCCCTTTTTGCTTTCTTAGATGATGCTTTTCTCCCTTCTCTTTGAGCATTGTTGTAGCTCTCCCTTAGCAAAAGCTCTGTGTGTGTTCATGGAAATGCCTGCCGTCAGTGATGTGCCCCAAAATCCCACCACTTCCCAGCAAGCACAGGCTCTGTGTAAAAACATGCTAAAAATAAACTTTTTTATATATATATATATGAAATAAAACAACATGCTAAAACAGTGCTTGCCTGTTTCGTTGCCTGTAAACAAACAATAAAAATGAAAAGGTGAACAAACCTCCAGCTCTCCTGCACCCCTTGAACTGTGGCATGCCAGGCAGTTACAGACCATTTTAGTGTCTGGGTCTGCTTATTGTGCCCAGCATTGCTCTGGTGTGAGTGAGACATCACCATGCCCTGCAGATCTTTGAGCTCAGAGTTGAAAGGCACACTTGGATCAGGAAAAAGAGGAAAAAAAGATGGACAGACAGGGACTGAAATGGATACATAGACTGCCATAAGCAATAGCACCTCTAGGTGCCAGAGGTGCCTTTGAGGTCAGGGATGATGTGCTGTGCCCACATTTTTCAGGAGTGGACACTAATTCCAGAAAAGTTCAATCTAAGTCATTGTTTTAATGCCAAAACATTTGTTCCTTCAAAAGCTCTGTGTTATCATGTGCAGTATCATCATCACTTCTAGAGTAACAGTTCTGCCACAACACATCCTTCTACTTTTTTTTCTTTTAATACTCAAGTATTTTGCAAAGTATATTTCTGATACTATAATGACAATGAAAAAACTGAGAATGCTGATCTGACTGGGTGGTAATTAGAGCTGGACTAATATAGAGATAACTCTTCACAGAGCATCAGTGAACTGACTGTTTAAATGGATTGAATCTCTGTGCCCTATACTCTGTACTCTCTCTTCAACAATGGATGAACATCAGAACCTCCAAGTTAATGGCAGAAATGATAACCCAAAGAGTCTGGCTACTTTCATACAAGCCTTTGTGTTTGAACTCTATGTGGTTGACACTCTTGATGCTTCTGTGCTGAGCCTTTACACTGGGAAAATGAATCTCAGCTGCATCATCACTGCAGACTCCATTCATGTCAGGGCTATTATACTCAGAGAGGAAGCAGCTGCTCCTTCAAGGCCTGCATGCTTGGGATCAGAGACAGACAGCTGTCATTGTCACCAGTAAAATCAACTTGGAGGGGAGGGAAAAGATACATGTCGTGTAATGGGGATGGAAAGGCTTACTGCTGTGTGATCCTGCTCACTACCATTGCACAGCTCTGCCAGGGCCTGCTAAAACAGGCATTTCTCTTCCTTATGCACAAGGGAGCACCTGTTTGGAAGACAGTGCAGAGCTTGGGATCATCCCATGTGATTCATAAGGACAAACATGGAGCGTGGTTGACTTGTGCTTAAAGGCATTTTGCTTTGGCATGGCATGCACCTGAGCAGCCTCTCTTGTGAGATTTTGCCAGCATACAGCTTTGCTCTCATTATACCTTCCTCCAGGAAAACTGGGACAGAACTCTAAGAGTCTCATCTGTACTCCTTAAACTGTTTTCCATGAGCCCTTCCATCCATCCTCGGGGTCTCTGTCTGTCAGACTGGCTGCAAAGGCAACAATAGGTCAGAGCTGTGGAAATAAGGGCAAGGGGGGATCTCTTTCAGATTCCCTGGGTCATCTCAGCTTCAGCTCCTGGGAAGCAGCAGAAATCCCACATTGCAAACTGCAAGTGGGTGACTCCTCTTGGACAAACTTTGGAGCAGTTAATTCTGGTGCAGATCAGATGCTGACTTACTCTGAGTAAGAAGCCAAGGACCTGCCTGGGGCTGGTTCCTTTTTCTCTCCAATGTGCTTTTCTCTCAGACTGCTTTCTGAACAGTCACGTGGGTTGCTTTCATTGTGTCTGACTCCATATTAAACAAAGGCATTTGTGATCTTGATTCCCTAATCCAGAGCACCTGCAAACTTCGTGGCATATGCTAGAATCACAGAAACACAGAACAATTTGTGTGGATAGAGCCTCAGGAAGTCTCCACTCCGATATCAGACTCAAATTAGGGTCAGTGTCGAGCTCAGACCAGGTTGCTCAGGGTTTTATCTGTTATGGCTTAAAACACTTCCAAAGGTGGAGCCTGCACACAAATAAGGGTCCACTGCTTTGCTGGCCTTATAGTGAATTTTTTTTTTCCTTTGGTGTCATCAAAGCCTTTTGTCTCCTTTCTTTCATCCTCCCCCTACACACCACTACAAAAAGATTGGCTCCATCTTCTCAGTAGATACCCTGTAGGTACTGGCAGGCTGCTACCACGCTGCTACCACAGCCATCTCTTCTTCAGGCCAAGCTCTCTCACTCCCCTCAGGTTACGAGCTTTGCTCTATCAAACAGTATATCCTTTGTCATTGATCTTGGACAAAGGGGCTGCTCTCAAACTACTTTCCAAGATGCATCAGACACTGGACAAAAATATTTTTGAAAAAATTAGAAAGTTCTGCTATATTACAGATACTCCTGATCTGCTGGACACGGTCCTCGCTGAGCATACTCTCTGTTTCATGGCTGATGGGAAATACAGAGATATCCAAAGCTGCTTTCTGGTGGATGAGAGCCACTGCCACTGCAGTGGTAAAACTTAGGAGAATCAGGGCAGAAAGCAATGTGAGTAGAAGGAGGAAACACCATGTTTAGCCCAGTGGTGATTCTTATCCCCAGTCTTGCAGGCAGAGCCCAGTGGCCCTAGGAAAATCTGCATCACTTCAGCCACTCTGTGTGGGTTCGGTGGCTGAACTGAAAGAACCAATCTTCCCTCCAACAGTTCTCTAAGAAATTTCCTGTAGTCTCCATTGATTTTCTTTTGAGAGGGAGACATATATATATAGCATTGCTTTTTGCTCTCCTTTAACACAGGGAGAGCTTTAATTAGTGCCCTTTGTGTTGGACTGTTAGATGTCACCACCCGTGGTATCTTGAGGTTATTCACATTTGTAAGTGTTTTTAAACACTGGGTCTAAGCCACCCAGAGATTTTACAGCAGGAGGAAAATATTCAGTTGCCTGGAAGCTTTTCCATTACCTTACACCACAGGAGTGGCATATAGGAGCTACAGAAAAGTCTGAGTCTTGTACTGATGTTTCTACTACAGGAAAGAGTTGTTTTTAGGAGGTCAGAGGGCAAATGTGGGGGAGTAGAATTTATTTTGCTGTTATTTATCTGTTCCTTTGTCTAATTGACTTAAGGGACAAGACCTGAGTAAAAATGGTGGTGACTTATGTCCATTTTATTTTGTTCAGACAAACACTTGCCCATGGCAGTCATATAATTTCCTTCCTCTCCTTCTGATTGTACTATGATGACCTTGTCTTTGCCAGGACTTCCTCCATCTCATCCCATTCCATGACATCCCAGTAGCTCTTCTCCCTGCAGCTTTTCCCTGAGTTTTAATTTCCAATTTATAAAGGAAAGCCTGTTAGCCATATCTCCTCCATAGAATGGGTAAATGAAAAAGCTGGTATTTTATTCCTCAGTTGTTCTGCTGATTATCACAATCTCCATGGGACAATTACTGTACCCTTTTTTATGATGATTCTGCCATTCTCTGTCATTTACAAGATCCTTTTATCAGTTAAGGTTCCATGTTACTTTATGGACTTAGAATAGTGGAGATCCATTTGGACATAAACAGGATGGGTGAACTGCAGCAGGTGCTTAAAAGTAGAGGAGCACTGTCCAGTAAATACAGCTGGAAAAGCAGTCTGCAGAGCAGCCTGTACCTGCAGCCCTGGAGTAGCAGAAGCCCATTAGGTTCCAAACCTGAACCCAACAATAAAATTTCCAGATTTTTTTTCAAGATATATATATATGCCAATATCCATATTCCAATATCTATATTCCAATAACCTGGCAGTAGTCACAGCCCCAGATAGTTTTGCATGACCCCATGCTAAGGAGAGAAAAGAGAAATATTGTCCTTCAGGAGGAGGAAATGCTTGGTTGGGCACTCTTAATGTTACAAACCAGTACTGAAGGCAGAGTTTTCTCTTAAGTGATGAATAGCAGGAGTGATCCCAGGACAGTTTACAGCAGGGAACAGCAGAATATGATTCTGAGTCTAATAAAACAATGAACTAGGACTAGTCCCCAGACACCAATCCTGCTTTTGCCTATTTTATAGAAAAGTGGTGAGCCTACCAAAAGCAACAGAAGTTTTGCCATTGGCATACACTGGGCTTTTGACCTATTGATCTTTTTCAGAGCAATTTACCATGAGATTTCAGGCTCTGAAATTGGAGTGTGGATGAGTAATGTAGCTTATACAGTGGAGCCCTGCTCTCAGCATTCTCTGAAGTCAGACTTCCAGGGCCAATGCTGATGTGTGGAATTTCACAACTCAATCCATGAACACTCTCTAATATCCTCCCAGTGATTGCTGTTTTCATGAGCAGCCTGATATTTAATTAATTCTGAACCTGCACAAAAGTGGTGTGTTTGCAGAGCAGATGAAGTGAATCTAGCACAAGCAAATATTCTCTGTGTATTTTTGCCATGAATAGATAGCTCTGTTAGCTGCAGAGGGAGCTCAGATTAATTCTGTGAATCTCAAACCCAAACAATATAGAGGAGAGACATAAATACACTGTACATTCAGTGGGTGTGCACCTTCTGACAGAAACACTGGTTATTGTTGATCAGCACATATAATTTGGATTATATTGGATTTATTTTCCTTTGTCTAATATTCACAGTTCTGTCCAAACCCCTTGCATACAAGATGACAAGAAAACAGATAAAGAGGAAAAAATGCAATGCAGACCAACAATAGTGAGAAGTATATTAGTAAAGAATGAAAAAGATAGGAGATAACAAAACTACAATAGAGCATAAATATGTATTCCATACATACACATATGGAGAAAGAGAGATTATGCTTTGAAGGCATTATGAACTTTTGATTTGCTATCTATTGCAGAACTGACTCATTTTAAGGAAGCAGGAAAAATGATTGCTTGAATAGTGATTAGCTCTAACAAACCTCTGTGTTGACTGGAGTAGTTGCTGTCACTCTTGTTGATGTAACACCTACTCAAATAAAAATAGGAGGACAAAAGGAAAAAACAAATTATCTAAGGTGAAGCACTAAACTACTTGACGTTCTCCATCGTTAATAGTACTACTTTTATCAGTTTGCTTACAAGTCTCAAAACAGCTTCATGAACAGTTTTTTTCAGAAAGAGAAAAATCTCAAATGTCTTCTGTCACTTCCTGCATAGAGCCTTGAAATTCAAGCTTCTGGCTCACTTGTTCAAATTCACTACATAAGCTTTATTTTTATGCTGACCCTAACAAACACAGGAAGAAAGAACCATTTCCTGACCACAGAAGTACAGGGTGCATCACAAGATTTAGAAAGAGAAGCTAGGAAATGCATGACTTTTTTCCTCTTTGTACTACATTATCTTTATTTTCAACCAGATACCAGAAAAAGCTGCATCACCATTAACTTGCCATTTACTTGTTCTCAAAAATCACCTTGTTTCCCATTATTGAAAATATCAGAAGTTCATGACAAATTTGCTGGAATGCCTGAAACACAAATTCCTGTTTGTGTTTGAAGTCCATGTGTATCTACATGGGAGTTGAAGTCATATGGACTCTGCTCAGCACAAGACAAATTGCATCAGATTCTCACTGCCTGATGTAGAGCAACAACCCCCCTTCACCTGTGAGGATTACAAGGCAGCAAGAAAAGATTCTCCCAGAGAAAGTGTAAGAGTTCAGCTCTCTTAATCTCTCTGCCATACCTGTAGATGAAAATAGCTGTGAACTGTGTTATTATGTTCAACTATAAACAGATCATGCAGAGGTATGGGATATGAATTTAGTAAATCACAAGATTCAGCAGGAGAAGATAGAAAAGACATTTTTCTTCTCACCAGATATAATTATATTACTTGTGAATGCCATCTTTTGGATGCTTGTTCTTCTTTGCAAAGGTGATGCAATGCAAATGTGCCATCATGGAAATGCTTTTAATAGGTGGTGGGGTTAAGGAGAAAGCACACTCTCCCTTAAATTGCAAGGTCTGAGATCTACAAACCTTACACAACTAAGAAGAGAATAAATGCTTCTGTCAGCAGCGTGGTGGGTTGGATAGCATTTGTTTAGGATGACCAGCATCATTATGGCTGTATACAAAATTATGGAAGACCTCTGTAAAGGAAAATGACATTTTAAATGTTCATTCTCAAAGCTGTAAATGTATAGAAGCAGATAATTAAATTTAAAGGGCATTTTCCAACCATAACATTAGAAAAATTAAGAGGTTAAACATTAACCTGACTGTAAATCCCTCTGCTGTGTCTCTACAAATAAGAGTGTCTGCATTTTAATTATTTGTTGTTCAATGCTTCAAACATTCAATGGGATTGCATTGCATATCACAACAGATCAAGAGCAGATTAACAAACAGATCCAAACGAATTAAAAACTAAAAAGAAATAATCTAATCCTACTTTTGTATAGTTTTATACATGCAAAAAATACCCAAACCAAAAAACACTTTAAAAACTTAGTGAACATTCAGAACTTCATATATGTGGAGGACGGTGATGTTGTAAATAACATGTTTAAAGCCTTAAAATGTATTGAATTTAGAATTAAATCTCATTTGCACTATGAAACAAGAAAATGTCATGTTAGTGATTTGCCTACAGCCTGAAAGGGCATCACCAGCCCTCAGAGATTTTTCTGTTTACTCTATGGCAGGGTCTGCAGCAGGGAGCAGTAGTGCTTTAGCTGAAAGTGCTACTGCTGAAAGGCCTAAAATGAAAAATTGAGAATCACTATCTTGGACATCAGTTCAGCCAAGGAGCCTGCTAAGAGATGGAAAGTCACTTGCCTGCTCTTTGACAAGCCCTCTCTAAGATGAAAGCATCTGGGTTGGGATCACACAGCTGTTTTCTTCCTCACTGCTAGTTTGGGTTTTTTTTGTGGTTTTTGTAAAGTAAGAAGGGAAAAATGACCCACTGAGCAGTTATACCAAAACATCTTAAGCCTGTTATATCATGAACAGAAAAAAAGGGACAAGCAGACAATCTTTTTCTTCTTTCTTTTTATTTTTTTCCTTTTTTCCCTGCAAACATTTCCTTTCAGCTGTCCCTTTGAAGTCACAGGCTTAGAGTGTGAGTGACTGAGAGCAAGGAGCTGTGAAATGCTCCTTTGAGCCACAGATTTCTCAAAGAGTATCCCAAGGCGTGCTCGACTGGGGCACAGACACCTGCAAATCAGCGTGGTGTTCCTGGGGCTTGGTTCAGCATCAGCCTCTGAGAGCTGCAGAGAGCCTCAAGCTTCAGCAGGGAAAATCACCTCCCATCTTCATTGCACCTTCCACCTGGGGATCTCACTCCACTCTGGGCAGTGACTGTGTTGGTGTGGCCAGCTCATGAGGAAATAATTGAGCATCCCTGCACATTGTGGGAATAACATAATTGTTTATTATATATACATAAATCAGGTAATGTTACCATCTTCTGTTCCCCTTAGTCCTGCTGTTGCTCTCTTACTACTGGATATTTTTTATTGTTAAAATGCTGTTGTAAGGTTGTCCCTTCAAACTACCCTCACCACAGATCGCTCTTGATGCTTCCTAAAAACAATTCCCACTCAGAGGGGCCTGATCCCCTTCACAGGCTGACACACAGATTGGCAGAATACTCCAGTATTCATGATCAGTTATGTCTCCTGATTCTCCAGTCACAAGTCTCCTGCATTTCTCATCCAAAACAATTTACATTACTTCTCTTACATAAAGGATATTGCATAGAAACTCGGCCCTGCTGATAATTCTCAAAGAGGGACCAAAATTGTCTCTCACAATTTTGGAACAGTCAGTAATGATGTATCCGTTTCTTACAAACTTCAGGGCAAAGTTGTTCAAGGTCAGGACTATTTCTGCAAGTTGTCTGGTAGAGACAGTGATCAACCTCACCCAAAATTTGTTTTTAGTGGGAGGGCAGCACCGCACTGTTCCATCACAGCATCACTTCCTGCTACACTCCTTAGGAGGTTTATTTGAGACTGTAGGAATCTCTTTTGTCTTTCTGCAGTTTAAAGTGCTCAGAAAAATGGGAACTGAGCACTTCCAGCAAAACCAATATCTGTTAGACCAGAAGATGAGAAAAGCAACACGGTGGAAAAATGATAGCCAGAAGGTGGAAGTGAACAGCAGAGAGCTGATGAACAAGAGAAGAAGGACCAGAGGGGCTGAAGGGGAGCAGGTGTTGCACTAGGCAGTGAGGAAAAATGAAAAGGGAAATGGATGAATGAGAAGAGTGATGTAGGTCTGTCCCAGACCTGTAGGCTGCAGATCAGATCCTAATGCAAAGCTGCAGCAAACATCTGAGGGAGGAGTGTCACTGGTAAGGAGAGCAGATTCCAATGCAGCACTGAGCAATGCAACCAAGAGCAGGGGAAGAAGAGACACCAAGACAACTGAAATTCCCAAGATGTGATCTCATGGGGAGCTGTGGCTGTTCCACTGAGCTCTGCCTCTGCCAGTTGAGCTGACACAGCAGGGATGTGATGCCCTGGACACCCCACCCCAGGAGTCCCCCAACTTCAGTCACAGTTTCCCTCTTCTGTTTGCTTCATGTAATTTCTCTCCATTGTGTTTCTGAACATTTTACTCATCCCCAGGGATGACAGGAAGAAATACAGAAACCCTTTGATAACTGCCAGCTTTACCTGGAGATGAAAGTCTGAATCCCACTTGATTATCAGAATCCCATGCCTTTCAGAGGCAGACCCTTTGTGGAAATGATTGTTAATGATGCCAGACTCAAGGTCATGGCTTTGCTTAAAACTGAAAAAGAAAATAATGATAGAAAAAGAAGGAAATAAGTTTGTGTTGACAACATAGATAATACCCCACAAAACAACAAAACCAATATACTGTGGAAAAAATAATCTGTATATAAATATGAAATACAGTGGGATTTCTGATTATGATAGAAGATGATAAATTTTTGAAAAAATAATTTCTCTCCTCTACTTTAAAGATGTTATAGAGGCCAAGTCTTAGTGAATGGCAGTGGATGTAAGAACTTAAATGTCTGAATGAAAATTCTGGTGAGATTTCAGAACTTCAGGTCGCTTCAGTGTTTCCACAATACTGTTCAAAGTGCAATGCTTGAAGAAATGTTACCCTCTCTCTCTCTGAGAGGTGTCATAAGATAATACAGACAGGTCTTGAAACTAGAGTCAGTAAAGAATTTCTACTGAAAATAGGCATTAAGGGGTGACCACAATTTCTTGCTTTCTTCTAATCAACTTCTTTTCTTTTTTATCCACATCTCAGTCTTGTTCCTATTTTCTCTCTCTCACATTCACCCCATGTATTATTTTCTCTTGCCCCACACATCCCTTTATGTTTTTCTCTAGGTATGTTCTTGTGCTCTTCAAACAGGTTTGTGCTGTGTGGAGGCACGTTGCAATGCAGCAATCACTGCTGAGTGGTTCTGCTGCTGTTGCATGGCACAGTGGGAGGGATTTAATCTCCAACCTGACACTTCAGGGACACAGCAGATTGATGGAGGAGATTGTTCCCTAGTACGCTGCTAGATAATCTTCCTATCTAGATTCATTTTACTTCCCATAAGTTTGCATTTCCATGAAGTCTCAATTTAAAGAGTTGTTATAGATGGATTTAGGTTCAGAGAAGTGGACCACTGCATAAGAGTAGGGTGAAGTGAAACCTCAGGAAATGAAATATATTAGTCAGTGGTCTTTTTGTCTTTAGACATGTTTGCTGGAAAGGTGGTCTGAGATGCAGAAGCAGAAACAGAAAACTTGCAGACAGTAACAGGAGAGCCTGCCAAAGAAAGGCAGAGAGTAATGTGCAGCATAATTGTGGAATTTCAGGGCTTTAATAAAAAGAGTTTGGTATCCTCAACGCCAGAAATGGGAGAGGAACTGAGTTCATGAGCAAGTCAAGTCCTTATAGCAACAGTTGTGCTGAAGCTGATGTGGTGCTTCTGCCACAACATGAAAGAGGTTCCCATGTGGTAAAATACAATGGCACAGTTCCTGAATTTCAGAATCAACCTCTTCCTCTCTTTTAATTAAAAACTCATCTTTGAGATGTGAATGTGAAAGGGACATCAAGCATAATTATCACCATCACTCTGTGGAAGTTCTGTATCACACAGACTTCATTGCTAAAGTAACAAGATGAGTTTGTGAAGTTTGCAGATCTGTGCACACACTAATGGCCTGCTCCTCTCTACCCTGTTAATGCCCCTCATGTTTTTAATAGTTTTGGCTTCAAATAATCTGATTAACCTTCTGAAACTCTGCATTTCAAATGTTCCCATTATTTTCTTTTGGCAAATATTCAAGAGAGGTCAAAATCTGATGTGAACAGACTAAACATCTCTTTAAAAACCAAAATGAGCAGAGAGCTTGAGTGTATTTGCTTATGCATTTTAGTCTTCCTGGCTCAGTGATGATGAATATATTTTTTACAGAAGGTGCATGGTGAGAGATAAGTCCCTCAGTTTGCTGTTATTCAGTTAAGCTTGTTAAGCACTGCATTATTTTTTAACAGAGGGTAGGGGCTTCTCCTAAAGGCATGGTGAATTAGTGCAAAGCTAAGGTATTTCACCTTGCTAAGAGTAGCTGCAGCATGTTAAGACCAATATCTAGACCCATGCATCAGAGCCAGATTCAGAGACAGATTTGTTAAACCTGTAATGGGGTCAAAATGCAATTAGTCTGTAGCTATGGACTGTGTAATTACAGTTGGTAGCAGTCACATAGTGCAACACAGCAGTCAGAGACTTAGGGAACCTATAGTAATGCAGGAGCTATGGAAAACTGCTAAAGAAATCTCCTTTCTTTGGCAAGGACTATGAAATCTTTGAGGTTCTCTGTTCACAAAAGGGGAGATGATCATGCAGACCCACAGTAAACATTCATAGTTGTGATCAACACATTTACAATTTGCTGTAGCAAACACTTCATTTCAGGTTTTTAAATGTTTTTATAAATATTTTGTTAGGCATTGCCACTCTCTTTCCATCTTTTACAAACTTTTCTCAGACTGAAAAATGAGCTTGGAAATATAGATTCTGATTTGGAAATTTAGGTATTACTGCTTTCTGGTAAGGTAAGAACCTAATTAAGTTCCTTCAGTATTTCACTATCACTGCTTCAAATGCAGTCTACAGTAATAGAGGCATAAAAAAGATTTAGCTGCCCTCTCAGAACAAGTTTGAACTTCTGTTCAATATATGCTTAAGTACTTGCAAAGAATTTGAGCCATTCCCTGTTATATCTGAGTCAGCACTCTCCTCTGTGCTTCTAATCTACATTTTAGGTAAGCTGTTAATTAAGATGGAAGATGTGTAAAAATCCCAGAATTTATGGACACAGGAGAACAGACTAGATTTTCAAGTTCTTGAGAATTTCGTGTAAGACTGACCATGATGGTGTTTAAAAGAATTGTAAAAGCATTTACTGAGTAAAGAAACGAGGTACTTTGCAAAGCAGATTTGGGGATCATCTGATAGATCTTAGTGAGTGAATAAGAAAATCCCATGCAAAAGTCATGTACTAACACCACTTGCAACCTAGGGAAAAGGGAAGATTTTCTTTAGCTTCAGTAAGAGTCTCTTTGGGCTCTCATATGTTAATATTCCTGTCAGAAGCCCTAATCTGACTCTGTCTGAAGAATAGAGACTCTCCATGGGTTTACTCATGATCCCAAAAGGACTTCTATGACTCGGAGGGATTTGCAAACATTCACTGAAACATCACAGCATCTTTTCTGGACTCACTGGCAGATTGAGGGGATTAATCCATGGTTCTAAGAGAGACCCTCTCTGTATTGTATTGAAGTTCTCTAGGTCTTTTTCATGACCAATATTCTTACAGGTTCTTGCAGGGAAAAGAAAATTAACCCAGGAAAGGCTAGCAAGACTGGAGTTTGGGGTTTGATTTTTATTATTTTGTTTTGTCTGGGGGGATTGGTTGTTGGTTTGGTTTGGTTTGGTTTGGGGTGATTTTTCTTAGGTCTGTCCATGTGTTTTTTGTAAAAGATACATTCCTTTAATGCTTTAGCTTTGGGTAAGAATAGATTTTAAGCTGGCTTCAGTCAATTTTCTGATCCCTCTCCTCGTTCACCAGCTTCACCACTTGTCACTCAGGGACTTTGAGTAGCTCTCATAAGGTTTTTGTGTTTAACAGCACGGGTGTGATAGCTGATCTGAGGAAAATGAAGTACTGTGCCTCCAGTTTGTGCTGGGCTGCAGAGGGACTACTTAACTCTCACCACACTCTTCCTTCAGAGGATATATCCTTGAACCTAATGATCTTCAATTCAGTCTGAATAGAAACTTAAACAACTCTTCAGCTGGGGAAACCTTTCTCATGGCTGAGGAAAGGTATAATTTTAGTCTGATTTCTGGCATGACTGTTTTAACTAAAGTGCTTGAAGAAGATAGTTATAGTCAGACAAAATTTATTTGCTTGATGGGTGTGAGGAGCTTCAGTCAACTTCCAACAGCAGTGGTGCAGCACAAGGAGGAAAGGAGAAAGGACTTACTGGCATCTATCCTTTGATGTCCCTTTTCTAGCTCTCCTATAACCTCTGTCAGTAAAATCAGTATAGGTGTACTGGTGAAAGGTATGAGCTAGTCCCTAGATTTTACCTTCTGATGACATAAGCCACTCTTCTGCCCCATTTATGGCCTTCTGTGAAACAACACTTTGAGCTGGGTCATGCCCAAATAAATGACTAAATGATGGTGCTTGCAGTGAATCAGCTCAGGCCTGAGCACGTGTTTCTGTGCAGTGTCTGCCCCAGTCTAACTAGATCACAGAATATTCTGATTTGGAAGGACCCATAAGAATCATCAAGTGCAGCTCTTGAGTGAATGGCCCATCCAGGCATTGAAATCACAACCATGGTGGTACTAGAACCATGCTCTTACTGCCTGAGCTGATCCCAGGGTCATGTACCTCTTCACCCAGGCTGCTTGCTCCAGGAATATTTAACTGTAATAGCTTCAGGTTTCCCATCAAATTATATCTCTGCTCATTAATTATAACAAAATGTAAATTGCAATAAAATGTGGGGCTCCTCCACCTGTGAGGTAAGTAAGTATCTAAGTTTTTAACATATTTTGAAGCCATCTTACTGCTGGAAATGACTGTTTTATGTGGCAGCTGCTTATCTGTGCCTCTAGATGGAGATCCTATCCATTTAACTCAGCCCTCTAGAGAAAGCTGTGGGATGCTTCAATAAGAGCTCCATTTTGCCTTTCATACTCCACAGACTAAGAATTACTTTTTTTCTTTGATTTCTGGTTTATAAATTTATTTTGATCCTAGCTACTAGACATTTCATAGCTTACTTGAAAAATAACAGAAAAAATGCTCTTCTGTTCTAGCTTTCAACAGCAAGAGCACCTCTAACTATTTATTTTGCCTGAAAGGTAATGCTTTACAACAGCCATTCTGAAAATTCCCTCTGCTGTGTAAGCACCTCTGACAAGCTGAGGTGCACAGCATTGCAGGTGGTACTCAGAAGGAATTATATGGACCATTGTATTCAGTCACTTTTATCACATGGATAAATCTCATAGGTCCACAAGAACAAAGAGGAAAACCTTCTATAACTTCACCAAGAGACTTGGCTATTTTCTGGCTAGTCTTGGACCAAGGTTTTTTACATATAATCCTAGCAAGAATAAGGAAGCATGTGAGTGAAAGTATCTTCTCTAGTCCTGGAGGTAAAAATCCCTTTTTGTAGATCAAAACCAGTTAGCTAAAAGCATGCCTATTAAGCATATTTTTCAGGTTTGCCCAATGCAGAATTTAGCTTGCAATGGCATCAACTGCCCAAAGAGAGAATGCAAATTTTCTCTTGATTTCACAGGTGCTGAAAAACAAAAATATATCTACAGTCAAACCTATACTTACAGAAAGGTAATATTTCAAGTTCCTTAGTACCAATGGGTGACTATCAGCATAACAATAGAAATAGTAATACAGTATCAATATATTATAAAGATTTGGTTATCCAGATTTTTGATGAAAAATGATCTTTTTTTAAATTTTATTTGTATTTTTTTAAATTTTCTGAAACCACAGAGATTATTGGGTTTTTGGGATTTTTTTCCTATACTGTCTAGATTTTTCCTTGTGTGATATTTAATACAAACAAGCTGGGCTCATGGCACTATATTTACTTCTGTACAGTTTTTCTGTTTTTCCTTCTATATAGTTTAGACCATAAGAGCAGCACTGTGCAAGATGTAGTTAACAGCTTCCAAATCCTCAGACCTAAGGTGCCCCGAGGCAGCAGTTTTGGTGCCAGCATTGACACCTACTCATGTACAGTCCCCTGCTGCTTTTGGGGGAATATTTCCATTTCTGCCTTGTTTCAACTGCTGTTTGTGGCACACCCTTGGTTTGATTTTTCAATAATCTTTGACTCCAATCTACTTGTTGTTTCACGATGTGTGCAGAGATTTTTAATTTTGCTCTTAGGTATCCTTCACAATTAGATGGGGAGAAGTAGATGAAGGCAGGCCCACAAAATATACTTTTTGTAGGACATTTGTTGACTGAGATGAACATAATTGCATGAAAATTAAAAAAAATGGACCACACCGAGACAGTAACACTTAGGAAAGATGTTTCTAATTTCAGAAGGATTGCAGAAGATAATCCATGTGGTGAGGATTTTAGTCTTCAGGTGTTTGGGTATTTTCTGAAATGTATGTTTATCAAAAGTCCCGATTATATCTGTATTCTCTCTTAAAGTCTGCAATAAATTCTGGCTGACAAACCTAGGATATTTACCACAGATGTAGGGATTTTGTTTCTCTCCTTTTCTTTTCACACTGTGAGTTTAAAATGGTACAATGAAGAAATTTAGAATCAAAACCAATGTAGTTCAGGATGAAAATCAGTTCAGGAAAAAAAATTTCATTTTTGCTACAGCAAACATCAAATCCATTTTATGTAGGTTTGGGCTGAATAGGAACTAGATCAAAAAAAGAAAGTCAAAGAAGTATATTTCCTTCTGCTTGAGAGTTTGATGCTGAAATGCACTCAGAATGGCAATGCACATAGATTCGCAGATAATCCTGTTTAAATCACAAATATAACTTTCAGGTGCAGATCATTTGTTGCCTCTTTCATGCCTTGACCTTTATATGGTTTCAGAGAATTCAAAGAAGACACTAAATCCTTACCAAATTTAACTTGTCAATATGCACAATCCAGAAAAAGGGTTTGTCTAACAAACTTTGACAGGCATGATGTATCAGCCATTTTTTTCAATATACCAAACATTTCCATAGTCTGTTTTGTGACAGATGTTGGAGATATATTTTAAATTTAAAATTACAATGTTTGCTACAAGATTTGCCTGCACAAAATGGATGTGTTCCTGTCATGGTAAGTGAAAAGCACAACTCAGCAGGATGTAATGCTTAAGTATGCCCCAGTTCTGCCCTAAAGTGTTGCTCAGTCAAAAAGAAGGGAATGATTTTCAGTACTATGAGTTCTTTAGAGGGAGGAATTACTGCACTGGGAATGTTTCCCAAGTACATATCAAATATCAAACAATGAATTATTTTAAATGTGGATTTCTTGGCTTTGGACATTTTCCTTGCAGTGATTATGGTGCTTCCACTCCATAAAGTCATATATATTTTGAAATATATTTCAGAAAATTATCTTAGTTGCTTTTCAGGTCGCAAGAGACATTCCTTGCCTTTTCTGGGTGTTCTGTGTTTAGCAAGAACACACTTAGTATAGAAGGATGACTTATGGTAGCCCATGGGAGTCAGTGCCATATTGTGCAACTGACACAAACACCCATGGGCTTGCAGAGGAGAGCTCTGTTTGTTCAAGAATAAGATCTGGTATTTCTCACACAAGGAGGTCATATTACCTTAAAATGCCTCTGCCCCGTGGGTCTGCCTGATGAAAAACATCTGCTCCCATGACCACTGCCTCTCAGCAGAGAGATGGGCTCTGTGGCAGACAAAAACAAAAGTAGTCCTCAGGCAGCAAGAGGCCAGGATGAGAAACAGAACCCTCTCTGTGCACCTGATTCCAGCCCTCCTGGAACCAGCAGGAAGGAGCCCAGAGGAGGATTGGGTTGTGAAGCATGCACACCCCTGTCTCTGCCTGTGCAATTCCTGCACTCAGCACTGGCAATACATGTCAGCTGGAATCAGATGTTTCTCTCCAGCCCTCTCATCAACATACACAGCAAAATATGCTTCACTTTACGATCACACTGATGCAGGCAAAGGAAGTTTTCACTGGAGCTGGTGACAGCAGATGTTTCCCTGTACCTCAGAAAGCTGTAACTGCCCATGTAATTTGCAGTCCAGAACTACCAGCCTTCTTATGGCAGGAAAATTTTTGTGCAAAGAGAGATCACTGGAAAAGGGACTTCTTTGCTTTGCTTCCATTCACATTAACACAGTGAAATCCTATTCCTAGCAAGAAAATTAGCTTTTAGCTTTCATCCATCTCCTTACATCCCATAGATTCACATAAATTCAGGGTAATTGTTACTGAATTACCAATATTTCCAGTGAAGGTGAGTAAAAATTTCACCTGGAAGTACTTAGGAGTAAAGTTAGCTGGGAGATGGTAATTTGGTTTCACAACAAGTTCCAAGTTTTTAAAGTAAATTTCGTTCTTCAGTGGAATGAAACAGAACTTCTGATCAGTTTTTCAAAAATATATTGTAGGGAAACACTTGTTTCCTTATCATAAAGCACATTTTTTTCAGCTCTGATCCACTCTCACCCATTTTCATTTTGCTCCCCCACTCACTTTCTGTCACCAGATGTAATTGCAGAGCCCATTTTCATTTTGCTCCCCCACTCACTTTCTGTCACCAGATGTAATTGCAGAGCCCTGGATCACAAACCCTCTTCAGCTGAATATTTTTTTAAATCAATACATCTCTATGCATGATTTGTCTTTTTATTAAAAATGCATTCTGTTAGGAATGTTCATAAACAACTCTGCTTGGAAGAAATTTTTGGCTTGTCCAAAAACCTGATGTCTTACACATCTAACTGGATAACAAGCTGCTCAGCTGTGAAGCTTTGGGAGAAAAATACACTGGGAATTGCTGGAATGACAGTCCTATATATTAAAGGTGTCCTGTTGATGGTTTTGAAACAGAGTAAAAATTCTGCTACATTCCACTCAGCCTGTTCTTACTGTACAAAGCACACACTTAAATAAAGTGTTCCTCTTCCTTATTTCGTTATCTTGAACCTGATCCCAAGGATTTTAGTGATGGAGCTCTAAATAGATAGCAGGAAAAAAGTGTTTGTCTAGCCTTATGTCCTTTGTCTAGTTCCTCTATTTATTCATGTATTCACTTCAACATGGAATTGGCAAAGAAATTTTAGCTGGTTTTGAAAACAAAGGCAAATGCATGAGCCCCACCCTCTGCCAGTTGTATTTCTTTAAGTATAAACTGCAAGAATACAAAGTTGCCTCAGGCAGAAAACCTTTTACCCTGGTTTAGCATTTTGACTTTTCCGTGGAGACAGACTTGCTTGTTTTTCTGAGAGGTCAGAAGGGGTTTTGCCGCTGTGCTGACATTTTGCATCATCTTCTTTCTTTTGCATCTGGGAAAAAAAAAAAAAAAA